>UCOJ01000077.1:0-236829 GCA_900474305.1 Cecidostiba fungosa | reverse complement strand
CTTATTAACAACTCCACGGAATGTTATTTTGTGAATTCTAAGGACTATTTGTGACCAAGTACAATTTTATTTTAATATGAGTCTAATGTTCGTTAAAAGTTTTAAGTTAATAAAGAATCTAATGGTAGCCACGAACAAGCACGTTACTTTAATTATGTCATTTTTATCTACATTTCAATCTTAACACTTTTATTCTCTACTTTATTCCCCTTGTTCGTGGCGACCATTAGATTGTTTATTAACTTAGTATTTTATTTGAAGAAAATGGAAATAAACTTAATGAAAAAGAATCAGAACCACAAACTAAGAAAGAATGATTGACTGATATTAGTACTGATAGTAATAGAACTGATTATATTGTTGTAAACATTCCTTTGACATTAAGTTCTCATAAACTATGTATTTTTCAATGCTTGTCTGCTTCACAAATCTACAAGTGATTCCTATGGACGCCCGAATACAAATATTTCTAATTTCTGGTATTTATGTACCAGTAAGATCACGATGTTGTAGTTTTCATTTCACGGAAAACACTACATTAGATGAACTACAAATAAAGGTCTTAAATCCAGAATATCAAAATTCACGAATAACGTCAAAAGAAATAGCTCTTTCTATGAATAGCTTACGCGAGGTAAAACCAGCGAATAAATTAGATGACAATTTCTTGCAATAAACTCGCAATAATATAAAATTAATTGTACCTTTTAAAATATCTAAAAATGCCAGGGGACGAAATGCTTTCGATTAATTAATTCGGTTTTACGCATAGTTAGGGGTGCGGCCCTGAATTTCAAGAAGTTTTATTTTATTCCTCATTCAGTGACCTTCCATTTGAGCCCTTGAACGTTTAAAAATAATTGTGCAAAGCGAGTTCTTTCTGCTTTTTTCGGAATTTAAATTTTTTAAGTGATAAAAGGGGCGTAAACTTCATCTGTTAATATCTCATCTTCCCCAGGTTATAGGGGTTGAATTTTTTTTTAAATTCATGTTTTTTTTGTTCTTTAAATGATGGCTTTGGTTTCATACGTTAGTCGAAGGGGGCTGATTTCCTATATACCATGGGCATCCTCCTTTCTCCTCCACAGAAGGAAAACTCAAAAATATCATTTTAAAGAACTTCCACTTCAAAAATCCGTATTTCCGTCAACCTTTCCCATCAACGAGATCAGCGTGATTCCAGCTTCCAATCCCTCTCTCTCTCTCTCTTTCCTTCATCACTCGCAACGACTCCTAGAGCTCGCAAAAAGGTTGCAGCAGCGAAAAAAGTCAGCACGTGCGGTGTAAATACGCGGCGGCGATGGCAATGAAAGCGAACAGCTCTCCCGTCGATGATTTACTTTCTGTTTGCCCCTGTGAGCGTCATGGACGTGTGCCTGCTGCAGCAGCAGCAGCAGCGCGCGTATACGTGCCCCCCAGCATCGAGGTCACTTACGTCGCTACCACTGCTGCTGCTGCTGCGTCGTTCTGGTATTATATATATTGGGAGAGGTGTGTATAGTACAGGTGTATATAGTCAGTTTTTATAACGCGTTATACGGATGTGCTTGTTGCAGGTGAAAGGGTGTTTTTGATTTCTTTAGAGTGCTATCGTTGCGGCTTGTCGACTTTTCAAATAATCAATGGAGAGTAGATACTATTTGTGGAATGTATTGAGTTTATGAAAGAGATATTCGGAAGGATTAGTTCACCCATAAGTGATCAATGCGCTTCTAAATTAAATTTAAATATTAACTCTGAGATAATGTACTAAAATTTTGTAGACAAACTCGAACACGTCTTAAAAAGCATCCATGTAAATTTCAACACGGAGTCGTATATAGAATATCGCAATTTCGTCTCACTCATATATGTATATTATTATTAAAGATTTGACACTAAGAATCTGTTCACGAAATTTTAGTAGAATTAGAGCAACGTATATCATTGGGTATCTCTATACCTACCGTAACTCATAAATACAAATCATATCGGAAACGATAAACGCATGCATTCAAAATCCAAAACTTTTCACTGATAATCAAAATAATACCAAATTGTGCAATACATGCAAATAATAATTATTATTGATTCTAGTTTTATCCGTATAAATTTTGATGTATAATTTTGATATAGATTTTGACTAGCGTATGTTTAGAGCCTCCTTAAGTATGTTAATCCATGACGTCACCGCTAGGTCGCGTATGAAATCTTCTACAAAATCGATCGCCTACGAGACAGTGTGTCATCCTCATAAATCTGATTTATTTGAGATTCTGACACATTCGATTCGTTAAAACAAATGAATAATTATTGCAGATCGTCCACGGAATAAAATCTGCCACATATAGAACTCTCGTCCGAATCTGCCAATCCAAAAGCGTATCGTAGCGTTTTAAAGAAAACCCCGAATTAACTACTCTGACTCTCCCATCGGCTTTAATTTACAGTATAACGCAACGAGTCGCGCGCGCCAGCTGTGGAAAATCCGGTCTGTCGGCCGCTTATCCCTCGGAAAACGAATTGAACTGTGCCAGTAATAGCGTGCAAAATAAAAACACCGACTCACTCTCTTGCCGACGAAAAAAAAAGTATAGAGAGACAGAACGCGCGACAGAGTGGCGCGTGAAAAAAAAAACGAGGAACAAACAATCTGGAGCGCTAAGCGATTCCAGGCGACGGCAAATCCGATCGGAGCCTTCTCTCGCGTTAAATAACGGCAGAATCTCTCTGCAGCCGATTGTCCGCCCAGCCAATCCCCTCTGCAGAAGAGGCACTCGGCTCACTCGTTTAACGCTCGGATGAGCTTTGGAGGAGAGGAGGAGGAGGAGATTCCTTGAATATACACACCCGCGGTAGCCTAAGAAAACGAGCGCGAAGAAAAGGAATGCTATATAGCAGAGAGAAAGAGCGAGAGAGAGAGACAGTCGCTTTCGTCGGCTTACCTCGCTTGGGCTAATTAGTCGCCAGCGATGAAGAGGAAGAAACCTGCATATTTCATGCTAAGCCTCTCGCAACTTGGGGAGATTAAGCGTCGCTTGTGTTTTGACGCTGCACTTTTGTCGCGCCACCTGGCGACGTGACGAGGAATTATGAGGGTGGCGCTGCCTTCGCAAATATGCGCTGTTGATTTTTCCGGCCGCTAATGGCGAGGTGTTATTTTGCGTGTGTATATACCGAGAAATTTGTTTAGGGAAATTCTAGGGATTTGCTCGACGTCGAGTAGGAGGAGACGAAGTATTCTCTGGAGATGTCGCGGTGCCGACAACGTTGTTTCGCGGAAGAGATTGTCGCGGTAGTGAGTTTTGAAGGGTTGGTGATTAAGAGATGGCTCTGCGGATTTGAAGCTTCCTGTTGTTTGGGGAAATTGAAGTGATGAAATTGTCAAACAAATAATAACGTGATTCCAAGACCTGCTACATCTTTAAACTTATATAATCTCAAACACGCGCTATCATCATCAAGTACACGCATCTCCTCCTCTCTCTTGGCGTTTTATCATTCTTTTATCGGAGCGTCCTTGAACGCAGCAGTCCACGTCTGCCAGTCAGCATCTCCCCGTTTGTATACGCTCTCGCCGGCTACATATCAAAGTAGCTCTTTCAGTACACACGGCGTCTCATCTCGATTCTCCTGAATAGCAGGTCAGATTGCGATCGACGGGGATTTAGGCTGGCGCGACTACCAATCGATCCGTGTATACCTATCTGATGTGCAAAGTGTACGCAGACGTGTGGGGATATGGATACGAGTTTTCTTGTGTAAAGGATACGAGATGCTGAGGATGATCTTCTGGATCGATCATGTGGCTTCAAAAAGTAGAAACCATCAAATTATTTTAAATCGAAGAAGAAGGCATTGAATCGGTAATTGCAATCAAGATTGATTTGTCGAAATAAGAACGTCGCCTTCTTCAAATCCTGGAGAACGAAAGAGTATAACAAAGATGCAGAGCAACTTTTCGAGCGACTTCTTCTCGAAACTGTTTACTCGCTTCGAGCTGAAAATTGAAACGGACGAATTTTTCCAAAGGGAGACTGCTCCTCCTCGCCTTTTTCCGTTCCAAGCGCGACTCGAATCGAATTTATTCTCCCGAAAGTGATTCACATCCTCTCCTCTTCCTGTAACTCGAGCTGCATTCTCGAGCAGGTTTTTAAATTTCATTGTCAGCTCAAAAGTTTTTCCCCCCTTAAACTCTTGGATAGACGCTTTTGCTTACCGTAGCCATGGGATTGGCCTTAGAATTTCCGATCAGTGCTTCAACGGGAGAACGAGAGGGGGACGCTCGAAGACACCGATCTAATTGATTTGACTTGGATTTTATGGGTGGAAAACTTGTTCGAATCGTTCCAAAATTCTTTTTATCCACTTTCACACGTCTGCATGATGAAATCCAAATTACAAACCCGCAACACCATATTTCGTGTATACACGTCGAGCTTGTAATGCAACGCTAGAAATTCATCTGCAGTTTCCGTGTCAAGTGGCTTGCGCAAGCTCTCGGACGGGAAACAGAAGTTGGGGTGTAAAACTTTGCGCCGGCGGTGCAGCAGCGACTGCCTACCGTTAAATGGGGCATCGGCTTTTTGTGCGCCGAGTTTGCACGATCCTTTTGACATCCTTGCGGTGCGAATCGCTGCTGTGGCTCTGCTGCGTTATTTTTTGAGAGGCTGAGTTGGAGCTTTGAACGAGAGATAGAGAGAGAGGATTGTGATGAAGTTTTTTGACTGTTTTGTTCGTATACTGAGTGCCGGCATGACGAGTGTTTGGATTTATTTTCGCTCACAATCAAAAAACTGAATGAACGAACAATTTTATTCTGAGAATAAATTTTATTATTTTTATCAGAATTGAAAGAAATTGGAGTTCTTGATCTTCTTGACAGTAGTTTTTATTTTTAACAATACAACGACATACTGTAAATAAAAATAGATAAAATGCTGGAATATTATTTCGTTTCTAAGAATATTTTCCGATACATGAAAGTATCACTGCATGAAAGTATTTCACAATAGGTGCTAGTATTTCTTGCAACGACGATACACCTTCGCATGAAATTCGAAAAAAGTCTGAGAATAAGAGGTACTCCTGTTACTCTGGAAGCTCGGGAATGTACGTTTGCTTTGACGTCCCTGTGGTGGAATGATTCCAAAGGGGATCTACATATACTCTCACAGCGCATATATATACATAATAGATTGAATTTTCAAAAGTTATGTCAAAAGAGAATTTCACTCGCTAACAATGCATTAGGAAAATTAGGCTTGTGTTCTCGGCCAACTTTGATGTCTGACTGCAGTCGGCCACTTACTACTGGCTAACGAGCGATTTAGTATCTCACAAATTCGACAAACTGCACTGAGAAAAATCGGGTTAGCGATGGTTACTAAAGGGTAATGGTTAGTAAAGTTGATTTTAAAAACGGTTATACTATTTTTTTTTCATTAAACCAACAAAGTATATGTTAGATTTATGTAATCATAATAGCTTTCTGTATTACAGTCTATTTAAATTTTTTATAAAAATGAAATAACTGGGTGTTAAATAATTTTTATATTAAAAATAAGTATTCGCACTTATACAATAATTTTATTTTAGTAATGATAATTATCAAGTAAAAACTCCTTATATAAAAGTCACACTGCAGTATAATACCAGCTTCATGAGCGTCAAAAGCTCGCGGCGCTTTTTGCGGCTGTTCTCTCCCCAGCTGATTTACTTTCGACTGGATGATTCCAATTTTTCAGGCCTTATCCGACGCACGCCGTCTCTCTCTCTCTCTCTCTCTGCCGTCTTCTTGTTCCCCATCTGCACCTCGCGTTATCGCGCCGACGCCTTCGCTGCAGATTTATCGCGATCCCGCGACGTTTATGACGCTTATTTCGTTAGATATAGTCCCACGCTGTTGGTTTTTCTTCTTCTTTACTTTTCAGGCTGATTTTTGCGTAATCCCGAGTCGGTATATTCTCACCGGAATTGTTGATGAAACTGTGATTTAAGAGCTTCCATTCATTTCCGAGTGAAATGACTGTCTTTATAAGAGAAAAAAAAATGTTTGAGCATTAAAAAGACAAGAGGAAACGAATTTATCGCCGAGTCGAACTTTGAAAAATACACCGGCGCAAAAGAAAAAAAACGTTAGCAGTATCTAGGGCGTAAAAAAAGTGATGAAAACGTGAAAGGATTTAAGAACGTTCACTACTGATGAAAAATACCGGTTTCGCAAAAGGACTAGTAGGAAGCCTCGAAAAATTTTCAGCGAAAAATCGCGAGAGTTCAGAGTGATGAATGTTATGTAAAAATATAAAAGGAGCCGGCGCTCGTTCGCGAAAAAAAACGAAAGAAAGAAAGAAAGAAGACAAGATAGAGCGCGTACTGCTGGCGAGAGAAAGGAGAGCAGGAGAAAAAGCTCGATGAAGAGGCCAGAGATCGTCGAGTTAATGAAGAGGAAGCGCTTGTATATATGTATATATCTACGCGGATATTTCCGAGAGACGAGATCTGAAAAGAAAAATTTGTCAAAGAAAATTCGCGGATGAGCTGATGTTGGGAAATTATTTTTCGATAAACTTCGTTTTCGTGTTACGTATAATTTCAAGTATTCCGGAAGACAAGAGTCTGTCTCGCTGGAAATTATCGGAAGAACAATGAAGGACAATTTCTGGCATATTGTAAAAACTCGCTGTTGCTAATAATACCTGATGAAATTCTCGAGATAGCTCGGATAGCTCGAAAAATTTCGAGAGCTATACTGCATCGTTCAAATTATAAGCATAGCCCTACTGTTGCTGAGATTTAAAGCTGGATATCTTTGCGATATAGTAAAAAATTGTTGATGTATGTGTTCGTTGCAGCAGAGGAAGTCGAATAATTTAAATCTGCGACTCGAAGGAGTCGACGAGTCTGCGACGCGCGACAACTGACCCGAAAAAAGAATGACCCTACTCTTGTGCGCGTATAATACGATTCGCAAATAGGACGTACGGCGACGAGACGGCACGTATGTATGTATATATTTTATTCATGCGAAAGTTACACAAGCTCTGATTATCGATCGTGAAAGCGGGAGAGAGAATACGATAAACGTGACGTGTACGCGACGGCTGATATATATAATGGATTTTTCAAGTAAACTTTATTTCCACGAGGCTTATTCATTATTCGCGGGGCCGATGATAAATTTGTCGGCTTTGTTTGCTGCCGCTGATATGAAGGGGAGGGTGGGCTATTCTACGTTTGTTTATAGCACTTTATGTGGGTCGGAGGACCGCAAATATTTCTCTAAATTTGGAATGTACAGACTTGTCCAAGAGCTTATGTTTGCACGTAATCATCCTCTGAAATGAAGCAATAATTGTGTATCCAACGAATAATCCTGCTGCGGATGATGCAAGAATTTTAATCTTAAAACAGTTTTCATTAGCAGTTGAAATGACGAATCCATTTGTCTACTGCAAAAACTTTTAAGAATTCATTCCAAGCCAGAGAAATAACTATTTTTTGCCCTCTCCTCCAAATCAGGTCAAAGTTAATCATAGTCGCGCTCGATCAGAAATTTAACAATCCCACATCACCGATGCGCGCGCGATAGCAAAAAGAACAAACCTCTCTCGTATAGCTGCAAAAGGAGGGTTGAACGACCTCCTTTGACGCGGCCCCGCGCTATTATTCCATCCGCAGCCGTATAACACAGAGAACTATATAACCTCTCCCCGAAATTCTCCTACACTAGCTCCGATGAATTATTATCGCTCGCCGGCGTACGTACGTTATACACCCCTTTCTCGAATCAAAAATTCAAAACGGCCGCGTTCGGAATTCGCCCTAGCGCGAGAAAGAAAGACGCCGGGATAACGAGAGAGAAAGAGATATATATACAGACGAGACGACGAGGGAGAATCGATAGCACTGAAAAATCCATGAAGTTCAGGCTCTGTGCCGACGAGAGCCGCGTAACCTTCCGTACAGGTGTACCTCTTGTATGTGTATAATATACGTGTGTGGCGTCGCACATTGATCTGTTCCCCTGGTCTAGTCGTGCGCATATATGAGTACAGACGATGTGGGTATGTAAGGTAAACGCGTACGTGAGGCTCGTGTGTGTCTGGAGGAATTGGATAATATAGACATTATAGACGCTTGTTTGTTTTCCTTTTTTCTGGACGAATAAAGTATATATTAGAGATTTGTAAATTTGGATCTTTCAAAGTCAGGCTTTAATATTAGGAATAATTTATTAGCACTAACTGCACGGTATCGATAGTCACTAAAAGTTACAAAATATAAATAATATGGAAAATTCGAATTTCAGCTGAAAAATCTATTGAAAACTAATTTTTTTTTCTACAGCGCCAAACTGAAATGGAAATAACGCTCATGTTCACCTGGCATTTGGCGCACGGCTTATCGTGTAAATAAAGATGTCGGATCGGTCATATAGTGGCGCAGAGTTCAAAATTCGAGCGCTCTTATGAATATTGAAATGGAATTCTTAATTGGCTTCGGTGATGCTTTTCAAAGCTCGAAAAACGAATCCGCCGCTAAAAAATTCATGAATTTCAAGGGGGAAAAGCTCGACGTAATCCTAAAAAAAAAATAAAACACTTTTTTCGATTTATTGTTTACGAGAACTTCTTTTCCAACGAATTTTTCGAACAAACGCGTATACACTTGTACCTACATATAAATTGGAAGTATACTTCCGGCCTATAACGTTGAGAATATATTTCGCTTTGTAGTTGGAGAAGCCCTCGAAGTGCACATCAAAATTCAGAATTGGGGAAACTAAGCTGTGGGGGTACAATGGCGTATATGTAAGCTCTTTAGCAGCGAGAGTCGTGCGCGTTATTCCTTTCTCGACTCGGCGCGCGCGAGAGAGCGGAAATCGCATTGAAATTACAGCGCTGACGTAATTTGCCTGCATCGCGTCTTGGCGGGAGAATCAATTTTGCGCAGTCATTGGAGAACAGCAGGAAGGCGTGTAGTTTGAAAAACATGGTATTATTGCTATTATATTAAAATACAGTAAACATTAATTTTATTAGATATATTTTATATATTTAATTAAAAACTGTATATAATATACGAATAGAGGATACGTGTGCAGAACTGAAAGCTTGCTAATTTACTGTCTTCATTTGAGCGGAAAACCAGAGCAGTCAGATTATGTGCTCACAGTCGGTTCAATTTCGTGAATCGGTTCGCACGTTAGTTACGGTACTCTACTCGTATCAGTGAATATCCACTCGCGCGCGCTTCATTAACGATTTCAAAGATAAGAGGCGCGATATAAAAAGTGCAGATATTGAATAATGTATTTTCAGTATATAGATTCGAAGCAGCTGTTAAAACACACTTGCAAAAGCCATCAGTCAAAGCAATTCCATCGACGAAAACCCAGAGCGACTTTTTGGATCAGATTCAAAATCTCTCTGTCTTGTCTCTCTGGCAACACAGTGTCGCCACCGCGAATCTCTCATCCCTCTTATCAAAAGACCAAGTATAACCCCCCCTACAAAGGCCAATAATCCGAAAACGTCGTTCTGGTGCTCTCTTGGATCGGAGAGAAACGGCAAATCCAAGACGAGAGCGAACTACGTCGCAAATGAAATTATAGCCCAGAATTGCATCGGATCGTTCTACTAATACTACGCGAGAGAAAAGGAGAGAGAGAGAGAGAGACATAGCTATATATACATAGAGCCAGACCGAAAGACATTTCGCTCGTAAGCAGCTTGGGAGAGAGAGGAGCAGGCGCCGAGCCGTTTAATTGCTCATCCAATTATCGCTATTGCGCTCGGCTACGGAATTGGAGCGATAAAAAATTTCGAATGACGACGGAAGCTGCGCGCGGTAACTGAGAAGAAACGTAACTCTTTCTTTTCGAATGAAATATACTGTAGGTGTTGTATTATACTAATTTTTTGCTCTCATTTTTTCTGTTGCAGGTGAGTCAAAGTCTTTGAATAATTCATGCGGGTATATATAATGATGAACGTTTGTGGTGATGTTTGGGTAAGCTTCTCAAATATACGTACTTTGCTCACATTGTAAAATTCATGCTGTTGGTGGAAGGTCCACACATCCAGTTAGTTTAGGCATAATTCAATCACGGACGATCGCTTGCTAAATTCATATGGCCTTACGGACTCGATGTTATCCAGTGAATTGGCATTAAAATTATACCTCGAGCGAGAAGAGTCTGTATCCAATCATCATCAATTCTTAACGATCGCATTAGCCAGAGAATAAAAAACTTTTATCATTCAGCATGAATAAAACTTTGCGTCAATCACAAATCGACTCAACAATAGCATTCTTTGAAAGCTCAGTCGCAGCGCTTATCAGCGCCTTAATTGTCTCAGTTCGCAGACTACTACTACTACTACTACACAACAGTGTAGACACGAGGCGGGGAAGAAAAAGAATACGGTCCATTAAAAACGTTGACAGAGCCACCTGACCTCCTTTCTCTCCGCTCCCTCCCAACTCTCTCCGGCCTCTTAATCCACAGCGACGACGCAGCTTCGGTCGTATGCTAAAAAAAGGGAGCCGGCGCCAACCCCTCGTTAAGAAAGAGTTGCTGAGAGGAGCTTGATAAGTTTTGCCGGTGTCTTCTCTGCTTCTTTTTTTTGGGACGCAGCAGCTATCTTCGGCTATTATTTCGGCTGGAACGGTTGTATAATTGCTGGAGATTAAAATTATACTTGGCGTCGTCGCTGATGCTATTAGTGTGAATCTTGAAAGAGGGAGGCCTTTAAGATGGCTCGAGAGTCGACCGAGTGCGTCGTTTCTGCTGATGCTACTGCTGCTGCAGGTGGGCAATCATATTGTATAGTGCAGGGGGATGAGAGTCGGTGCTATTGCTGGTGATTGCATAATGCTTTGCTGTCAACTTTGTGCAGGAGAATTGCTTTTTCGAGTCAGGCTTTTTCTCCGATATTCCTTTATTTAGAATCGTCGCTGAAAATTGCAAAGACACGTTTCTATTTCTATATATAGTAAGAATAAGTATTTTTTACGTTGAAAATAATTTTTTTTACGTTGACTAATTAACAAAAACAATCAGGCCTAAAAAGGCTTACACCAATATCTTAAAAATTTGCCATTTTCCAACTCCTCTAACCGGCGATTTCAAAAAGATTTCCTCGTATACTCATCAGGAACACAATAGTTCCAAACGTAAGCTCACCGCGTTCATAATTAAACATTTGCGCGTTTGTTCCCGTCGCATATTGCCGCACGCTGCTGCTCTTGACGCGCGCAACGCATACAGCAACAGGTGGTCGAGAAGAACAAATCGCGCTCGCAGGATAACGACTGCTGCAGTAGCAGCCACTGCTATACTACTATACTCTCCCGCTCTTTATATGGGGAATTCGATTTTATCCCTGATGCTTATACTTGCGCGCTCGCAAATCGTGACTATATGTAACGTATATATACGTGACGCAATAGGGGATGATGATTTTGAATGATGTTCTAGAATAACAGTAGATTGACGATGAAATTGACACTTGAAGTACTTCTAACGCAGCGTATGAAAACGAAATAGTGCGTATGTATAAAATAATCTGCGAGGGTAGCACACACAAACGCATTCAAATTTCTCCAATTACGCGAAACGTAACGAGACCGTTAACGGCCACAGCAGCGTAATTGAGCATCCATGGGGTGCCTCGAACAGTAAAAAAGATATAATCTGCCTCTTGCGGTCGTTACACCATGAAGAGGAGGCAGAAACGAGTACTGGTAGTAGTAGTAGTAGCAGTAGTAATAGTAGGCCACTTGGCTCCATGGATACCTATGCGGCCGACTAACGAAGCGTCGGGCTAATCCCGGGGTCTGGATTTTAAAAAGCTCGTCTCTCTCTCGAAGCCTCTTTCCGTCCCCTTTATTTATTCATTGCGCGAGCATTGACTGCGGTCGCGCGTTTATGTGCAGCGGATTTTTTTTTCTTTCTCTCCCTCTCTCTTCTCGATGGTTTCGCTCGCTGGCGCTAATTGGATTATGGCTCTTTCATCTCGTGATTGTTCCCCGAGTCTGACCGGTGTTTTGGCTTTTATTCGGGCTGTGTTATCGGTATTTTTTTCATTTTTAACTGGATCGTCGGACAGGTTTGTGCGTATAGGAATACAGAAGCAAACGAGCCGTAAGATAAATGGAGAAATATTTGCATGAAAAATTAAATCTTCAGCTTATTGTTATCCGTAAAAACTGAAATTGTTCCACTGTAATGAAATAGCGAATGGCTTTAAAAAAAAGTCTTCGTTTGTGAGAACTAACGAGTAACGCTAACAATTACATCGATAATGCGAATAACCAAGTGTATACTGCATAATTCAGCAAACTCGACCATTTTCAAGCATCCCCATACTGCACTTTCTTACTTTCTAATTAACGTCAAGGTAAACAGAGCGAAAGCCGCAGAGCAGCAGCGAGCTCTCTATCTCCTTCTCTCCGCTTCCTCGCAGTAGCATCAGCAATCCGAAAAGAAGAAGAGCGTAGTGAGAGTAGCAGACGAAAGCGGCCCGCAGCGGGAATCGCGCTCGAGCAAATTGGAAAATCGCCCTTTCACTAGCCCCGGCGCGTAATTAGATGCGCGAGTTGCCCCCACTCCTCCTACCTCGATGGAAGAAAAGTCCGATTCTCCTCTCCCTCTCGAGTCTATATACGTATATACCTGCGAAAATTAATTGAGGAACGTTTCCCCCAATACAAGTGGCTCGACTCGTTATGTATATATGTTTACTCGGCGAAATTAACTCTTCGAAAAAGGGCAGCGCCCCCTCCGGCAAAACGGAAAATTGGAAAAGGATGAGCGGCACTTATAGGTTATGTACGTGGTATATGTATATCCGCTCGTTATACGCGCTCTCGAGTGCTGTACTGCGCGTTGGTGGCGCCCTCTTGAGTGCCTGTGATGCGTCGAGACGGAGGAAGAGAGTCTCGTAATTAAGAGCAACGTGGATGAACGCGCGGTTGTGTATATACGGAGGGACTAATAGTACTTTCTTTTTAAGAGACTTCTTTTTTTGGTATCGCAGATTTTTGGAGATTTAAAGGAGACCAAAGGTAGTTAAAAGACTGGGTGGAGTTTTTACTTTGCTTTTCTTACTCTAAGAAGGAAACTAACGTTCTTTCAGCAGTTAAATCATAATAAAAACTTTCAGCTACAAAAGTCACTCTCAGTAATTGCCGAGTTCAAAAGGAGTCAGCGCAAGCGGTTACGTTTCAAAAGCGTCCCTGCGACCGACACATTTTCCCAAAGTCTCTCTAAATCAGCCGTTAATCCTCCGTGTATAGCTACTATACCACCACTAGCTGCAACAAAACACAACAAGTATAGCCGAGCTCTCGCACAAAAGCGCTGCATCGGACCACACATATACGGCTGTCGCTCGCAGCAATCCGCTATCCTTAAAGAGAATAAAACTCTCGAAGCGAATAACGGAGAAAATTAAGACGAGGCCTGCTCTGTATATAGCGTCGAGTTATACTTTTTTATCGCCCAAATAAAAGCCGCGGTAGGTTTACTGCTGCTGTGCGAGGTTGTAAAAAAAATTTTTGCGGCCCGAACGAAACAAACTATATATAATATACAACCGTCACCGTCGTCCTCGTCATTCGGCAAACTCGAACGACTCCAGGGGGTATACACACGGGATGACCGTAAAATCAGCGCTGGCTGCGTGAGAGTTTGAGAGAGAGAGAGAGAGTTTGTTCTCCTTTGTGGTCGGCAGCGGGAGACATGTTTGCTAGAAGAGTGCTAAAACGGATGGGACATGCCTGTAGATGGCGATTCAATTGCACTGGACGCGTAAACCGCTATGTGCTCTGCTGCACATACTTTCTTTTGTTTGGGGTATGCCGCAAAGTTGCGGGAGAGTTTGGCTGCTATTGTTAGTGATGGATTGATTGACAAACACGCTTGCGATGATTCGTTCCTTTTCTTTTACTAAAAGATGCGAGTCAAACTTCATCAATGATTACTCCATCAACGATATCACCAGCGCCATCTGTAAAGAAAATCAAAGCAGCGCCCTCTACAATTGCCGAGAGTAGTCACGCGATTTTATTTACTCTCTCCGCTGTAAAATTGTTCACGAACGCAGAGAAGAGGCCGTAAAGTCTACCACGCAGCAGAGCCGTAGTCTAAATTCCCAATCCGAGATGCTGCACTTGAGGAACGAGCTTCACAGCATTAAACCTTTCCGGGAAAGAGGTTAATACCCGAAGGATCGAGTGAAGCCTCGCAGGAGGGGGATCAACGCGTCTCCGAGTCGACCGACTGACGTGACACCTTCGCATCAGCTTGACTACCGAAATTACAAGAAGACTAGACTGGCACCATCTAAGTATACAAGTGAAAGATTGATGCTGATACTCGTATGACACTGCATAGCGGCTGATGCTCCAGAAATATTTTTGACCGACATTTCGAGAATACAGCTGATGAGTGTAAAGGATGCATTGCCTTGTGTGGTACTTTGAAGCAAATGAATCCAGACATCGTAATCTAGGTGACGTGTCAAACTGAAGCAAATCCCATTTTGGACTTTTGATGAATATACAGAGAGAGAGAGAGAGAGAGAGAGAGGGAGACACACACGTACATTTATATAGACTCGAGCCAATCTTAACAGATAGTTGGCGGAACCGTTATAAAACCTCCCGCACGGAGAATCGTCAAAACATTTATAGTAGCAGTAAAACACACGGTTATACTGCACATACACTGCACACACACCCACAAAGTATAGCAGCAGTTGAAGAAACAAGCGCGCAGACGACTCGTCTCGTGTTATATACAGCGCGCCAGAGGGCCCGGAAAAACGAAAACTCAGCAAGCTCTCTGTTGGAAAAAGAAGCATCAGCTGCCGGCCAAAGACACCAGTTCTATACACCGCAGTCATAAACGTCACTCGAGTCGTGCACAAGCTCTCGCTCTCTCTCTCTCCCAACCCCCATCAATCTTTCATCCCCCTCGTCTTGTCCTCTCTCGAGGACAGCTCGTTGAGTGTGTCGCGTTATACACATAGGAATGAAATCGAGAGGACGGCTGCGGCTACGCGGATGAGGAAATTCGTGCCGGCGGCGCACGTAGTAAGCGATTATTTTATCGGGCTCAGGCGATCTGCCAGTAACCACGTACTATTGTACGCGGCGGCGCAACCCTTTCTCTCTCTTACTGTTGCTGCTTCTTCGTTTATCGACAGCTGGCCATCTGCGCTAAGCCGAGGCTCTCGAGACTCTACGTGAGCGCGGAAGCCTCTTCTCTGTGTGTGTGTGTGACTACTGCTGGGATGCATATGGCCGCGAGAGCGGAAATAAATGTTTTCGCTCGCCCTTCTGAGCTACTGCTGGAATTTTTGGCTGCAGCGGTGAATACGCTCGTTTCCACTCCAAATCCCCGGCAAGTGGAATGATTTGTGCAAAGGTCTTCGGTATAATACCTTACCATTTGTTCGGATGGAGAACCGTGAAAATCGAACTGACTTGTGACTGATCATTTTTTTGCTTTGGCAACATTTCTGTATTTTGTGAGACAGCGAGTCTTATGCATGTGTGTAATAGAGAGATTGACATTTTTCATTTCTGCAGAATATACATCTAGAATTTTTGTAAAAATTGAATCAATAAGGACCAACATTCAAATACATCATTTGTTTTCAACAGCATAATCGCACACCTTTTATTCTTCCGCATTACAAGCGCATAACGAGCGCGCGCGACAAACTTTTCAGTCCCGCTTAAAATCTCCGAAAGTGTCGACTCCCACCCACGTCGCGTCGGGACAGCGAATAAAAGAGACAGGGGGGGGGGAGCAGCAACTCCCGATCGAAAGCAATTAAAAGTTGGCGTACGTCTCGTGTTCCTCGAGCAAGTCTGGATGCACTTTCTTGTTCGCACGCGGTCGTTTCGAATCAACCGAGCGTGTGCAGTTTGTCTTTGGCCGAGAGGATCGCGGCTGGTATTTTTCAGAGACGATGTGTGGATATCGTCGAGAGAAAGAGGAAATACTCGAATGCTAAAGGAAAGATTCTCGATTTATCGCTTTGTATTCGGGACGAGTCGCCGGAACGCTTAAACTTTTGTCCGGAGGTATGTGGTGGCTGTGCCGGGGACGAGCAGAGTTTTCTTGCTACTCTGCTTCGTATAATTGGGCATTTTCCACATTTTTCTATATAGTTTTATTGTACTTAGTCGATTTGCTCGAGCCCGCAATGCGGCGGTATAAATTTTGAATAAAAAGTCGGCAGCTCGTGAGATTATATATAAAGCGAAATTACCATATAGTAATGGTTTTCTTCACAGAGCATCGCAAGCAATCTAATCCTTAATTAATGCGGCAAATTCAGATTCGCAACACAATAATTCACATTTGAATAACTCGATATCATGCTTTATGTGATTTCAACACAAAGTATATAACAAGCTTCGTTACCTCACCGCAGTAGACCCGCGTGTTTGAAGGTGTAGCGAATTTCTACGTAATTTATTTATGATTCTTGTATGTGTATATGTATATAAATCTGATAACCGCTACCATGATTCAGCTCGAATTTCGAAATTTGGATTCTGTTGTACCCTCGTGACTGACGTAAATAATATCAATGGGGTCGGGATATTGATATTATGCACGAGCTAATTAACGGCTCCAAATTTCATCAAATAATCGGTTTAAAATAATATCTGTATAATATGATTTCACTCGATATCCCATATTTGGTTTTGTTGCAAACTCAAAGCGATAATTAGCGATTACGCTCTTATCACACGAAGCAACTCGAATATCATTAATATTCCAATCTCAAAAAAGAGCCCAATATACTTAACGCGAAAGTCTGTAAACACATAGAGATGTCTCGTCGATCGGAAAACTCAACTGAAGCGAGAGTTAGAACGACAACCGGGTGAACAATCAAGCCAACATCACAGCAGGAGACTCGTTTTGCAATGGCCCACCGCGACAAAATCATTCGAAACCGCAACGCGCTAACGAATTTTGTTTACTCTGCGAGCTGGGCTCGTTCGCTGCCACTGGAGCCGGAAGACCACTTCGACGGGAATGGAATTTTAGTTGACCTCGCGCTACACCAATATTCAGATCTCTTGTGATTCTTGAATTTTCGTCGTTTGGTTGCGGTTTTAGCCGATAGATGGACTTTGATGGAATTTAGTACACGAGGATGCCGCTGGGTGGCGCACGAATACCCGCAAGTAAAGTAGCGTGCATTTGCATGAGTTGATCTGTGATGTATAGTCCAACTTTTCACCGATACCTATAAGGCTATGTATTAAAAATGTTTTCATCAAAAAATTGCAGGCGACCTGCAAAGAATCATTCTTCTACACAATAACAAAATTTCATAAATCAGTTTCACACGGGATACACAATTTCCACGGCTGATCCTATCGCTTCCACATCATCTTCATCGTTATATTAATTTCCCGAATAAAGGCGCGTTTAATTCACTTCTAAAATCAACACCTTCACAGCCGCAACAACACGTCCTCGAGAGAGCAAGGCGTGACCCTCTATATATACAGGCTTGGTGTGAAAACACGCTGCGTCTAGTAGGGGTATTAACATGGCCGGCGTCGTCGTCGCCGCAAAATTAATTATGGCATTAATTAACATTCTTCGTCACAAAGTCTGGAGAGCATCAGCTATATAACACCCGACTGAAAGAGCTGCCGCTGCCGCCACCGACACTCTTTGTACACCCCGAAGCTTTCCCTTCTCTTCTTCTTCTCTGTATACTTGTCTCGCCATCACCGCTTTTGCGAACAACAGCTGTGTACACACAGAGCCACCGACACCGCGATTATCGACTTGTCGAGTGTGTAGCCGCGACTCTATCGATTGTAATGTACACTTGTGTGTAGTTTTTTCTTCTTCATCGGGCTATCGGAAAATGTGTTAATTTTTTGGCGCAAGTTGGGTTTTTTTTCGATACACTGTGTATTTATTTTTTATGTGGATGGATATTTTTATTTTCCATTCCGTTTTCCGTTTTGGAAACTCTAAAAGGATACATCGTTGAATATTTTAATTATTTATATAGCACGAGAAATAATAACCACAGTCAAATGTCAAAAGTGCAGAAGCGAAAAGAAAGAGAACCGGAGAGAGAGAGATAAGCTCCTCTTCCAATGAAAAAGCTCGGGTCTCCTGCGTTCGACAGTAGTTTCTATGTACGAAGCGAAGAATGTGTCTATGTACACTCGTATCTCGTCGCGCCTTTTGTGTGGCTGGTTATTATTTTCCAGTGGGTATAATCGCGGCAAAGTGTCTACACACGTAACTGAATTTTCTCGAAAAAGTAAAAATCTCAAAAAGGATTCTCAACGACGATCCATTTTTGAATATTTCTAAAAATATCCAAGTAGCAAAAGAAATCATAGCACGCACAGAGAGAGAGAGAGAGGAAAGCCGCAACGAATATATACCTTCTTTCATTCAATCGCGCTCTCTGCAGACTTCTCTATCTATCTCGAGAGTATTTCTGCCTCGAATCCTTTCAAGATTTCCCGCGCACATAGCCCGTCTAATTGAATCATGCTTTTTCTCTCCCTCGCTCTTCTTCTTCCGCTTCTTTTTTTTAATTAAACGTCCCTGTACATGCGCGATCTCTCTCGTTTGATCACACTGCAGCTGCTCTCTCTCTCTCTCTCTCTCTCGTCGCTTATTTATATAATATACTTCTGCTTTGATTGCAAAAATATAAGAGAGGTACGTCCCGCATCAAAGCTTCAATTTTTCACAAGAAACTTGGCCATCATCATCAACCGTATACCGAGCTTTTCCGAGAGCGAGGTCGCGTCTAAAAATTGCAGTCTCTCTCGAGCGCGTGACGAAGTACGCAAACTACCAGCAGCAGCAGCAGCAGCAGTGAGAGAGCTGGTATATAGGTATACATAGAGAGAGAGAGCAAGGACAGACGGAGAAGAGAGCATGCAATTCCGCGTGCCCTGCAACAATTCGCCTGGGGATTAATGGCGGGTAACCAGGAGATTTCGAGAGATCCTCCTCAAACACGCGTTTCCTCCTCTCCACCTCCTCCTCCTCTTTCCGGCTCTTCATATCGTCTCTATACAGCTATACTGTACTATATACCACCAGTGTATTCCGCTTGTCTGATTCTCGCTTATTTACGGGGTATTGGTGCGGGCTATGTGTGTGGGTGTGTGTATGCGAGAGGGAACGCTTAGAGTGAATTTTAGCGCGTAATGGCGCGTATACGCGCTGCGTGCGCGACTGGTGTCCGCGGTAATTGCTCGGAAACGCGAGCTCATGCCGGTGAGAGGGAGAGTGCGTTCAAGTCACCGGAAAATTAGCGCGTCAGCGTTGCAAGCATCAGGGGGCAAGTTTGATGCTCCGGGAGTATCTTTTTTTTTCTTTCCCTTCCTTTTAATTGACTGGCGGTATCGATTTTTCAATGATGACGATCTGTATTATAATACACACAACGCAGACGTATACTATAGGTACGTAGTGCTGCAGCGTCGTAATTACTCGGCCGCGTCGTCGTGGTCTATGTATACTTCCGATTAATCGATCGCCACACGTGCATAGCGTAAATAATAAACCGTTGAAATTTCGCGCCCCGATAACGAGGCTCTGTATATATACCAGCAGCAGCAGGGCGCCTCTCTGAATTTCACCTTTTTGTTCAATGCGGAATAACCTGCTGCTGCCTCGACGATGATCATGATGATGATGATGACGATGATGGGGGACGTATAGTAGTATATATGAACGGACGTGTACAGCGCAATCGAGTTGTCGTTGTCGCGTGATAAATACGTTAATGAAGAACTAATTGATAAGCGAGTTCTCGGTTCGGTTGTATACCTATACTCACACACACACACACTCGTCGGAGTATATAGCGCGTCGCTTCAGGTATTGATTACATTTTCTGGATTACTGTGTCATTAGCCTGTGTGTAATGGATGCCGTCGTCGCGTGTGTGTTTCGTTATCTACCTTTGTCAGTCCTATACTGCTGCTGCTGCTGTTTGTTTGTTTTTTGCTCGAGTGGCTTTCGTGTACAACTTTTCCGACGTTTTAATCCTGAAAATTGACGCGCGCGCGCGAACGGAGATGATGTTACGAGCTTTCGGATGGTATGATTATTATCGCGCGCGCGCGCGAAATTAATTCTTTTTTTTTATGAAGATGGACACGAGAGCGTTGGTATACATATTCAGGTCAGAGGATGAAATTTAACAATTTGTCGAGCTTGTATACAAACACGCATCATCGATGGAATATTATGAGCTTTTATATGCGCGCGAAGGTATCATATATATAACGAGTCGTTGATAAGTTTAAATCCTGTCGTTGTCGGATACGTGTACGCATTTTATCAGAAATTTCAAATGGAGAACCGCGTCAGAAAATAAATTGCCATTTCCCGGAAAATCCACGACAGCGCGTTGACACACACACACACACACACACGCAATCCATCATTCTTTCAGCAATCGTTCTCTGAAGCGTCAGCACCCCCCGAGCTTTCACAAACACACCCCACAACAAAAACAGTAGCAACATCAAGTCGGTCAGTCTCTCAACGCAACCCAAGGCGTCCAGCAGCTATTTAACATTGTCGGTTCCGGTTAAATCTCGAGGAACAGAGTATCATCAGAGCCTCCTGTGCTTCGCAAGAGAGAGAGAGAGAGAGATCGAGGTTTGTCAGTCGAGTCCAACGCGGCACGTCGCATCCGTCTTTCGCCGCTTGCGCCGCAAAGCCTGGCTCTCTTACGTGATGGATACAACGGCTCAGCTCAGCGGCTTAGCTCCACTTGTATGTGTGTGTGTGTGTCTGTGTGTGGCTTATATATACTCGATTGCCCTGCTCTGAGGTGCATGGATGTGTGATATAGCTGCTGCTACTGCTGTAGGTGAGTTCCGTCCGATGCATACCAACGGAGCTCTCGCTGCTGCTATCGGAATGGATGACGCGAGGGAGGTTCATCTTCCTTCTCGATTTTGAGTCCGAGAACGGCCGAGAGAGAGGAGAAATACTACGGGTATCTGGAATTTTCCGACTGCCGAGCTTGTACGCGAGCTGTTTAATGTATAGGGAGCTTTTCTACCTGGCTCGAGCTTGCAGTAATTTGCATTATTTTGCCGATATACTCAATTCTTCCTCTTCTTCTGGTATCCCGTGTAAAAATAATTGTGATCGCGTTATGACAAAAGGAGTACGAAAATCTTCGTCCTGATGCATATAGATTTCACTCAACCAAAGCGCGTAACGAAGCGCATATAGGTATTCGAAAGTCACATCCTCTCGAAGAGAGCAGAAAGAACTTTTCCCCCAACTCAAAGCAGATCCCTCGAATACGTAACCAAGCGTTAAGAAAGCCGGATTGGCAATTAAAGAAGCCTCAGGCACCAGCATATCCCAGCAAAGGCACATTAAAAAGCACTCAAGAAATTAGGCAGCCCTAAGATCGAACTTGACTTTTTTCCCCACAGCCGCAAGAGAGAGCTTTCCTCTCGCACGATTTTTTTTCTTTCTTCGTCGTATACGACGCCGCACACCTTACGCAATGGTGCAGGCGCTAAACACAATGAGCTTTCTCTTCTCGGAGTTATTACCCTTGAGTCTTGTGACAGCAGCCGGCCCTCGACGCATTGTCTTGGCTTCTCCTACTCCTCCTTCTCTCTGACGTCGACGTCGTCATCGAGAGGGACGGGCTTTTCTATTCTACTCGGTTGCGGACGTTTTTCAGTGTCTGAAGAGAGATGCTGCTGCTTCTTAGTTCTTCTTGTGACGCGCTGAGGGGACTACAGGAGGATGCTTGATTTTTCAGCGAGAGGTAGCTTGACGTGTTTTTTTTTTTATAAACAATTGCAGGGCTTCATTGAGGAGGGAGAAAAGTGTCTTGTCGGAAAGTTTTCAATTTTCTCAACGTTTTAGAAAACAATTTTTTTCTTCGTGAAATTTAAAACCCAATAATATTCAAATAAACAGAAAAAGTACAGAAATATACAGAAAAAGTCCTATGAAATTACGAAAAAAATTCCATATCTAAAAAAACACGCACAGCACATACACCAACAAAAGGAAACCGCGAACAGGCGGAGATGTATACGCAGCGCTGGTCGTAAAGTATCAGCCGTTGGTTTAGGCTGCTGCTGCTGGCCGTGAAATTTTTACAAGCGCATCCGCCGTCGGACCCGTCGCGTTTTGAATTATGGAGCGCCGGACATTGCCGCATAGCCCCGTGCGCATCTATGTATATACGCTTCACGATATATATGTATACCTCGAGGGTCTATTTACGAGGCTACTGTTCTCCTTGTAAGGTTTTCCGGCTGGATGAGAGATGGCTTGGATCTCTAGATCGAATTTTTGTTTTATTGGAATCTATATCTCCTCGACGTATTATTGAAAGGATAATCGCCAGACTTTAGGATAATAACGAGATAAGAAGGGGTCGAATGTTTCTAGTGCATAAAAATACCGCTAGATGGCTTTTCATTTAAAAACACTATATGCTAAAGATTGTTTCTTGTTCGTATTCGTGTACTACATTAACTTAACGAATGTGGGTTAAAAACAGAGGTCAAGATGCGCGATAGTCCTAACCTCAAAATAAAAGTGAGTTTCGAGGCTCAGAGAGGAAGAGCGAAACAAGGAAATATGAACTTTCCTTGAAGAAAAGTTTACGGCGCGTTGCAAAGTAGGACCTTCGCCTCGACAACAGCAGCCTCGGGGTGTTGGCTTTTCCGCGGCGAAATTTAAAGGGACGTCGTTTCGTTAAACTGTTCCCTCAAGCCCTTTTCATTTTCCGGCCGCTTGCGCTTCTAATCTTACGATTATTTCGTTCACTTGCGGCTCTTCAGATTTTCTTCTTCCTACGTCTCTGACTTTTTTTACGAGTCTCTTATACACGAATTGTAGCCTGATATCGCTTCTCCGATCTTTTTACGAGGGTATACCGTTGATAAGCCGTCCTTGATTAAATGAAGAGATTTCTTTTCGTTCCGGGTTATTATGACAAGTTAACGCTGATGAACAACATGCTGTGTTCTGTTACAAACGACTTTTCGTGGAAATCGATTGTTCTTTTGAAAATATCAGATTACAATAGAACTGTATATATATCAATTTTGTTTGTCGATGTAAACACTATTTTTTCATTCAATAATATCATTTATAACGAACCTGCAGGCAGAAAGCTACTGCATCATCACCGCCGAATTCTACCCGGTGTAAAATTTAAAAACACATTATATCCACCGCGAGTTTCCCGTCGAGGATTACCGAGTTGCGAAAGCTCGCACGTCAGAGCCGACCGACGAAAAAAAAACGAGAAGCGCTTCCATATCGCTAATCCATTGCCGGAGCGGTCTAGCCCCGGAACTTGCCTCCAAAAACGCGCGGCTGCCTGTATTATTTTATTTCAGCTCGACGTCTGCCGGCGGATCTCGTCGCGATTAATCTTGGGCCGATTCGATCTGCCGCCGCAGCAGCCGACGCTTCGGCAAATGATGATTAATGGCTTCCTCGTTCCCGCCGCGAATCGACCGCGAAATCTCTTTCATTTCACAGCTACGTGTGTTCTTTCTTCGTTCCCTTTTCAATGTGTTTCCTCTGATGTTTTATTTTTTTTTTATTTCGTCTGTTTTTTGGAGAGGCTGGCAGAAGTATAGTGTTGCGTGAATTTTCAGGATTTTCGGCCCTACTCTCTAGTGAAAGGTGTGTCAAACGGTTTTGCATTATCGAAGTGGCTTTTGCGAAAGTTTTGGGATGAATAAATGGGTTACTGTGTTTTTTTTTTATTTATTTGTTTTCCGTTTATAATCGACGAGCGACTAGCTTATAAGCTCATAGGCGACTCTGAAGTCTGACTGAGAGTGCTCCTAAAAACAGTTATAAGCCTATATTATAATTTAGTATGCTATAGTATAATAAATGAGGATAAAGTGTCACATTTTCCCTTCCCACGGTGCATATATTATTTTAAATCAATTATTAATTATTAGTGTTTCTTCAGATGAATCCAAATATTACTACTTTTGTTCAAACAACTCCCACAGGACCGAAATGTATTCAGCAACGAGGTCAGACATTTTTCGACAAGGTATACATTTTATATTCAAACAAACTAGTATTTTTCATCTCGAGTACGTGCTAAGATTATACAGCAGCTTTTAATAACACCAGGCTTATATTCATAACAGTAGCTGAAAATAAACTGCCGATGATAAAAATGAATCTATTATCCTGTGCTATTTATAAATTAATCCGCACGTCGTAAAAAAAGCCATTCACACCTCGACTGGGCTAAAAGAAGAACGTCGCAGTCTCTCTCGTCGCAACGAAACAACAGCAGCAGCAGCAGCAGCAAAGAAGCTCCCGCGCCTAATCCGACTTTAAAGTTTCTGTTGTGTCAAGCGCGGCAAGTTTGACGGCGAAAAGGCGCGCCAGCTGCCGGCGACACAATGCCTTCTCTCTTTCCCCTTTCTCCTCTTGAATTTATCAGCGGCTTAATTATCCAAGTGTGTTTCCCGGGTGCTGTGCTGAAGGCCTATTAATTCGCGACTTCTAATTACCTCTCGCCGGTCCGGAGATTCCTCTCTCTCGTTTATTCATGAAAATTAAAAGATTTTCTCGCTCTTTTCGAGGAGCCCAGGACACACGCCGGCTATTAATCTGCTATCGCAAAGTTCGCGCCAAGTTATGAATTTTTAACGAGAGCAACTTTGCCGGACCGGAGTTTGGGCTTCTTTTTTTTGGCTGGCTCGAGAGAGAAAGGCTTGTTTCTTTTGGGCGGAGATGGGATAACAGAGTCGAGGGGGTGTATTAGGTAGTTCCTGTTATTGTGCGTTAATTAGGCGAAAATTCGAGAGGTAGTATACTCGGCAAAGTTCGAGGGTAAAAGTTTTCGAAAGTTGAGTGGAAGTCGGAATATATTTTGTGAGCTAGAATAGCAAATTTTTGATAATCTTCGCGGAACGAAAATTGTACCAGTATATACAAAAATGAAAAAGTATATGTAGTTTCTTCTGTCTCAAAGACACACCCACAGTGTCTGATGAAACTCGTTGGTTGGAAAAAGGAAAACAGCAAGACGGATCTCGCAAAATTTCGTAATTGAAATTCTTCGATGAAAGTTGAACCGATACAAAAGAAGCCGCTCAATCGTCGGCTCTACAAAGCTCTCGCAATCCTTCTCTCTCCGGTTCCTTTATTAATAAAACTCATCAGGTGAGTCGATAATTTAATAAAGTGATCGAGCTGCTCAGTATAGCGTCGGCTGCGTATTTTTAAAATAGCTCACTACAACACTCATCTCAGCCGTTTTTAATACCGGCGCTGCTACTGCTGTACGTGTATATCCTCGTGGATAATGGAATTCTTTTCTCGTCTCGGTGCATCGGATATTCAATCTCGGCGGTCTTTACGCTGCAAAATTAGCCGCGCAATTATTGATTGCGAGAGCGTTAGGCGTGTATACAGGAAACTCAGCCTCGCGTATAGTCATTCTTGGGGATCAAAATTATACCGGAGCGCGAGAGCTGCTGGAGGGGCCTTTAAATTTTAAATTTCCCGCTCCTTTAAGGACGGCACGAAGGGCTCCTATAAAACTTTCCCTTACCTCCGCGCGGGAGTCGTTGACTTTTCAATTACCCCTTGCTAGGACGAGGGTAATTTTGCAGCTTCTTACGCCACCGCGTATTTACACACTGGTAGTTGGTTTCTTCCTTTCGGCAAATCGATTTTGGTAATTTTTTTTTTCAGCGTGCGTCCTGAAAATTTCGTTTGACTCTGGAGACTTTTCCGTATTGAAATTGCTTCTTTGCGAGATTTACAGGAATTTTTAATATACCTCCGCTGTTAATTAAGCAGCGAGAGTCAATACCACCGAGATCAAAGAAATTCAGATTAATTCACTCTCCTTTTACGCAAAATAAAACATCATTTCTTTCTTTCAGTTACAGACGATTATTCCTTATACATCATTCACAAAGAAAATCTTCCTGTACAGTCAGCTCTCGAGCATATAATGCCGTCGACTCAATAAAACTCTCCTCGTGATCGTTCGACTCTTAGAGATTCTCTCTCTCAGCCGGTGTTATAAATTCTTTATACGACACGGCGGAGAGAGAAAAAAAAGGTAAAGTCTCTCGCCGAAAGTTTGCTATATATACATATACGGGCTAGTGCGTAAAGCAATTTATGAATCGCCGCTACTTGAGATCGTCGTAAAAAATGTACGTCGTCGTCCCGAAAAAGAAACTCGGCGAAATCGAGGGGCTCGTAAAAATTTATGGGAGTATGACGAGCCCTGCTCGAATTCGTATCGCTTATATGCCTCTTTCGCGAGACGGACTACTGTCTCAATCGGATAATATCGAGGGGCTCTTTCTTTTAAACTTGCTTGTGGAAAGTTTTGTAAGGGATAGAGAGCTATATAATCTTCGGTCACGTAAAAATCACGTCATTTTTTGCTTTGGCATATGATTAATCACGTGGCGTCGAAACACACGTCTAATCGTGATTTATCACACGTATACCTTCCCTCTCGCTAATTGAAAAACAAAGGGAAACTATCAGAGCGCGTATGAGAAAAAAAGGAAGCTCCGATCCGAGTCTGGAACCTCTTTAGTCTCATCGCTATTCCGTTCGCGTTCGGTCGATCTGTAAACGAGGAATATAAGCGAGAGAATGAGAAAAGGGAAGAGGAGTAGGCATTCCTTGTATTTACACGGTTCTACTCTTTCCGGTTTACATTGCGCGCGATCGAGTGACATTGACGTATCGGTTCGCGGTCTAAGGGTCTAACGAAGCGAAACAGAAGCAAAGGATAATGGATCGCGATTTTTTCCAGGAGTGGATTTCGTTCCCCATCTCTTTTTGCGCGGCTGGGCTGAGGAGAAGATGGAGGATGGATTAAGCGGGGGATTTGTTTTAAGTTGGGGGTGATGATGTCTTGGGTCGGACATCGTTGGGAGACGTGTGAATATTTGAATTAGGGCTGTGGGGGAATCTATTATAGATTTTCAAATTGAATTTGGAATGTTTACGCGCCATCAGCAGAAGTTTTCTTATATATATCAGAAAAATTGCGAAAGTATAAAGAATGTGTCTACAGAATCAAGAAGCAGCATATGATACTAAAGCCAGTACGTCAACCAGCTCGTAACACTGAAGCTTGTACGATCCGCGGAAAATTATGAACAATCAAGCTCGCTATAGTTCTCCTATAAAGCTCGAGAATGTGCAGCTAACGCCACGGCCCTAAAAAGCTGGCAGCGTCTTTTACCAGCCATCAGAGCGCGGTCTTATCGTGTACGACTGAGCACTGCCGCATCAAATTTGCACGTCCTCGCACGGACCCTGATAATTAACGCTCTTCGTTATACTGATAACACCTATAGACCAGGCTAAAATTCCTATTTCTATTTCTAATGTACCAATAAATAGTTTTATATGAAATTGTGCAATCGACAAAGCAAACTTACAAAATTAAGAGTCACTTTTAGCCGCGAAGGCAAACATCCGATAGCGCCATAACGAAATCTATTATTACAGAGCTTTCGAGGAAATGCAGGCTCTTAAAGCTCCCTATTAATCACCCAACACGAAACTCAAAACGCAACGCCCCTTACACATACCTTCAACGTTATTTACACCCAACTCGGACAGATTCATGTAGAGAGAGAGAGAGAGAGAGAAAGGGAAAAATGTAAAAGAAAAAAAAAGTTCCAGGGTAAACCCGTATACGTACGTACCTATTGTTTTCCCCTCGCGAGAGCGCAATGATCGCAGTGGCGCAGCTGCTGCTACTGCTGCTGTGAGCACGCGACGAATTAGGCTACACTGCTGGCACGCGAGCCGCGTATCAATCAAAACACAGCCACTCGTGGTCGCATACCTCAAGCGTATTGTAACGACGATCTTTCTGAATAAATCTACATATCGAGGCGAGTATCAGGATGTTGGATTTTTTCTCACTGGTTTTCTTAGCTTCAGTTTTACTCGTCTATTGCTGTTGTCGAATTTAGAATAATTCTTTTGTTTGTTTGGTTTGAAAGCAAATGTTTGATCACAAACGTGACTTACCGATTCTCTCAAGAAACACGAAGATAAAAGATTCGCCGCACTATATAGGCACTTTTCATACATAAGAAGTTTAATGATGATACCTATTCTTTATTTATTCAAAACAAACTCTCTCAAACAGCAAACACCGAACACATATTAGACCACCAAAATCACGTGTTGTACGAGTACAGTGTGTCAGTCACTAAACAGCCGAAAAGTAAATACCGATTTTTCAAAACGTCTATACTGCTGTGCCAGGCCTGTCGATCGCAATGCGTCAAGCCCCAGGCAGCGATTTGCGGACAACGCAACCCAATAATTAACGCCGCCTGTCGCTTTCTCTCTCTCTCACTCGGTAGCACGTGTGCGTTGACCAGCTCTGCGCGCTGATTAAATTGACCAATCGACGCGGCTCTTGACTGAGCGACGACTACCTGGCTGCACTTGCGTCTGCTGATTCGACGCTCTTTGCTGCCTTTGATTTCCTCGCCGTTGAGCCGAGAGTGTGCCGACTTCATCAGATGGAATTGACTTTTTTTTCCACGCTTTTTTTTTTATTCGCAGCTTGTGTACACAGACTGACTTTTTATTTAATCAATTTGAGTGGCAGAGGCGAAATGTTATTACTTTTAAATAACCAGGAACAAAAATATATATAATACCTAATATATAGGTGTATACGGAAATATCCGCGTTCGTTCCGATCGAAGTAAACAGCCGCAAAGTTTTTCGAGCATAAGAGTCACGGCTGAAGAGGTGAAATAAGTATATAGTTCGGCTCTCTCTTCATAATCCGTCGGAGCGAATTTCCCGCACGCGAGTCCGACTCTCTCCCCCTCTGCGTAGCGAAAAAGTTGTTGACCCCCGGAAAGAAAAGTTATGATGAACTCGAGTCTCTCGTGTCCCGAGGCGGCGGCGTTTGCCCCGCGATTATCGAACTTTAGCTTTTTCTATATATACGGAAAGATAACGCGCAGGGGTTAGACACGAGTGTCAATGGATTATGTCGAGGGGGACGACGTGCCGGATATATTCATAGGCTTGTGGCAAACGTTATTCGTTTTCGCTCGTTTAAAGCTCGATTTTTCTCTTGGAATAGGACGGAGATCTGAAAATATAACTCGTTAGCTCGGTTGACACTCGGCAATCAAATTTTACTTAGTACTCGCAGAGTAAAAATATATAAGATTGCAAATTTCTCGAGGATCTCTTTGCGCGAAAAATTGCCTTGAAGAGGAGAAGAGCCTCTGAATTTTTTGAAAATAAAACGAATTTGCAAAAGTTTCAGCTGGTCCAAGTTAGCCTTTTGCGCGACGTCAGTTCGTTGCGCGAGAGGTGCGGCTTCAAAGGACAGAGAGAGAGAGAGAGCTACCAACAAAGTGTGACGGTTGCCTGATGGAGAACGCGCGACGTCTTCTTGAATTTTATGAAGATGCCACGGCATATTTCTAAGTTCAGACAGACGTGGACAGGAATTTATACCGTTATTTCCTCTAACTTCACTTGATGTTGCTAAAAGATTGATAAACACACACCTCTTGCAGGTTTCCCAAAACCATGCGCCACCTAGCGGTACTTTTACCTACTAAAATACAACCTGTCAACACACACCATACTGCCTATTTTGCACTTTTCTCAAACTTCATCATCATCATCAGCAATCAATAACGCAGCACATTCTCACCGAAGGATCGATGAATGCGCGAAATATGACGCAGCAGCAGCAGCAGCATCAGACACACAGGCGCCTTTCGTTCACCTTGATGAATACTGTCCGTCGAGCTACTCCGCTGCATGAAAGCAGCTCTTTAGTGCACCGCGGCGGCTGCCCATCAACGGAACACAGAGTAGCGAGTTTATTTTCATTCGCGGCGCACGCGATGACGCCGGACTCTGTGCATAACTTTCCCTGCACCGCTGCACGTGCCTGATGCGCGCGTGTGTCTGTGTATATAACACATCTCGGACACATTGCCGGCTCGTCCTTGTCGTCGCTGGCGGAATGACTTTGTTATAGCCGAATGAGTCTGGCTTTCATTTTCGGCTGCTGCTGTATAGTTTCTACTGTGAAAGTTTTCTTTTATTTTTTTTTTTTTAAGGAAACGTCTGTCAATATGTGAAGACTAAGTAGACATCAGTCTGTATAGCGAGGCTCTAATGAGATTCCTCGATATTCAAAATAATTATATACAAACTTCCGACTCGCCATTGTCGCATGGAAATTCAGTCAAGATCCCACACTATACAGCATTTCCCCGGAAAGAATGAGAGAGACACGAGAGAGGGAAACGTGGCTCTCGAGACATCGCGCGTCATTAAAGCGGTGCTTAAGACAGGGTCGTGCAGTGGTGGTGTGTTTCCGGTTAAAAGGCAAACTCGACGTTGGGGAGTTTGCAGTGCGGCGGCTCCAATGCTGTGTCTGCAACTTCGCTCTGGGATAATTCCGTTATAGGTGCGTTGATAGTCCGGATGAGGCTGCGACGAGAGACGATTATTCGTGTGTGTATATCACACAGACTAGGCTTGAGGGCGAAAGTTTCGACGACTGACAATTGACTATGCTTCGATTGCTTTGGAGTAGTCGTCGGTGTACTGGCCTCGGGGTTTCTTGGTTTGCAGAGTATATTGTTCCTTGTTTCTGTATATTGGCTTGCGAATGGAATTTGGTGAGTTTGATTATTCGTTGGTCCTTACAGGTGCAGCGAAAAAGAGGAATTTTTTGTTGTGAAACGCGTTAAAATTAGTTTAAAAAGATGACGAATCGAGCGCGTTTGAATTGAAAGGCTAATTAATTTGAAATGTCAACTTGAAATTCGATTGGTATATTATATTCTGTTATGAGAGTGACGTTTCCGTCGAAGCAGTTGGATGAACTTTTCATATGAAGGTAATTGATCCAATTAAGACATCAATATAACGAATGTCATGACATTGATAGAGAAATGATGATTGAATACCGACAGTAAAGTTCATACATAAATTTACTCCTCTTCCGTTTATGTAAAAGTATCTTAAGACGAGAAATCTCTCTGACGTTTATTCAAATCGACATAAATTGCCAACGACGAAGATTGAAATAAATTTGATCAATGCCATCTTGGCTTACGTAATTTGAATTATCAACATTCTAAACATCCTGCAACACGTAAAATAAAAAAGCACATACCAAATTATAGAACCCCATAATTTTTTCCCACTATACAACCACCAGCAGCATCTCGACGAAGTCAGGACATCCGTCCACATCAGGAGCATCAGGCGCGAAAATTCAACAGCATGAGCATCAGCAACCAGATATACAGTCCAGGGAATTTTCGACGCTCGAGTTGCGCACAGTTGCCGCGAGGACTTTGAAATGCAAATTTCGGAAAATTGCTCATTAGCCCAGTTGGCTGACTGGAGCAGCAGCAGCAGCAGCGTCACCGGAAGCTCGACTGACTAGACTCTATCTCCCTCTCTCTCTCTCCCGGCACTTCCGGGAATGATAATTAATTTCGGCCGCCTCTATCGCACTTCATCTCCGAGTTCGGGTTATCTTCGATAGTGGAAGCGTATAGGCTAATTTTAGCCTGCGTTTTTCGAGGTTTATAGGTTTGTAGGTTATATGTGCTGCGCCCAGGTATACCCCCCGGGAGGATTACGGATCATTCGTATGTGTGTGTGTGTTTTCCAGTATTTGCGCAGTGCAGAAATTGTACTCCCCCCCCCTCTCGACTCGTGGGATGAAATACGATTGAGGGATACCAACGGTCTGCATGGAGAATTCGTCCTTGTGGATTATCGCGCCGCAGTTTTTCGTTTTGCGGCCGCGTTTATGTCGATAAATCATGAGCACCGTCCTATATACCTCCGAGCTTTTCTCTGCTGTTATTTGTTATTGCTTTTTATTGTGTCTATACATATTTCTCTCTCTCTCTCTCTGCTGGGTTGTATTGTAATTGCGTTGCGTGCTCTTGAATGGATATGTATATGCACTATTTTTAAAGCCATATATATTAAATGAATTGAAAAGTTTTCACATCAAAGCCGAACCTTTTATTTCGACAAACGATATAACGTTTCTCTCTTTTTCTCATTTCAGGTGAGTTCACACTTTTCAATAATACCATCCGTTTCTCCAGTCACTATGTGGGTACGTATAAGAAATCGACCCTAATACAATACCATTGAAGAATATATAAAGACAGCAGCGGAGCCGCTATATATATATATATGCGTATCATCTCGAGACCTGTACGAAAGAGTAGGGATACGCCTATCGTCGCTCGGAGTTTTCATAAAACGCTCATCATATCGAAGCTTCGAAACTTTCTCCATCGCCTTCGCGCGGGAAAATCGAGAGGCGTGAAAAATTGGCTGGCTTGATCGTCCCCTTAAGCGTCGCGCAGCACGTGATAGACGACGAGATATCGAGGCTTTCGCGCATCATCGACAGTCCTCTACTCTTTCGCTCATACATAATATACAGATATATAACAGCACGTTACGTGTTATATATATATATGAATCTCGTCGCTTAATTTCCCAATTTTCTCCGGTTCTTAGTAACCCATCAAACCATCCGCCGCCGCCGCCGTCTAGTTTTCCCGGCGTCTCGCTAACTAATTAGAGAGGCAGCCTCTGTATATATAGACATATTGTTTCTCCTTCCTCCTCCTTGAATTCGGTTAGCCGCAGGCTCAACTATATTAACCTTTGATTGGAGCTTCGATTAGTTGGCGAGTATCGATTATATTACCAGTGATATTATTAGTTACGAGATTAATATTCTCTACGACGAGCAATTTATACACACCGCGTGTCTATCCGATATTACAAAAGTTAGCGCACTGTTTTTTTTTGTTCTTTTGCATGATTCAGTTCATCCGGTGTGCGGCTTCTGCTATACACCTCTTTAGTAGCTCCATTCTCTCGTTGAGAGATTAGACTGGCGAACTCAAGTCTTTTTTGTTCTATCGTGACTCTCGGGTCTCGCTCTCGTGACGGGGCTGTAGTAGTAGCAGCACCGGTACAGGCTGAGAGAAAAAGAGACTCGCGACGTTCAATTTCCTCGTAGCTCTCGTGCCAAACTGGGCGATTTATACGATCGACTTTTCGGCGTTTCACGAAGGGCTATTTTCTCGACGGCGGCCGCTTCGTTTTTCTTGTCTTGGCCGAGTAGTTAGCCCCCAACGACGTCTTTATGGTTGGGGCTATTTTTTTATACTCGTAACGAGATCTCGTAATGATAATAACGTGTTTATTTGAAAATTTCAATCCCAACCGAGAGAGATTCCCACGCGTATTAGCAAGAAAGTGATCGTTATCCCGGCGATACTTCTTTCCCGAGCCTGCACCGGTAGAATTAAAATCAGATTTGAAGCAATCTCAAGTGACGTCCAATATCTCAAGAGAGAGAGAGAGAGAGAGCGGTATATGTATACCGAGGAACTTTGCTCGGGCCCCGGAACTTCCCCGACTGGCTTTTCATTCAGACGTCCGCGTCCGCTCCATAAGAAGCGATTTCAATTAGACAACTTCGACATCTTTCGGTCAGACTCTCGTCTCGCTCTCCTCTCCCTAATGCAGATGGAACGCGCCCGCGCGCCAAGTTAAGAAGATCCAAGTCGTCTCGAGTGAGGAGGAAAAAAAACAAACAGAAGAAAAGTCCGTCCGCGCGAGTTTACCTCCAGCCAGTGGAAAAGTACGTGGAAAAGTTGTGTGAGCCGCCTCTGAAAAATCGCCGATAAGCCGTGAATTTCGGCTCGAAAGTTTTGAATAATTATTATCGGATATATCTATCCCTCCATATATTGGACGAGGAGAGGCAGGCGCGGATCTTGCTTGGCTGAGCATCCAGAAAATTGCCCTCTTCGACCGCCTAATAATCCACCTGGGAAATTGCACTCCCGAGCGTAAAGAAGGCCTGGAGTACTTACAGCGAAAATCTTGGAACGCCAGCGATTGCGCGCGCTATGATCAAACGCTATGGCTGTACTACTGACCGTATGGGGGCGCTAGTGAGTTATCGGCCTCGTGGGACAAACGAGCGGATTCGATTGTTATGGTTAATGTATTTTTGCCCGGGGAATTTGCTTACACAGCCAGCTTGTTTATTATACGCGGTTCAATTGCACGCTTTCGTTATTAGACATTTTTCACTGCGAGATACGGAATTGGATCCGCCGCTAGATGGCGCTTTACTGCAATTCCTTCGTTCAATATATAAGAATATTCATGCGTGCCCTAGATATTCAGATATACGAGCGAAAGTTAATTCCGCATGAATCGCTCGTAGCAACGCAAGATTGATACGAGTTCCCGCAGCATATATATCGGTCCACTCAGGCAGCGTGCGCGATAATTAACTCGACAAGCGCGTCAGCAGTGGTGGCAGTAACGAAACTTACATCCCCAACGTAGCCTCGCTATTAGCAAGAGCAACAACAGCAGCAGCAGCAAACAATGATTGGCCCGTTAAATTGAATTTGACGATTGCGCGATGCGTCACATGTATACGTATATGTATATAGACTCTGCAGCAACTCGACGACAATGTCATCTCGTAAAGCCATGAGTTGAAGAGGTATAGCGGCTCCCGCGCGTATATATAATACGCGCCGGATTAACGTCGTAACGCTGCGCCCGGCAATAAAGCAGCCGTAATTATCCTTAAATCAGCCCGATATACGGAGGCAGCAGCAGCACCACCACCACCGCGATAATGAGCTTCCCGCCATCAGCGACGCATATTGATAACGCAAGCTCAACTCTTCAGCCACTGCCACTGCTGCTGCTGCCCCCTTCCGATAATTATAGGCGAACATTAATCAAGACTGCACTGAGCTAACGCACCTGAGGCGCTAACGCGAGTAGTAGTAGTCGTAGTAGTTCGATTCAAGCGCTAGTCGACAAAGGATGTGAGTTCGATGATCCTTCGTTGTGTCGTGCGTGTGGGAGTATATGGGTATATGGTACAATGAGAGAGAGAGAGAGAGAGGAGAGATGATGATGCATCGGCAGCCGATACCGCCTGGCGCTTAGATGCTCTTAGGGAGCTCGGTTGCTAGATCGCTTCTGTTGTTGTTATCTGTGGACGGTTACGAGGATTGAGATGATGATGTGCGCGCGCTTGTTGCCGCCGGATATGGGGATTTCGAGCGGATGAGCAGTGACGGCTTGTTTCTATCTCAAGACGATATTGCTGGTGTATACGATTAAGATGTTCTCGTCTTGGAAAAGTGATGCTTATAGATTCAAGTGTTTTCAGGAGTTGAAATTGAGTGTATATAAATAGAGAAAAAAAGGTGTGCTACATATATATGCTCTAATGCTATAACGAAAGTTTTAGTATAATATTAAAGCCAAACGTCTCAACATAAAAGTCGAGTCGGTGAATAGACCGGAAGTTAGTTCGTTGGCACGTCAAACGCAAGGTTTTCATTGTACTCTCGGAACTATAGTGTTTGTGTGATCAAGTATCAATCCACGGCTCTTTGCCCCTTTGGAAATTGACGAAATGAAGTGGTACGCAAACTTTGTCGGAATCCTGACCCGATTGTCCACTGCTTATATTACTACTATTGTATACCTCCGCAATTCCTGATTCCTTTAATCAACCCTTTAATTTTCCTAAAAATCTTCTACCAGTATTTTAAACGGGAAGCCTAAACCTTCATCAATAAAGCAATATACGAATCCTCCGGTCAGCCTCAGCCGATCCCTCGTCCATCTCCGACAATACGAATTATCGTTCATCTCCTGTACGGCCGCATTATTCGAGACGGATACATCAGGAGGGAGGAATCAGAGCTTCGAATCGGAAAATCTTTTGATAAGCCTTCGAGGGAAAAACAGCTCCGCATTCGGTTCACGTCTTGGGCAAAATCGAAATATTAACATCGCGAACAAATCTTATTCGTTTCACGGGCTCTTGTAATTCAGAAAAGCGATACACAATGCTTCGCGATTACGCGGAGAGAAGAGAACAAAAAATGGGGGTCGTTGCCATCGCGACGTAGAAATTCGCATCTATAAGAGTAATTCTCCTGTCGTATAACAATTCAATCCGAGACTCGACGGTGATACGTATCGTAGATCAGTTTCTATATATCTGGGATTTTTATTACGACTATATCGCTCGAGACGCTCAGTGTAATGTGGCTATTTTTCGCGAAGGAACAGGAAGCAACAACTCATATCTCTGATCTGGTGGTTAATGGTTCGTTATACGTGACAAACTTGACATTTTCCTCAAAATTTCTTCACAAGTATACGACGGAGAGTAGAGCAATATCGAAGTTTAGCTAATTTCTCGGGAGTCCGTGATTAATTTCGCGAACAAACGTAATATCCGCCGTTTAAACTGCTTACGGAGTTGAGACACATCAGAGAGAAAGGGATTGTTCGCGAGAAAGACACTCGACGCTCTTGTGCTAATCGGGCAGGATAGTATAGCCTGACCTCGCCCCCCCCCCCTCTCTCACTCACTCGTTCAGTGAACTTTGGACGAGATCGAGCGGCTATTTCTTTTCGACTGATATCGACCGAGGGAGCTTGCTGTTTTTTTTTCGGATTGTTGAATTTTTAATCGGGGCGTGAATTAATTAGACGTAATAGAAGGAAACTGATGCTGATTTTCAAACAACGTAGTTTTAATTCTAATTTATACGTTTTTCGAAAAAAAGGGTCGCCGTTATATATTTATAAGCCTCGAGCGTTTTTCTCTTACTCTCTCAGAAAATGACAGTGGCAAGATAAATAAAGCTGATTTACAGCACAGCTCGTTAAATGCCGGTGAGAGAGAGAGAGAGAGAAAATTTCCACGACGAAAGTACCGCAGCGGAAAGTCTGACCTAATTTATCGGTAATTTTTTAAGCTCTGCCGCGCGCAATGTATATATGTATAAGGCGGTTGAACACGACTCGCGATGAAATAATTTCGGAATCAGGCGTCGTTCCGACGAACGAAATGTATATAAAGATTGCGTCGAGGCTCGTTAACCGCCCGTTGAGTTGCTCGGTAGGTGGTCGCTGGCGATGAAATAAGTCGAGGAGGAGGTGATTCTGGGTCGAAGGAGAGAAAATTCTCGCGAGAAGTCGAGTGCGCGAGAGAGTTTTTATAGACGGTCGTTCTCGATGTGATTGTGGGTTTGTTTTATTGATAATTACTTTTCAGATTTTGTTATGCTCAAACATAGCAGGTTGGCTGTTAAAAATCAATGTAATTATTTTTCATTTTATAACCAACAGAGTAACTCTGTTGTTTACAGCAGTCGTACACTTTTACAGTAAAAAAAGTGTTATTATATTATATTACGTTTCCCTCGTAGACAGGTGTCGATTGACTCGTTAAAATTATTTCACGTCAACCCTTTGATTATTTAAAATAGTTCTTCATAGCTTCACTCCAGAACGTCGAATTAGGTATACCCACACACGTTTGAACAAACCTCATCCAAGATAAGATTGAAGCAAACCTCATCAACCAAGTCAAACCTTCGAAAAACTCGTTCAAAATCCCCTTCACCAACATTAAGTCTAAAAAAACAAATCTCGAAATCCATTCCGACTCTCATTGTCCGTGGAAATGACAGGTCGTTACCTAGCTCAAAATCGCACTGCGCATATACACACACACACCGACACATTCGTCGACTCAACTTCAGCCAAACTAGCTATTCGGTCAGTAGGCGGCGGCGGCGGCGCCAGTCTCGAACTTACTCTATTAGCTTGGACTAACGAGTTTTAAGTTTTCGGTGTAATAAATCGCTCGTTACGAAAAATCGACGCGCCGAACTTTCCTCTCCCTCTCTTTCCGGAAAGTTGCGAGTATATAGCCCGCGAAAAGCTCTCGTAAACAATCGTCGCTTCTGCTTCCGCTCACCTTACCCCCATGTGCCTATGTGTAAGGAAACATACGGGAAAAGAAGAAGCAGCGCCGAAATAAAGAGGATAAGGCAGCGCAAGAGAGATAAAAGCACCGGAGCGCGAGAACAAGCTTAGTCGGGGGAAGAATACAATAAGAGAGAAGAAGAAGAAGAAGAAGAAGCGCGTTTGAAGGCTCGGGCTCGTAAAAAAAAGGGAAAAGCAAGTGCCTCGTAAAACGCGAGAACGCAGCTGTTAAACATTTTTTTCTCTCTCTACTATACGCGCGGCGTGTGTATACCGGCTCTGAAATCGCGACGAATCTATAGACACGAGCGAGCACGCGAACATGGCTTGCAGTCTATATTGCGGGGGAGAGAGAGAGAGGTTCGCGTGCGAGTTATTCCTCGTAATTAGGTGACGTTTCTCGTTGTACCAGCGATCGTTCTATTATACCGCGAGAGCTCGGTGTATAGCCTGACTTTTTAAATTTTGCTTTTGATAGTGTTTTCGAGAGGGGTTTTTGAAAAATTGGTAACAAGGTGACCTGATTTTACAGCTGATATACACGTATATTGCATTTTATTAATGTATATTATTGGAAGCTGATACTGTGTTTGAAGACCATCGAGAGGAGCGTTAATGCGCGCATAAATTTATTTCTCGGAGTTTTGAGAGATATTGGTAAAAAAACAGCAGTTCTACTCGCGCTTAAAATTCAGCGTACGCACAAGGGCTCGAGCGAATTCTTACATAAGCACACCTTCAGCTCGCTCGGTTTCAATTTCAATGGCATCGCAAAGGGTCTAGAATTAAGAACGATTTAGAGATCACCTTCAGCAGGCCATCTTCTCTCTCTCTCCAGCAAATTCCTGTATTTCTAGCTGTCTCTCGACGCGCGAGTCCTCGAGTCCTCCACTTAGCTACTAAGCCCTCGAGGGATTAAAGCCGAAGCTGCCTCCTAACGAGCGGACAGCGGGCTGCCTTCCTTCAATTTAATCGGCTGCTCTCTCTCTCTCTCTCTAAGAGCCGCGCAAGAACAAGCAAAAATGTAATGAGACCTTACGCGCGAGCGCGAAATTAAAATGCCGTCGAGCGCGCAATTATGCAGTGCAAAGATTGGAGGGATATACTGGTGTCTTTTGAATCTAATTTTTTCTCTCTCGAAAGTGGAGAGATGTGTGTTATTGTCACACCTCGTGGTTTGATTTTTCTGGAAATATATTTGTATTTTTATAGCCTGGATACTTATTTTAGCAAATTTGAAACGAGTCCAAACCAAATTTCCAGGATGTGTTTATTTTTGCAAACATCTCTCTTTATGGCCACGTCGATAGTTATAAACGGACGCAAGAATTGGCACATGGACCGAACGGCTATATTTTCAGAGAGCGAGCTTTTTTCGCATAGCTTTCGGCACGATTTTAAGGATATTTCAGAGAGCTATATAAGCCCGTGGCTCTCGGTTTAAAGCCGCAATTATTTTCCTAATTCGGGTTATACTCGGACGTAGCTATATATACATATATAGTCAAATTTCGCGGCAGCTGGCGCGTGCATTTTAATAACGTGAAATTTAATGAAACAACTTCATTTACGAGTTCTCGATTCAGTTTTGCGCGCTGGAAAACGCTATAATAGTCCCACCACACAATAACGCGTGCACGTAAATCACGCCGTCAAAAAAGGTCCCTAAAAACTTGGAAAAATCGCCGCCAGATGGCTGAACAACCGCGCAACGATCCGCACAAACCAAAAGTCCGTCTGGGGGTTAAGATCAGAAAAAAGAGAAGAACGTTCTAACCGCTCACGAAATGTGCAGAAAATCGGGCTCAACGTCGTTCCGCATTATAAAGGGCGGTACAAGAGAAAGGCCAAAAATCGCCCTCCCTCTCTTCTATGCATATACCTAGCTATATATATATATATATACGTACACACATATAAGAGAGCGAGGAGTGAGTGGGGTTAGAGTGTAGTTGGAAGCGACGGCGGCATGTGCACCTGAGGCGGCCGGGAATCGATTCAGCGCGACCCGCGCCGGCACATACATAGCTAGAAGCTAGAGCAACGTACATCCGCAGACTCTGCCAAAGCGCTTTAGCCCCGGCGATAAAGGTATAGCGATTTTGCGAGAGCGCGCCGCGTCTTGAATGCGAGAGCGATTCGCCGAATTTTGGAGAGAAAGAGAGAGAGAGAAACTCCTTAACCGGCTGCTGCTGCTGCTACTGGCCACTTTTCTTTTAAATTTGCCGCATGTTAGGATTGTGTGGTCTTTATGCACGCTCGAGCTGTAGTCTCGAGGGCGATTTTCTCTACTACTGCCGATCCTCTGCACGAATGCGCGCGACGGCGGTATATAGACGGCGCTTGAGAATGGGATGAATATTTCGGGATAAATTGGACGGATTGATGGCCTCCTACTGCTATATAGGAGAGTTAAGTCGGTGAAAAATTTTACGTGCCTGAAGTAATAGTTTTATTACCTAAATATTATATAAGACTCGGTTTTGGACATTACTTATGTACACGAGTATAAGAATCTTGCATACTACACTTTAGTGGATTTCAATTTTTCCTCAGGATCGCTTTAACTTAATATAGCAGCGCACACGGCTTTTGTTTGCCTCGTCCTGCTCGTACATAGCTTCTTTTCCGAAACGAGACGACGATGTACACGTATATACGTGCGCGCACACGCGCCGTTGAAGCTACTCTACCTACCCGCCTTTATCGGATTTTTCGCGAATGTCGCTGCTGCTGCTGCTGCCGCTGCAGCTACGTTATTATTTTCCAAGAGACTCTACTCTCTTGCGAGAAAAGAGCCGATATATAGGAGGTTCTTCCTCCTTCGTGTTGTTGTCCGCCGGCACGTTTATCTCGTACGAAAGGCTTGTATATGGAAATCGTTTTTCGAGACGTGTGCGCATAATATATTTTGCGGACACACAGGCTGTTTGACATTTGAAAATCAAGTTTTCAACAACGTTATAGATAAATACACGATGTATTCTCTCTCTTTCTCTCTGTATATAATAAAATCCGATTGCGAAAGAGAAAAATTCCCCAAACGGCGTCCGAATTTTCCTCACGACGACGACGACGCGAGCAATCGAATACGCGCGCATTCAACTTTCAGCCAATAGCACAGCTCGGCCACGTCAAAATTGCAGTCGACGAGCAGCAGCAGCAGCAGCTTGGAGTCTCAAGAGAGACACGGGCTTTCTCGCATCAAAGAAGAATTCGGGAAGAGCCTCACCTGTGTGCGGGTGTATACATATATGTATGGTGCCGAGGTCGGCTGCGCGCAGCGAATGACGCAGTGTGGCTAGTCTCTTTTTCGGGGCCGCCCTTTTTCTCGTCTCTTTCTCTCTCTCTCCCTGTGTCAAGAGTATATATAAGTAAGAAAACTTTGGAGGACGAGTCTGAAATTAGAGAGATGAAAAATCGACGGGAAGCTCCAGGTCAGGGACTGATGGCTTGTTCGTATATATTCCTATACAGCGTCGATTTTACAAAGAGTCGATTATTGCTATTAGCTGAGTTTCCAACACTTGACTGAGTATAATCGTATACGATAACATCTTATACCTGACTTTTGCGTTCCCCTCCGTCAGCCGGTGATAATCTCTTCATGAGCTCGACTTTTTTTCACCCGCCAACGGGGAAATTCCGTGTCACCGAATATCGTGTCACGCAAAAAACTTGGCCAACTCTATTAAACACAGACTGTCTGTATCTCGATGTTATTATACCGCTCACGAAACTGCCTCCTCTAATACCTCATTAAAAAGTCCTATATATATACCTCATTAAAAAGTCGTTTTGTAGAAGCCAGCGAATGGTTTTACAAAGTACTTATATATCTACACAGCAATTGAAAAAAGCTCTATCGGCCATTATCACTTCAAGATTCGGCTCTCGGTCTTTTATATACTCGTCGGGCTTTGAATTCATTTTCGCAAAAATCGCCTCGCGCTCGTTTCCAGCCGATGATTTACGACCTCCGTGCGTCATATTTAAAGGTTATGTTTTCGGTAGCCTACTGCCGTTGGATTTATCGTCGCAAGCCTTGACGTTTAATGCGCGACGTTTTTTTTTTATTTTCCACGCCCGGAAAGCTTTTTTTCCCTACGAGGCTGCGCTGCTGTCTTCGGCTTGTATATGGATACTAGAGGCTATACACGAGACTCGGACTCTGCGATTAAGGGTCATTAAGATCCGCTATCGATTCGACCTGTGTACAACGAGGCACCGATGATTATCTCCCTGAGGCGATGGAGTAGTATCACTTTGTTCCATGTTATTTTTCAATCAGTCTGCGAACTATTTCGATTACTGTTTTCGAGAACTGTTTTCATCTTCCAGTGTAGCGTTGAGTTCGAGGAATCGATGATTATCTCAATACCTGTACAATTGTAAATGAAATTGAAGTAAAAGAATATTATCCACTTCCACAATATCAAATACATCGGTCAGATGAAAGAACCACACATCCAGCTCGTCCATCCTCTAGGACGCTATCTGCCAATCGTGTCTCTCCTTCCCACAACGGTCGTTCAAAAGACCATCAACAGCAGCGCCCCCTAGCGTTTCCCCGCTATCTCGTGCGTGAAATCCCTCCGCGAGCGCGCGACAGAAAAACCGTGTGTTCGAAGGGGGGAAGAGTGAACGGGACAAGCGAAGATTGATTGGCTGGAGGGTTACTTTCGCACTTGTCTCTTCTCTTCCGGCAGCGACGTCTGCAGCCGCAGTACCGGATCACGTTCTGTTCGGGGATTAGAGTCCGTTGAAGAGGAGCCAGATCAGACTCTTATCAGTCATTATGCTGCTACTCGAGGCGTGTGTGCCATTCAATTGGCTGTGGTGTATCGATGTGTTTCGAAGGGATGTATAGGAGGTCGGATCGGAGATTAGAGATATAGACAGCGATGAATTGCTATCTTCTTCTTGGATTCTTGAGGCTTTTGTTTTTAGTGATGAAGTGGAGAGGGAACATGACGGGAATTATGGAAATTCCACTTTTGAACTCGAAGGGATAGTATGTTTACACATCCGTGTTGTGCAAACACCGAAGCTTGTATACATCCTTGTCGTTTGGAAGGGCTGTGTTTACATAAAGCGTCAAGGTCGAGCCCTAATTGATTCCGAAAGAAGACGGCATTACCCTGAGTAGATTCTCGGAAGAAAGGAGAAATAGAGCCGGACTCGACGAAAGCAGCGCAAAGGCTCATCAAAAGAGATATAGAGAGATAGAAAGGAAGAGAAGAGAGAGGTAAAATCCACTTTGGACCGGGCAATTTATAGTGCATGAAATAATGAGCACTCGAGCGTGGGAGTAGAGAGTCAGTAATGCGCCCCTCCCTAAGACGGCTTATCATCTGTATCCTCTCTCTCTCTCTCTCCCATTGAGCTGTGCATCGGTCCGTAGTTTTTCCGCAGCAGGGTTACGTATCATCCAATTAGCCCGTGACGTCTACTGCCCCTTCCGCGCTATTCATCGAGCTGCTCCTTCGTCTTCTTCTTCTTAGTCTGGCTTTCTTCTCTTTATTGGCACGACAAATGTACTTATACGATTCAGGAGAGAAAAGTTTCACGTGCTACGAAAATATTTTTCGCGATTCGATATTAGAACTTCCGAAGATTGTAATATACCGTTCGACCTGAGGATACAAAAGAAACAAAAGTATAGCAAATGCTAAATTAATTTCACAGGCTCTTGTAAAATTGCGCGCCGCACAAAGAACAAAGTCTGTCGCCGTTGCCTTGGGCTGAAACTGTACTGTGTTATACGATGGAAATTCAAAGACACGCCGCAAGTGAATTATTATTTTCTACTTACCTTATTCATCCTCGTTCCAACGTCGCGCGTTTTCTTTCAGGATAATGGGAAAGAACGTGTCCTCCGTAGCACATTTTTCTCTCTGTCGCAACGTGTAAAAAGGCTGCTTGAAATTTCAACCTTCGCTATAATTTTTAGAAAACTCGACGTAAAAAAGGGGAAAGGAAGAAATTAAAATCGGCAAAGGCGTAGAAAATCACTTAACGATTCAATCTCTTCACCCCGCGTCATCCTTTGTCCAGCCGATCCATTTTTATTCGAGCGATGTGCTCTTCCGCTTCGTCGGAGTGAAAGAAAAAGGCCGTCGTCGCAGAGATGAAAGGCCGCCAGAGAAGGGCTGCACGGATGATCGAAGGTGATCGCTTTGTTCATTAACTCGGCTGAGTTGCCGGTTTGGTTTGCCGAGTAATCGCGTAAGGGATAAGAGCGAAAAAAAAACATAGAATCGACTCGGTTCGCTTGTTTTACCGCGACCCGCAAATATGACTGTTAATGGGGTTTTAATGTCGGGCTTACCCAGCTGGAATAATGAATTCGATATCTCGCTTGTATATAGATACTTTTTGGCGCTGTAAATTCATTAAAACGCTAGGGGGCGCTGTTGCAGCTGCTGTGAGAGTTTTAGAAATACAAGCGAGAGCGTAATGTATGCGGATTACAGACGCTTCGTGTAACTTGAAATCCGTTAATGAGTTCCGAATGCGCAGTCTCTGGTAGTAGTAGTAGTAGTAGTAGTACTACTACTACGCTTTCCCTCCAGTTCCTTAATGAAAGCGATAATCACGTCACTCGTTTAAACACAACCGCAAACAGCGAACTTTACGGAGAGAGGAGGACCGCCTAGAGGGCTTTCATAAATTAATGAATGGCATCTCTCTCTCTTTCTCTCTCATTCCTTCGACGTACAACGCAATTCTGCGTTAATTATAAAATTAGATGCTCTCGCGCGAGCAATATTTAACGACGAGATATGGAACTTATTATTTTCTGTATAACACAATGAAATGAATGTCGAACGAGAAAAGCGGAACGGTCATTTTTAAACGTGATTTATTCCCGAGAACGTCTGAAGGCTCGATGAAATATTCGCGGGCGAGAAGTTTTTGACGAATTGAAGTTACAGAATCGTGCAAGTGCGGGTATAACTGCACTGAAAAATTGAACAGTAAATCGAATTTCTGGAAATAGAAGTATTACACTGCACGTTTGAATATAATACAAAAGAACGAAACGGCGTAACTCATCGAAATAATCAAACGATCTGGAAGAAAAACGAAACATCTCCTAATGCGATAATATAACACACGTATAGCACAGACAAGTCAGGCCCCGGGGCGGCGAATCTCGTTAGCGAAATTGGAAGGGCGAAATCCTAAGCTGCCGCTCCTCTCTCTCTCTCTCTCTTCCGCATAGCACTTGCGGTGGCCCCGGTGTCTCCTACGGTATATTTACGACGGATTTACTCGAGCCGCGACTTAAACGTTGCCGCCGTGCGGCTATTGTATATATATAGGACCGTCAGCTGACCGCCACCTCATCAACTACGAGGAGGAGGTGGAGGAGAACCGAGAAGCTTTTTGAGAGACAGACGCCGCGAGCGTCTGTTTGTTTGGTCGTCGGTTAGTTGGTCGAGTGGCGAGAAATTTATTTGACTCGGAGGTTAACGTGATTGCTGCAAGATTTATCGTCATGATTTTCTCTCGTGTGCTTTAATATTAATTTTTCGCATGATTCATATATCCTATATGAAAAAGCACGTGATGATGGAAAAACGAGTAGCGCGACGGCCTATTCAAAATCGATGAAAGGGCTTTCGAATCGGTGATGCCTAACAATGCTTTTCCTTCGGCAAACACGAAGAAGATTAATAGAATATTTTTATGAAAAAAAATAACTTACGCCGAGGGGATATATTGGCTAACTGTAACTTGCTCTCGCGTATGTATGTGTGTGCGTACGTGTTTGTTAACTTGGTTGATTGATTGATTGCTTTTTGTTTACTTAATTATGTCGTCGTTTGTTTACTCGTGAAAAAAAGGGATACACATAGACGGAGGCCAATTTTTCACGCAACTTTTAGCAATTTTGCGCCGCATGTATACCCCTCCCACACACCACACACACGGAAAAATAAAAATCCTGCCGACAAACAACCGAGTGTACGTCGTTAAAACTCTTTCCCGTAAAAAAGTCATCCGCAGTTTGCTCAAGGAACGACGAGGCGAGTAGAAAAATCCCGCTATGGTCAGCCGCGCGCACAATCCTCAATCTTAGGAAAAATTCCGAAAAACTTGCGTGAAGTAAAAATAGACAATTTGTCCCGACGCGTATACGTCCTGAATTTTTGCATAAACAGTTTTGACTCGAGGACGATCGATTCTGCGACGCACTAGTAGTAGTAGTAGGAAACTTTGGAGGCAAGGGTCCCAACGGGACAGCTACAGAACTTATTCTCGAGTCTTCGAAGACTATATATGTGGGCTCGGCAAGTTTTTCGAGGTAATGCGAAAATACTAGCTTCTTCGTGGTTGTATACAGTCTTTTTTTTTTAGATATCCGTGTTTTTCTCTGTGTTTCAGAGACGCTCTCGAGTGTCTTCTCCTCTCCCTGGTAATAAGCGAATTCATACGAGAACTTTGTTTTCGGATAGTTCGTCCTCAATTTTTGCGAGAAGAAATCGCGTGCTCACTTTGACCAAAACAAATCGCACATCGATAATACACGTCTCGAGAAAAAAGAATCAATATACCACTCTCGCCTATAAAAACCCTCAATTTCCAATCGTAAAAATCCATCGATCGCCGTCTAAAATATTCAGCAGTGCTTCATTAAAAAATACCAGACTACTTCTCGAAGAAAAACTCCGCCATGTACATAATACATACACACACACATACAGCCGAGTTCTCAGAGGCGCCGCGACAAATCGATCGCGCCTCGGCGGCAGCGACTCGCAATTAAAGCCTTTCTCTCTCTTTCTACCTCAAGGCGATGCTTATCTGTGGCCTGCCGAAGGCGGCACGCGAATGGCTCGCAAAAAGGCGCCCGATAAAACTGGCCGGGAAAAATAATAACGACGCGAGAGCGCCTGCAGCTTTGGTTGCCGCGAGAGAGATAAGGGAGACCGCACGCACGCGCGCGAATTGAAAAAGGGCTTTTGGGAATCGTTTGTGCATGTGCGCTCGTGGCGCATTATTTTTTCGAATTTTTCAAACGGCTAATGAAAATGAATGACCTTCCCGTTCTTTTATAGTGTTTGGCTAACAACGGTAGGTGGCGCATAGGCGCTTTGTTTTTTTCCGCGTCAGAATTTACTCGTCGAGTGTATTATAATATAGTGGTTTTTCAGCATATATAACGTCTGAGTCTACCGTTCATAAATCTTTGCTTTTCATTTATAACGACATCTACGAAACTAAACAAATTTTCTAAGAAATTGAAAAAACTCTACTGATATACATCAGCCAGGCTGAACCTGCAAGAGAGAAAAATCCTACAGAGTATTATATACCTATGGTCTTATATTTTTTCTCTCCGCCGTCGTGTTGTATTTACGATATATCCCTTTGACATATTTCTGACTGACAAGCTCGAACGATTACTTCGAGAGATTATACAGCGTCGCAGCTGTATTCTCGCGTGATGGTTACGAGAACGACAGGCTATCGCCTTAAATTTTTCCTCGTCGCTATAACTATAATATACCGAGTTATGGTGTATCGTAAAAGTAACGATTATTTCGCGCTCCTCTCGAGTTCATCGGAGCAAGGTTCCCCGTATATATATACCGGCGTCTTTTCCCGACGGCTAGTTATTGAAAGGAAACGAGCCTGCGGCGGTTGTAAAGCTAACAATTTGAATAACGGAGCAGAAGAATCGCGAGAAATATATATATATATACATGACCAGCGGCATATATACACACGAAAATCCGAAAGCCAGAGTAGATTTATCGGGAGCATAGGTCCCGGGTATCTCGACTCTGCCTCTAATTTCTCACTTTATATCGAGGCAAGGAGGAGAAGAGAGAGAGAGCGAGAATAATTTCCATTTTTCACGGAGCGAACGGGCGTCAGATATTAGAGTCAAGAAAAATACGCGGCGATACGTTTTCTCTCTCCCGGCTGTGTCGCGAGCGCTTCGACTCTCGTCGTCTTATGCTTGCTGTATATATAGCTCTCTCTCTCAGTGTATGTAGTGCGAGCAGCTTTTTTTTAGATGGATTATCCTGGGGTGCATAAACCCCCTCGTTCCTTTCTCGGCCTCTCTTTTTCTGCGCTGATTTATTCGTTGCGAGCTGAGAGACGTCGTGTCGCGCGAGCGCGAGCGCGCTCTGGGGGTTAAAAGTCTGATAATGAAATCAGCGATTGCTACTGTCAAGCCTTTTATTCTGAGATGTCGAGCGTTCGTTTATGAACTCAATTTTATTTTGAAGAAATTTCGATGACTAAAATGAAATTTAAAACAGTAAAAAAAAATAGGAATAAACGGTTGGTGTAGTATTAAAAATTTCAATCGTTGCGATTGGCGGTTTCGATTACGTGTGTAGTCATACAGCAAAAAAAAAAAAAGTTATTACACGAATACTCCGATGACCGCGACAGATAACTCGGCTCGCGTTTTATTAGTTAAGTGTCTATTATACCTATACGAAATTAAGAAGTACCATTATATATGTACGCCGCAATTTTTTTCCGCATCGATCGAACTCTATACGTTATATTATACTCCCGGGAATTCGTGCGCGTTATCTCTCCGCTCGGATCTAAATGATTACCTGCTCATTATCAAGCTCTTGTGTTATTAATGAACTTTCTCGACGAAAATCGTTCGCAGTTTTTCCCCTCCAGAAATCGTTGGCCGATCCTAATCTCAGCCTGTCACGCAAAAATCGTCGCCGATTTTTCTTCAACCGGTTTTCAATGATCGGTATGTATAATCCATGACCTTGGAGCTCACACAGTAGAATAATCGTTATTCAACGAAACGTTATGTAATACGCACTTGGTGTGTGTATATATAAGAGCAGATATATACAAACAGCTGCTGCTCGTTACAGCGCTTAATCGTCGGCGCGTATACACATACTCGTATGGAATGAACAGCAGCAGTAGTATAGCGTCTGTCCCGGTCGAGCTGCAAAATTCGCTCTAACGGCCGGTGGACACGCGCTGCTCTCTCTCTCGAACACCTTTACCGCAGTACGTAGCTGTAGATTTGTGGCTAACGCTGTACTCTGTCTATATAGCCGATCGTGTCTGCGCGGATACGATGCTCGTGGGAACGGACGCGTATCACTCATTCTCTCAAAAGTTGGATGATTTGTGGCTGTTCGTGCGCGAATTTTCGAGCTTTTTTTTTTTTTGGAAATTGGAGCAAAAAAGTTGCTTTTGTCGAATCGAAGTCATTCGATTGTTGCAGCATCGGATAACTTTATAAATGATAAACCTTCTTAGCATAGAAAATAATTCAAAATAACCCCCCTAATAAATCAGTCAAAATCATCGAGCATAAAACCTCCATTCTGCATCTCGTATACAGGGGCACACAACGCGGCGATCGAGTGCGAGCGTAAAATTTGCGCTCGCGCGGATAACAGATTCGCGCTCATGATCCGCTGCAGCAGCAGCAGCAGCAGCGATGTCCCGGGCGTCGATCCGATAATTGAAAATCGCTGTAGCGCGTTGACACCTGCCCGTGATTTTCCCTCCCGTCTGCTCGTATAGTGCTGTTGCTCTTTTTGACGCGTCGACGCCAGTGGCGGCCGACGGATAACCCGCGTACACGCAACGCGTTTCAAGTTTCGTTCGTCGATAGTATAATACTCTCTCTCTCTCTCTCTGTCTGTCTCTCTATGCTCACTTTGGGGCTCGTCGTTCGCTACTGCATCATAGTAGTTCGAATCCGCGGCGAGAGAGGGACTATACTGCTACTGGACGATATGGGGGTGAGAGAAGATATATGCTCATATAGTGCCGACATGGCTGTTCGCTCTGTCGAACAGTCCGGATGCTGATTGGGAGCGACGGAGAGAAAGAATTCGCTGGGTATATTACGGATTACTTCTAAAGGCTTTAGTGTACGCTTATTTTTTAATATATTACTCAAAGAAACCGTTGACTCGAAGCGCCGATCGTTTCTATAGAGGGTTACGGAAGCCCTCTAGCGGTGCACCGCATCACTAATATTCTTCCACAAGCAGAGAGCAACGCAAAGCGCCCTCTGTACACGTAAACTAGACCGCACGCAGCGCTCGAACTCTCCAAGCTCTTCAAAACTAATTACAGAACAATTAACGACAGCAGCGTGCGGAAATGCGAATATTACATAGAGACTGGCGATAGTGAGAGAGAGAGAGAGAGCTAGATTCGAGAGTCCGCCAAATCAATTGTACTCCGCAGAACGCTGCGCCCTCAAGACGAACTTTCGCCGGCAAAACTCGACAATTCAAATTTAACGTAACAAATATAACTTTGCTCCCTCGCGCACAATGGGCTTTTAAATTGGAAAGGCGCACTCGCTCGTAGAGAGAGAGGGAGGGAGGGAGAGAAAAAAAACGAGGAGAAGCAGCGGCGGAGACTCGAAGCAGTCGGAACGAGAAAAGAGGGCGAGTAGAGAGAAAAAAAAGTCAGAGCCCATAGTCGAATCGTTGATTATCTGCGCGCCCGACCGCGCCTTTGAGAGAGTCGAAAAGTTCCTCTACACGCGCCGCTCTCTATACTCTCCGCGAAGCTATTACACTCGTGTAGGATGTACGCAATGCGGCGGTGGCAAAGTTTTTCGGCAGTCGCGGGATTATCGCGGATAATTAAATACGACTATTCTCTCTTTTGAGCTGTATATATAGATACGTATGGCAGTCAAAGGAATGCAAAACAGTATAGGGGGGGATAAGGAGCTGTGAGAGAATTTGATATTTTCAAAGACGACCTCTCTCTGAATGCTGCCTTAATTGGCCAGACTATACTTTCGGTAATCGATCCTCCCGGAGACAGATATAGACACAGAAAGACACGTATACACGTCAAAAAGGTCTCGAATGATCGAGGATGCGCCACGCGCGCGCGGAGAAAAGGATTAAATAGAGCGCGGAGAGAGGAGGAAAGTCGGCGCAAAAGAGAGACGTCGAGAGCGAGAGGGCTGCAAGATTCGATAGGTTCTCGCAGTAACAAAAGGAAAATGGAACGAGTAGAGGAGGAGGAGGAGGAGGAGAGTGTGTAAGGGAAGAAAAAGTCAACGAGTATCGGCGAGGAAGAAAGTTTCCGTTGTTTTTATTGGCTCTCTCTCTCTCGCGCGCGCTCTCGGCGCCCTCTTTTCCTTTGAGCTCTCCTATACCTGGCCCGTCTATAGCTCCTCTCGGACGGGGAGAAAGAGGAGCAGCGGCAGCAGTAGCAAAATAAAAAGAGCCAAGAGAGGAGATAGAATCGCCTCCGATTCCGGAACGCGAGCTTCTTCTTCTTCTTCTTCTTCTTCTGCCTGCGCTCCGGTTATTGGCACGGTTGACATTGTTAATAAATACCGATAGCGAGCTGCAGGAAGCCAGCCTCTTCGGAACTCGCAGTCCTCCTTTTTCCGAGATTACGCTCGCTCCTCCTCGCTTTTAAGCTCCTTCCGCCGGAGCGTCTAATTTCGCGAGCTCTTCGCTTTACATTATATTGCGCGAGCTGCTGTTCCTGGAGGCTCATGCGCGAAATGAAAAACGAGAGCCGTGATTAAAGTGCATTACTCGCGAGCTGCAAATACAGTAAATTTGTCCCTGCTGCTGCTGCTGCTGCTTCTGCTGCAGGGAGAGAACAAGAGAGAATTTTCGACGATGGACATGCTCTGCCTCGGCGAGAAAGATACTCTTGTCTAGCTCGCTGGACTCGTAAATTTTATAAGAGAGCGGCAGATGTAATAAGTGCTGGTGTAAGGTCACTTTGACAGCGAGTCGAGCAAAGTTATGACTGTCTTTTATTTGACTGTGTTAATGACTTTTCGTTCTATACTACAAATGCATTACTTATTAGAAATGTCTGCGCAACAGAGCAATAAACCCGTGGTAAATAAAGACTTGTTAATAATAAAATAAAAATTTGATTTCTACACTCAATAGAGATCTAAAACATTCATCTCTATGACATTATTAGAACGGGAAAAATCTTATAAGAAACGTGTGCTTTCTATTTGAAAATTTGTCATTTTTGGTACCCTCTGACGCCCGGTTTTTTTTAATGGTACAAAAATTCGTATTATAATTTAGGGAAACTTACATGGCTCAGAAAGCAGTTGTTAACAAGCTTAAAAGTAAATCGCTTAGCGTAATGGCTTTAATTAACGCGAGTAGAAAGCAGTTTATCACCTTTGTGTGTATTGGCAGACCATGTTAATGCTCGGCAGCGCGCACAAAGTAACTTTCGGGCCACAATGCACGTCTTTGCGTCGTGTCAAAGTGCATGCACACATCTCGTGAGTTAGTAGAACCGATCGTTTGGCTAATTACACGATTTTCCATGTGATTAATCGTGTACTACACGATTCAACGTATTATTCACAGAAAAAAAAAGTCAAAAGCTGTTTAACTACATGCAAACGAATCTTCTAAAAATCCACGAGTCATCCGGCTAACGACGCGGTCGATCACGCGATTCAAGGAAAGACGCCAACAAGCGGCGACCGGCAAACTTTGCCCGCAACCAATCCCAATTAACCTATAGAGCGCCCTCTCTCTGCTCCGCGTATTAAATTCGATCGGCATAAGACTTTCATTGGCTTCTCTCGCGAGGAGAGAGGCTAGCTAACTCGTAATCCGAAAATTATCGAATTTTCATCGAAGCCCATTATGCCATTGAAGCAATTATTAAATTTTCCGAATTTCTCGTACTTGCTCGAACTGAGTTTTGAACTTCCGAGTCTCCATAATCGATATAGCGTAATCCGATAGCCACGATTACTCTCTGAAATATATACCATGTGCTCTGATGTTTCCTCGACGTCTGCTGCTCTGTATATGTGTGATCCTCTCCGAGTTTTTTCGTGTTATGACTTCTTCGTGTTTTATTCGTATAGGTGGTCGTAAAAATTTTCAGTCGGCGAAAGGCTTATAAACCGTGGGAAAACGCCGCTGTAGTAAAGAACACTGCGCGAGTTCTTCTCCGATAGATCCTGAATTCAGATCAGTATATGCACCACCGGCGTGACCTACGATTGTAAACTGTATTTTTTTTTGGGAAAAAAGTTTCGGGTTTTGAAAATCGATCTCTATACTTTTACTATATATGCCACTATTAATAAAGTTTAACAGTTATTTATAGCCGGCGAACAAATGCGTTCAAGATATATAGGTATGCCGAGAGCGAAAAAGTTTTTCCTCTGGAAAAAGACTTTCCAAAAATCAATAAAAACCACCTCGCGCAAAGTCAACTCTATATAAAGTCGCAGCAGAAGAAGTAGAACAAAAGCTGCTGGAGAGCAGCAGCTGTACAGCTCTATCGATATATATATCTGTGTGTAACAAAGGCTGATGCTGCGGAAGTAGGTATATACGCGATTCGTCGTCGGCCGGCACTTTGAGATGATACCTAGTCCTATTGAATTTCCGCTTGCGCGTTAAGAACGGCTCTTTTGCCTCGGAATCGCATTACCTTCTCTCTCTATTCTTGTATCTTCATCCAACTCGGCCGACGAGAAACGCAATTACCCATCGACAATCGACGAGACAGCCTCTCGCGAAAAAGTTCCGTATATAAGAAGATCGAAAGATTCGCTACTGCTATACCGACTTCTTTTTTTTCTTCTTTTTCTCTACTGGTTATTAGTTTGTCGGTCTCTTGTAGGACAGATGCTCGAGGGGAGAGTAATTGGCTTATCGCGCCCCGCGGAAAATCGCGGAAGGAATTCAGTGCGTGTGAGACTAACAGTTTAGGGATGGGATATTATCGTTTTTTTTAGACTTTAAGGGGACGAGTGATTCTTCAATAAACAAACAATAAAAACACGTACACACACCTCTAGGAGGAAGCAAAAATCCTGAGAGCACTCCCTACAAGCAGTCGATAAATATCGCCCTGTACTAGTGCCGACATTACGAGTCAATTTCCGCGCGCGTTTAACGCACACGCAAACCACGATAATCCGGCGAACGAGGCACTTTGGTCTGGCGCGATAATGGAGAAACCCAGGAAATATGAAATTATTGCGTTATTACGATGGCTGCTACGCCTGATTGCGCGTGTACCTCCATTTAATTACTGAGCCCCTATTATCGACGTTGTCGCTGATGCTGATCGCTCTATCGTGACGGAAAACCTCACCGACGATAATGCCGGTGGTGATTGTGTGACGTTTGTCGAGCTTCAAATGTATATTGGGTGATAGGTGATGAATTTGCTATTGTTGCGAGAGATGGTGTATACAATTTGGATTGCTCGAAGCCGACAGAGAACTTCGGGTCGATTAGGATATATAGGAAAATTTGGTGGATTGTATTTTCGAAAGGGAGTAATTTGCTTCGTCGAGATTTCCTTTGCCGGAATCTGGAAGCGTTGCAAGCCAAAGGGGAGTCGAGGAAACAGGCTTTCAGAGATTGGATTTTATACAGTGTAAATAAACAAAGTTGCCCTTTGTGCATGAATTTCTAAAAAAAAAGAAATATCCGCTAGTTACCTCCTTTTGCAGCCTCAAAGCGCATCCAATTCACCATCGCTTATTATTCTCGCACAAAAGCTGGTCCTACCAGCTTCACACACATAACCAAAAACGAACGTAGAATCGTTGCAAAAGCGCTATGAATAAAACATTCTCGATTCTCGTCTTCCGCTCTCTCTCTCTCTCTCACTTACGGAATCTGCATCTCGTATAGTACACACATACACAGTATATACGACAAGGGAAATTCGCCGACGTAACCAATGAGGCTGGCTGCTGTCGGCAAAACTTTTTGCTCTCTCTCTTTCCTGCAAACGTACTTTTCGAAATCTCATGAATCTCAAAGGACGCGCTCGATATAATAGAGATAAAAGAGGGGTCTATGAAAAAAGTTTGAGCAAAAATAAATGGAAGAGGGCCTGGAAGTACTGCGAGGCGAGGTAACGAATACGTAAGTACACCTGCTGATAGATCGTTCGATCGTCAGGCACCGAGGAGTGATGAGACCTCGCTCGGTCGTTTTTATTCGGAAGCTTGATTTTTACTTTTTTTTCGGCTTTGTTGACTTGGCGCTAATTGTGTGGCGTCAGCTTGAAATTCGGGAGCTGTGCGAGTGTACTTCCGGGTAAACAATGCAGAATTACTCGAAGTTACCGTCGGCTGGCCCAGTTTACAGATTTTTGATAAAACTCTTCGTTAATTAGGAAAATGATGTCGTTCACCTGCTGGGGTGTGAGAGGAAACAAAAATAAAAAAAGCGTAGCCTCAATATTTGCAAACGAAAATTACATCCGACCACCTAGTCAATTACTCTTATCAAGTTCCCAATCGATATAGGTACCCAACCGCAACGATCGTGCTGTCGCCACGAAAAAAAATTCATCCAACTAAAAAAAAATATATATACAGGTCGTGTGAAGCAGTTGACCCCAGTTCTATTTTCGTTTGGCCCACTTTCTCGTCGATGACGACTGCGTGGGTTCAATCGGGAATAGCTCGATTTCCGTATACACGTAATTTCAGGGAACAACCTTCTGCCGGGAAACTTTGCGGTTGCGCGCAGATGTAAGGGTTTCGGGCGGGTGTCGTCGTTGGGTAGGTTTGAGGTTTTGCGTCGCGTATGTTTGTTCGGGCCGAGTAGTTGAGGTTTCGCTATCGTTTGCAACGCGATCCCGGATTGATCCTGTTTATCGGGGATCGGGTCGGTGCAGTGGATGCTGATGCAAACGAAGAATCCTTTCAAAGCTTATATAGATATATACATATGCTAGACGAGAAATAAAGTTCGTAATGCCTTTGCGATGGATTTAATATCCAAAGTAGCTTTCGAGATATTAGATCCTGAATTTTTTCGCGAGTTAGAGATGTGATGTAAACAAAATCGAAGGATGAAGGATAATGATGAATGCGAGTAGTGATAAAGCTGAAATTGAATATTTTTTTTATATTAAAAGAAAATTCGAGTAGGTATTTCGCATTGATATACCTATCGAGTGTGGCACGTAACAGAGACGCCCTTGTATAACTATTCAAATTCAGTCTAGCATCGTATAAAGCCAAATAATTCAGAAACACAACGGTACCGTGTCATATTCTCTCCCACGAATGAATAACAATAGCCCTTCGTTTATTCATCCCGATAAACAATGAGGACAGCAGGCTTCAATAGCCGTCCGTACAAATGCAAAGAGTGCTTCAAAGATCGTAAAATAAAAAATTCCTCCTCGACTACTCGTCCCTCATACAGGAGTAATAAAACCGCACGAAAGAGACGCTCGCTCGCACGCTCGCATAGAAGAAAAGTGATCGATAATATTTTACGATCAGCATACAAACAGGCACATATCACTCGAAGAGAGGGACCGTCGAGAGCGCAGCACAAGTAGGAAAAGTGAAAATCGATATATGCCACCAGCCAGCGTCGCGCGGCCGATGAGCCTCGCTACTGCTCTGCTGTGTGTATGCAAATGCTTATTGTCAATCAATATCTCTCGCAATCGAATATTCAAAAGCCCGGAGAGAGGCTTTGTTTTCCATAATGACGCGCGGCCCCGGAAAATAATCCTTTCGCGAAACAATCCTCGGCTGAGGCTTTTTAACCGAATGCGATTCTTATCTTAACCACCGGTTACACAGGCTTCGCCACTTGTGTGTGCCTTTAAGTGATGAGCCGCCAAAGTGCCAAATTCAGGTCGACGTCGCGAGGATTACGGTTATTTTCGGCAGTTACATATACCTGCTTAACCTCCTCGACGAAAGTGTTGCAATTTTACTTCGGGAAATATTTGCTTATATTTCACTTGCTTCTTTAGCTGCTCAAGTGGTGCGCCATCTAGCGGCGAAGCTAACGTCGATTTAACGCTCTTATAGTACGTTATCATCGCGGTATAAATTCCCAAGGAGAAAAAGAAGGCTCTCTCTCGGCAGCTTAGTGTTGATTCTAACGGCCCCTATATATACAGAGTACACGCGGTATCCCTCTCGATTTCAATCTCGCTGCGAAAGAAGCCACTCGGACCGACTTAAAGACCGATCAGCGTTACCGATTAAAGCGGCTCTTTTTCTCATCTCGTGTAAAAAAAGGAGAAAGAACCCAATGAAGGAAGAAGAAGAAGAAGAAGAAAAGCACATAAAGGCGACGATCTAGAAAGAGAGAGAGAGAAAAGAAAAAAAAGCATCAATCCTGCCGCTAGAGGGCGTCGCAGTCGTTTACGATCGCGCGGGGACTCGGCCGATAAAAGCGCGCACCGCCGGTAATTAATAGCGCATGTGCGCTGCTCGTAAAGCGCAACGGTGCGGTCGTTAAGCGCGCTCTGGATTCTTCGAAGAGCGTTGTGTATATGTGTGTGGATATAAGTGGTCAATCGAATCATTATCATCATCAGCGCTGCTACTGCTGCTGGCGTTGATTGTTCGAGAGTCTCGTGGGTGGGTGCGATGAATGATTCGGTGATAATGCTTCCCGAGAAGTATGCTCATATTTGCGGCGTAGCCTGCAGGTATTTCTGCACTTCACTATACGCTATTCAATCAGCCCCCGGAACTCTGTGTATTTTCCAATAGTCCTGCCCGCGTGTGTATCTTACTATATTGTCGAGAGCGACGTGTATAGTTGATTTATAATAATAAATCGAATGCAGCGATAATTGCAATCTGCGAGCGATTGATGCGGATGTGGCGGTTCGTTGTATACCTTAGTTTTTCAACTATTGCTTTCAATATGTAGCAAACGTTATGTATATATCTGTTAAAAAATTGATTCGTTGGAAAGTTTTGAAGGGAATTGTTGAAAAAGTAAATATATCGCGCGTACCTCGCTCGATCAATTAATAACGAGACTCAGCCATATCGCAGAGACGCGTGTCAATAAAGCATCGGCATTGGTTTTTCCACGTCACGCAATAATCAACGGCTGTCATCGACACTGAAATAACCCAACAAAAAAAACTCGTTGCTGAATTGATTAATTGCGTTACGTTGTTATTCTAAATTGAATTGCCGGAGAGCCATTCAATATTGCTTTTACAATACGCAGAGCTATTATATGAAACAGGCGCGCATTGTTCTGCGCGCACGTATACCTCGTAATTATCGAGTTTGATTTGTTCGTGTAACGACGCGCCTGCACACATGGATTTTAAATTTTCCCAATTCGTATTGTTTTTGCGATGAATTAAGCAAAATTAGCCGGTTATTGCCGATCGAATGAAAATTTCGCGAGAAAACCTACTCCCTTTTATATTTACTGGGAAGGGTATTATAAAAAACTTTACGGGGTTGTAAAGGAGAGCGTAAAAGACGGTGTAAAAAATGCGTTTTCTCTCTCATTTTCTAGGTTCGGACAAAACGGTCGCCATTCTCAACTGCCTGTACGCGAGGAAGCTTTGCGCCGAAGACGCCTCCTGCAGCGCCATCCTCGAGATCATACCCAGGGTCTGTGGTCCGGAACTTGGTGAGTTCATTTATTTATTTTTTGTGATGGAGATTTTGTAACTCAAGTATCAATACTGTTCTATCAATGAAATATTTACATTTAAATATTTATTTTTGTTTTCATCAGATGATTTAGTATTCTATAAAAGTCGATAATATTTCTAACTCTTTCATATTTTTTACTGCCCATCAATCGTTATTGAAATCCAATATTGGTAAAATACAATTTTTATTGAAACGAATGATCAGCTCACACCTGTTAACTAGCTCTGCTACAGTCACACATATTCCTATATTCAAAAATTTTAATTTAATGAAAATACAGGTTAATTAACTATAAAACCGAATAAAAGCTTTTAACCAGATTCCAGTCAACTCGCCGTTCAATAACAACTGCACCGTGTCATAAAAAAGAACCAAAGCTCCAAGTTTAATACCCTTCGAAAGCTTGAATTTTTCAAAACCTCCTCTCTCAAGAGAAGCTCTCGTCCAAAAAGAGAGAGCTTGCGCGCGCGCGTGAAAAGCTACCATACACTCTGGCTCGGCTGCGGCTACGGGTCGACTTTAAACGCCGGCGTTCCTGTGAAATCCTGCGGGAAATTCGGCCGCCGCCGAATTTCTCGTTATCTCGAGCCAGGCCGCGCGAAATCTTACGTTATTCCTGCTCGCTCGAAATTTCGCTCCGGTCTCGCGAGACTCGTAAAAGCCGCCCGCACGGTATTATTTTTTTTTCTTTTTTTGTCTCTTTTGTCGCTTTCTTTTCTTTTCGATTTTGCCGGCGGAGGTTGTACGCCATTCCTTTTACGGCTGTAGTCGTTGAAATAATGACCGTCGCGCGATTTTACCGCGAGAATGGAAAAGTATGTTTGGTGTTCGGAATCGTCGGATTTTTTCATTCGGTGTATAGTTGCTGGAAAAGTATTTTTAGAAAGCGAAAGTATGCTCCAACTTTTACGGGAAGCTGATGGTTGTCGTTAAAAAATTCTGGACGATTTGGTTTTGTCAAAAATGCGCGAATATACCTAGCAGTTATTTTAACTTTTCGACCAAATCAAGACTGACGATTTATCAGGGTATATTATTTAGAAATTAAAGACGCGTAGGACGTATGACGAAGAAAAGCGATATAAGAAATCGGAATGAGAGAATCCATAAATCCTGCATTTCTTGTTAGTTCACCAGTTATAATACAAAACAGCCTGAATGCGGCTGCCGCTCATTAATTTCAATAAGCAAGAGCTAATTAGTGGCCAGCAGCTCGTCGATTCTGAAGTAGTATCTCAAATTTTGCAGTGGACTACGCGAAGACCATTATTCGGTCGTTAATTAAACTCGCTCGTTGATCGCAGTACACTATCGATTTAAGTTTACAAATTAAATGTTAAAAAGAGGCTATGAAAATCTTTGAAATTATATCTACCAGTCAAATCCAATTAATAATCTAATATCTGAAAACTTTGCCAGCATGTCTCTAAAACTGCCCAATTCAGTTGACGTTTGCACAGCTATATGTGTACAAGTCAGTCCTGCTGTCCGAATACGCTTCATGCAAATATTCCATCGTTTCGTTGAACTTTTATTATTTTACGTGTTTACTTACCGAAAAGCTTCAACGAATATGTATAAAATACCGCTTAATAGCAATAAAACCAAATAAAAACATAAACATAAAAAATAAAAACATAACAAAAAAACCAAATAAAAACATAAGCAATAACAATAAAACCAATAGACCGAGGCTACAGCGTATTCAATTGACTGAATAAAATTCTTCTTGATTCAAACAAACAAACAAACGACTTCCCCAACACCAATAATAAACTAATCTTCGCACCTCATCTCCCATTCCCTCTGTTTTCATCGACGCAAAAACCGTGAGCACAGCTTTGGCCTATATATGTATATCGATCTATATGCATCTCTCGCCATTAATAATGGATTTATAAACTTGCGTTTAGCCGTAGAGCCACAGCGGCGGTCGTGCCATAGCGAAACTTGATGAACGGAGGGGGTCGGCCGCCGCTCGAAATTTAATAACCGGCGTGCGGCTAACGGACTAGTACACTGATGCGCACAAAAGGTACAACTTGCACGTGTTTATAGCAGCTGATCCAGCGAAATTTCGAATTTTCGGACCTCCTCTACTTCCACACTCTGTTTACGTAGCGAGAGAGGAGTTAAGTTTATTAGGCTCGACTTTTGCAGATCTCCGCGTGTGGAGGCTTTTTTAATTTGCAACTATCCTGTTTTGCAATAATTGATTCAAATTCAACTGAATATATAATACACAAAGCAATATGGAAATACAATTCAGGTCCCGGAAATCGAAGACCTAAAAATAGTAAATTAAAGTAGGTTTGGTGAAGATATTTTTTCATTTTTCAGTTTACCAGTGCGAAGCTCGAAAATGAGTAAAAATGGGTTATCTTGACCTGTGTTACACTAAACTGAAAATATTATAAAGCTCCCTTTTTTGAAGAATAAGCAAAAATAATTCGCAGCGGCGTAATTCATAGCCAATCAAAGCCAATGCGAAGCTCGAGAGAGCGAGGAAAAAGAAGAAAAAGTTCAGCTACCCCGAAGAAAAGGAGCGCAGGGTAAAGGCTCAATTAAAGAGCGAAGCCACAGTGGCAGGGGAATAAACGGGTAATTCATCGGCAATAAAGTCTCTCTTGTGCGAGCTGCTGTCAGGCGCAGCGGTAGTTCTGCTACACCGGAAAAAGGAAGTAGCCGTTTTCGCTCGCCGCTGCGCAGAAATGGACGTAGTTGTTGTCGTTTTATAGATTCTTCTCTCGTTCATATTTTCCTCAAATTCGACCTTTGATACATGCTTGTCGATTTATCCGGATGCTGCACGCGTTTATTTGTTTATTAAACGCAGCTGCGAAATTTTATTCGCGATGACTACAGCTTGATACTATATCGTAAGGGATTACTCCGATCGAGATTTGATTATATGCGCCGCGAGAAACAAATTGGAATTTTGCCGAAGCTCCAGCGCTTCGGAATTTCAATTACATTTATAGCTGCGGGTGTATAGACTTCCTCTTTTTCTCATTTTGTTTGCAGCAGTCGATGAATAAAACTCGACGAACGACCAAGTTGCGCCGAAAATTTTAATAAAAATCGTTTGTATATTGTCGAAATTATCTTTTTCCATATTTAAATGGTCGTACAGAAATGGCTTTGTTCATGTTCTTTATGTATAACCATTGACGTTACGAGAATATCAGAAGAGAAGGTTGAACTGAAACGTCGAGAAAAAAAAGTAATCGATATGCATTCGAAAACGAGTTATTCCTGGAAAGAAGTCATGTCTTTACGTTCATCGACGTCAATCAATCAAATTTGAAAACGAAACCCCATACATTCACGAGGAAACCTAAACCATAGCAAAACTATATATTTCCTCGAAAAAGAAAAAAGAAATCCATTTCAACTAACGAACATATTTCAATTCAACGAAATGCCAGTATAACCGAAACCAGTGGAACTAGCCAGACACGGTCAGACGGCTCTCTTTCATCTTAGCAATACTAGAATAAGCTCGCGATAGTCGATCTCGCGCAGCTATCCCCGGGCCAGTCCGCAGCCGCGTATTCAGTGAATACGAGTGAAACGGAGTAGGTGTGGGAGGGTGGAAAGAAAGAATATAGAGAAAGGCGAGACGGCGCCGGCTGCATATCTCGCCGCTGTAATAACGCTGCCAGCGCCGTAGTCGTCGTCTGCTACGGTAGTGGCTCTTATTAAAAGGGCTCAGATGGCACACCTTTCGAGGACACGTGTAAGTATAGGAGGCAAGTAGACGCGGTAATAAATAAGGGATGACCGTAAATACGCGCGAGACGCCTTTTTCTCTCGATGCGAGGAAAGTAGATGCGATTCATGTTGATATATTTTAAATAATATTTTAAAAAGTTCCAGACCCCTTTTTATTGTCTTCGAATCTGTTTTACCGACTGTACACTACATAGTCAGATTTGTATTACGCAGGGCAACTGTTTTTTGCATTAAAGACCTTTTGTACTTTCAACGCCTGAATAGTGAGCTGTAACTAAAAGTATTAAAATATTGCAAACAAACGCCAATTCTAAATACATCCCAGCACATCTCACGTGTGTCTATCAGAGTCGCCTCGAGCAACTACAGAATAACTAGTCGCTTTCGCGATTCTACTGCAGACGCCGTGAATGCGTGAAGTTTTTGAGTGAAGAGAAAAGTGAAGAACCGCTAAAGTTTGCAGGACACGTGATGTGAATACCGACGCGTGATTCATTAGATATGAATTTATACGTAGTTTAAAAACAGTTCAGAAAAATCTAAAAATTAATTTCTCGCTCGCCCGCGATCTGCAGAGTATAGCCAAAAAAGCCAACCTGCCATCACCTCTCAAAAAACAACAGCACAGTGTAGCACAACAAGAGCTGCAGTATACAGAGAACGGAAGCAGCAGTAGCAGCTCAAGCTCAAAGGGAGAGCTTTGGCCGCTCGAGTGTCGAGCATTTCTGGCGCGGCGGCTTACATTTACCCCCGGCACTTGATGCTTGCGAGCGAGACAACGCTCAGGAGGAGAATAATGAAAAGAGAGAAGAGCTTGTGCCGAGGGCTGTGCTGCTGGGTTTTTTTTTCGCGCAGCACGCTCGAGCTCTACTACTCTCGGAGTAGTCGACTCTCTCTCTCTCTCTCTCTCTCTCTCTCTCTCTCTCTCTCTCTCTCTCTATGTGCTGAGAGGGATAGAGAGAGAGGGTCGTGTTTTTCCGAGCTGAGTCTTCTGGAGGTGTAGCGGCGTTGTTTATTAGGCCGCTTTATTGGTCTCTAAATCAGGTTGATTCCTTTTTTTCAGGGTCACTGGGTTTATTAAATTTTGAATTTTCAGGCAGGATTTTTATCGTCGTGGTCGGACGTGCCTTAAGGGGCTCCGAAAGTCTATTAAAAATTCATATCTCCCGCCTAGAATTTACCGACTGTGTAAGGAACAATTGTTACGTAATACTGATGTTATCGACTATTACACGATGCTTGAACTAATTGAATTATCAATCTATTCAGCGTACACGATCGGTAAAACAGTTTTCGAGATACAGGAAGGAGTTAGACATCTCCCTATGAAATTTTTTTGATTAATAAGCACACGTAAAAAACGCAGTGATTAATTTCACGATTTACCAACAGAGTCAGTCATCTCAACTTTCAAAATTCTCTCTCGGGCCAGTCGCGAAACTGCGCAGTCAATGCAGCGTCGTCGCAACTTTTCCGCCAAGAAATCTCATGATCTTTCGCGGCAGCGAATTCGACACGCTGCAGATTAGGCGAAAAGCAAATATTTCTCTTGGCGAGGGGCCTCCAAAACTTCCAGTCGAGAGGTGTATATATATACATCTGTATAGAAGATGGCTATAGGGGAACTCGCTTCCGCCACTGTTTGCCTTTGTAGTTTGCCGCGGCCGCAAATGCGCGTACTTTTATATACCTCGTCTGGAAAATTTTGCGGACAACTCCACTGGGGTTTTCGGGATATCTATATACTGTATACACTCTCCGGCATTGTCGACACCGGTGGTAATGATGATGGGAAGGTAAATAGCCTCCTTGACTTGATAAAAAGTTGAGAAAATTTTAATTAATTGGACGATCGATCACACATCTTTAAATATTAGAAAAATCGAATGTAGTGTAATTATAGACTATGCCAACATTGTTCTTCATCTGTTTACAACAGACTTGCAAACTGGCATCCATGACAAATCACGTGATCAATCCTACGATTTGCTCTAGCATACCAGGCCAATGTAAATGTTCGATCCAACATACACACACACACACACACATACACGAGCTATCAGACTCGGACGAGTTATGTCAAACAAACGCTCGCGAGCGAGTTAATAGAGCGAGCGATTCGTAATTCATCGATTTAATGATTTCGTAATATTGTTAATGATGCCGACGTCGAGACCGTTAATTGATATTCCGGAAATAGCCGAGCCCCCGGCGCGCCGATTCTCTCGTTGTTTATTGTTCCTACGTGCAGGGCGACAAACCTGCTCGCCGATATCAAACTCTCTAATGTGCGTGTGTGGTATACACGTCGCGTGTTTGAGCAATAGGATTCATCATTGTACTGAGTTTTTGGACTGCTTTGAAAAATTGCTTTGTTTATTTTTATATTTACGCTGTGTTTGTACGTCGCGTGATTAGTCAGAACTTTTTAATATTTTGTAGAAGATGTAAAATACTTAATTAACGCCATTGTCAACGTATCAATCATGCAATCAATCAATCTCCATCCTTAACTCGAAGAAAGAGACAGACATAGCCAATCAGAGTCCCCGTGAAAAATAATCACAAGCCTCGACGCCCGCGGACAATTAATTAGCAGCCGCATGATTGAACAGCCGTCGTCGAGTCGATCCACTATATGTACCCACAGGGGTACGCGAACGTCCTTTGTTCCGTCATCACATCAACGCAACCGCGGAAATTACCTCTTCGCGCACAGCCGTGTCCTTATCAGCCCGTGAGTCTATTTATAAAGCGCACACACGCGCCGCGCTTGAACTTTTTGTTCAACTGCGTATTCAATATGCAAATGCCTCAGCTGTACGCAGACTCTAGATTATCATCTACGAATTTATTTTATTAGCCGAGAGGCTTCGATTGTTTTCTGCTCACAACTCGTAAGCGGAATATAGTTTAAGTAAGACTAGCAAAACTCAAAAATGGCCCATTTTAATTTGCCATTTTTATAGCGTTAGAATAAATACATTCATCCAAGACCTGATAACCTTAATTTGTAGGCCTTGTTTGAGTTGCGCTAGTCTTCGTAGGAACCGCGGCGATATAGTAAAGGATATAATTGCGTTTGTTTGGATTAGGAAATATAAAAGTGACGCGCGAGACCAACTTTTGACGAGGTCTTGTTAAGAACTTGTTGGGGTCGGGATTCGATTTGCCGAAGGAAGAACTCGATTATATCGTTCGTCAATTAGACCTAATACATTTTCTCGTAAAAATCAGTGATATAATCACGTAGATACAAAAGTCGCTTTTATAGAAGGAGATGAAAACAAACGCAAAAAAAAAGGAATAATAAAATATCAAAAGTGGCTGAATTAAGCTCGCCAGAACATCCGACAAATGCGATAAACGTGTTCCGCGAGAGCGAGGAAAGCTAAAAAGCGTTAGCGCGTAAACTCGGCCGGATGAGACTCGGGTTAAAAAGTTTATAATCGCCGGGTTTACAAAGAATATTATTCGCGCAACATGACGTTCGCTAAAAGCCCATTTCAAGTATAGTCGTGAATTTTTGTTGTCAAGGCAACGGCGTGAGAAATTGTGTGTTTAACGAACTTTTGATTTTGCGAGAGATGCTGGCTTGATTATGAAACATTTTTCTTACATTGAATTTTAATCGTATACTAGAATACGAAATTTCACACAAGCTATTGGGCATTTAAAGGATTGCTAGAATAAAACTTCAAATCTGAATAATGAGTCGCCTGAACATGCATCATATATATTGAAAACCGATACTGAGGAAATGTAAATTATAATATAATTATTATATGATATTTATATCTGGAATTCACACTCACCATTAAGTAAAGAAGCTCCAAAAAAATGCTTCTCTCAATTTACCTCAAAAATAATTAATCTCGATTCTCATCATCTCTATAATCACCATCAGCAAGGATGTCCACACACTGGGAGAGAAGATCGAGTTTGGAGATAGAGAAAAGCCTCGGTCAGATCCATTTGCTGGATGGAGTCGACGACGTCACAACGAAGCTCCAAAGCTTCGCAATCGCGCGGCCGGAATCTGCAGAGGCATTCATTGCGCGCATAGCGGCTCACACCCTCAAACCCGTCTCTCTCTCTCTCTCTGCGTTTCTGGAATCAGCCACTAGCTATGCCAGACATGTGTGGCATGTGAGAGAAAGTATTAACAAGCATTACTGTAGACTTGGAATGATTGAGAAAAATTGGTTCTTTTCCTTTTGAAGTGATGATTTGAGGAGCAAACGTGAAAGTGCAAATCTAAGAGTGCTCTTCAGTTATCTGTTTTACTTTTTCGTACTGAGGAAGGAAAACATTTACATCATATCTACAGATCTGTATCACTATTGAGTAGACAGTAGACAGTATTGAGTGATACATTATAGTGCATTTTCATTGAATTAATGCTAAAATTAAAAAAATATATTTACCCAATTTTCAACTAAACTAACCAAAATCTAAGTCCATCGAAGTGAATAAAACAAATATAGTATATCAAAGAAACGTTAACCAATCTCTTTATCATTCTCGTAAAGCATCGCACATACTTTTCCACTCTCGGCCACCACTAAACTCTCGTAGCACAAAAGAAAACAGTAGCCTCACTCGTCCCGTGCAACCCCTTCAAAAGTTCATCTCTACTATAGGTAGAAACAACAGCGATTCCACACAGGAGTAGTATACAACAGCAACGAGTCGGACTGTGGCCGGCCACACGTGCATACTCTCGGTGCGTGGCAGCTGTCGGCAATGGCCGGTCTCTCTCTCTCTCTCTCTCTCTCTCTTTCTGTACAACTGCGCCACCGCTGAGAATTCTCTCTCCATCGTTGCTGCTGCCACGTGCAGCTATGGCCGGTATAAGCGGAGAGAAAGCCGAAGGATATGAGGATTTTAAGCGGTATGAGATGTTCATGGGACTTGTTTGGATTATTAGAGAATTTGATTTTTATTGTCAATTGAGTGGAATAGGCATGCTTTGGTCAGACGTGTAGTAAACTTTCATACGCATCTCGCATGAAACTGATTTGTACAGACTGTTCTTTTGTTTAGAAAAACTATTTGTTCACGATTTCACCAGCTTTTTGGACTAGATCGTTAGTTCGACAGGTAGCGCGATTTTTGGAAAAAAGCGTTTTTCTGCGAAAATGGTTTTGGATACTGCATCGCTGTCGTGCGTTTTTTTACGCTGCGAGAGAGTTTTTTGAAAAGATCGGGTTTTTATTGTCCTCTTTTGTAAAACAAAACCAACTTCGAAATCCACGAGAATTACGAAATCCTGATAAGTCACACGTCGCTGGGGATGTTAATAACTGATCAAATTGAAGTAGACTTGCGACAGAATGTATATAAGCTGTCAAGTCAGTAACTGCAATTAAATTGCAGCAAATACGTAGCGATCAAACGTCCAGTATTAATATTAATAATCACAATAACACGACACGAAACAGAAGACCACCAGTAATAAAACTTTCATATATTCTCTCATCGGCGATATGCATATCTCATAGCTCAAAAAGCATCTCTCCCACCGCTCCATAAATCCCCCTCCTTCCAAAACTCTCCATCCCCTCCACGAAAAGAATCATCACTGCGCACCTGTAGAGAAGACTCTCTCGGGCCTCGTATCTTTCTCTTTCTCTCGCTTGCGCTGCATTGTCGAGGGGAACAATGCTCTCTCGCCTTATCGGTTTTATTTTGCGGGCCAACGCTGCGGTGCTTATTAATGGCAGCGGCGCACTCGACGACTCCACTATACTTGCTTGCTGCTGCTTCTTCTTCTTCTTCTTCGTCGTTGTAGCTTCTTCAGACTCTAGTTCTCAGAGAATGTTTAGTTAAAGCTCGAAAAAACTCGGAGTAAAATAATGAATCTATACGTTCGTGCAGTATACGTAACGCACAGCAGATATACAGAACAAGAGCCATTAACATAGACCAGTCGACGATAAACCGAGTGAACGAGCTCTAATTCGGAGCTGCCGCAATAACGTAGCAGAGTGAAGCTATCAATTCGCCTGCGGCACTATATGCAACCGTCTCTCTCTCTCCCTTTCCCTCTCTCAACGATCAGCGAGTGTTAAGTTTACGGAAACTCCCATCCGACGTACGCCTGCCAATAACAGCCAACTAAGCATGTATTACACGCTTATATAGTTATATGTTATTTCGTAAAATGACGAATTCTATTTTCTTATCCTCTGGGAGAGCCGTAATTGCGAAAATTTGAAGCGAGTATACAAGTTTCGCAATATCAAAAAGTACTTGGAAAAGTATAGGACTGATATAATTATAATTGCAAAGGATCTCGTTACCTCGCGGTGTATCGAGCTGTTGCGATTTTCCAGCTCTGTGACTCGTAAGAAGAAGAAGAGGCGACCTTCTTCTGAGATATTTCGCGTAATTACATGACGTCTTCTCGTCTGACGATGTTTAATAAATAGCTTATACGTGAATTTTGCAGTATAAGACGTCGTCTCTGAAGTTTCAATGATTCAAGTTATATAGCAATATATGAATAGGATTGAAAACTTTTCAATTTTCTGTCTTAGTCGAGAATAACTAAAGATGAACGATCAAATATCGAATAAAATTCATTCACTGAATAACCCATATTTCTAGGTAAAGAATAAATGACATCTTTCCGATCTGACGACATACGTTCCGAATAAACTCCAGATTAAAAAATTAGATCCAACGAAGTATACAACTGTCATAAGAACAGTGTCATAAAAAAAATGGCCAAACAATCAGCAGAAACAAAATTCCAAGACAGTCGGGAAAGAAAGATTGCAATATTACAGCAAGAAGAAACTTTCAGAGATGAAACAAACGAGAAAACAGAGGGATAAGGGCTTGCACACGATGCGCGAGAGGGAAATTGCCGGCGCCGCGAGTGAAAAATAAAATTCCGTCCCGAGAGCGGAAGTTAATGTTTAATTTAAGATAGAGCGCTAGCGCGCGACGCTAAAGTTATATATCTGGTACCTTTTTCCCTCGCATCGCGGCGGCGGCGGCGGCGGCGGCGAAAGATTCATGCGCTGCTAGTGCCATAAAAGATCCATTTTCACCCGCGAAATTTTCCTATATAGCTCAAGCTCGTAAATCTTCTATTTGACCGGTGCTACGGGTGTGAGATCGTTATTAGACGCGTGTACGAAAAATCGAGTTTTTTTTTTGGTGGACTGTATTTTGCTTCAGAAGGTGGTGCTGCGAAATTACTTGATTAACATGTTTTTCGCTGTTCTTTGGGTTAGGCAAATTGGTTTGAACGAATTACGTATAGTTTCTCGCTTTTAGATCTTTCGGTCTGGTTTTTTATATTAGCTCGTAAATGAATTAGAATAACTGAATCGACGAAGGACGGTTTTACGAATATAGAATTTCGATATTAAATTTACGTGTAAGATTAATTAACTCTACTCCTCGAGTATGTTATTTTCGATATTTTTTATTATAAAAATAAAGATCGAATATAACCCAGTTTTTTTATTGGAAAATTGGTTAATTCAATTCATATGCAATCTATTACTGAATCGGCGACAGTGAGAAATTTTTAATTTCCATAAATTTAATTTATTCATCTTTTCTGATTACAGTGGCATGCTCGACAATGACGGTGACCAAGTGTCAGGCAGCATTACGAAGTCTACAGGCTTTTGAATTCTTCAAACCGACATGTCTTTGTCGCGAGCCTCACGTCGAGCGGGAATGCAACAAGTTTCGTGATTTTCTCTTCGATCATCCCTGCATCTACGTGGTGAAGAAAGGTACGTTTATATATGTATATTTATTAATCAAAAGTTCCTTAATTCACACTAAAACTCACCGCAGCTAAATTCAGTAAATTTCTACGCGTCATATCCCCCTGGAGCTGGTATATATATATATAATTCCTCGCGATAAAAGTCCGGCGTTTTCGCACTTGACGAGAGACCATAGAGCGAGTTAATTAACTGCTGTTACGATGCCATTTTTCCGAAACGAGCTTGAGTTATGGCTCGTCGTGTCTTTCCTCCACTTTTTCGCCGGTACGTACGTTAAAAATTTTACAAGCGCCCGCTGCTCGCGCGCGCTAAGTTATACTCAATCTAGGAGAGCCGAGTTCCAATTTCGCGGGAATAATTCGGTTGGCGCGTAATTTGAAATATTCGGTGCAGCAGCGCGGGGAAAGTTGAGATATTAGGAGCTGCCTTTGCGTGGATTAGTTTCTATTTTTTCTTTTTAATTCTTAGATTATTAAAAAAAATGCGAATAAAATCACGAGAGCAATTAAACCGACACATGATTAAAAACTAGTTCAATTAAAAGTGTATATATATAAGCGCGAGCATATATGGTGAAACCAGAGAGACAGAGCACAAAAGAGCAAATGATGAATGCGAAAATAAATAGGCAGAGAGAGAGAGAGAGAGACTAAACAAGTTGTGCAATTAAAGCATTTTTAATCCGCCGGTGACTTAATTGCGTTTGGTCGCCGACGCCGGCGGATATAACGAAAAGTCCGAGAGCAGCCGTCGTCTGTCTGTCGCGGCGCGACTATAAACTTTCGCGACTGCGGCCAAAATCCGATTATACACGCGGCACGCCAGGCTCGAATTCAAGATACGTTGAGTATTATTTTACTCGGTCGTCTTTGCTTATACTTCTTTTTTTTTTGGGGGGAGGGGGTGCGGCGCGACAAGTTGGGTGTCGTTTGTTTTGTGTACAGCTTTTTCTAAACGAAGTGGACTACTGTGCGAGTCTTGCTTTTATGACGATTGAATGGACTGCGAGAGACGTGTACTGAGAATTTAATTAAAGAGTTTTGGAAACACTGGTGTTTGTTGAGTTTCGTTGAATTTAGCTTGTGTGGACAGAGTTATGGTTTTCATTAAATTTTTCTTCGACTAGAATAAACTGGTGCGCTTATTCATGCTATTTTATTCTGAATTCATTGAATTATGAATAATGATGAGTTTTGTGGAATTAATCACGTACGCTTTACTTCGACTTCCGTTCTTCAGCTTATCGATTCCTCATCAGAAGAAGATTAATGTTTTTTACTTTATTAAGAATGTTATAATTGCTGTAGCTGCAAGTAAGATTATAATTAAAAAAGAACGATATGAAGTAACAACAAACACAGACCCTTCTCCGGTATAGTCTCTTTCGTACACATGCAAATATCTAACACAAATATTTTCCAAAAGACCGCAAACCTCCCAAATACCCCCTCTTAAAACCACTAAATCCTACAATAACAAACGTACACATCAACCTTACAACAGCAGCAACTCAACCCGTTCACCTCACAAGCGCGCATCAAAAATCATGACACTCTCGTGATTCCGCATCCCGCGCCACCATCAGTCGATTAATTTATTCTGCGAACGATCGGATTAGCCGGCGATGCTCCCGGCGGAAGCGATTATACGCGTATCGGTAATACACTGTTTATTGAAAAGCAGATTAAAGGCTCCGGGTGCTGCGGGACTCGACCGTGAAAACATCGGCTCGACTTTATATATGTATATATAAAGCGTGTGCAGAGAGCGGGACAATCGATGTGGAATGGACCGCGGCGGCCAGCGGTGATCAGCGCCATTTTCCGCGACTGTATTTATGCGCCGAGGGATAAGCCGAAGATTCCGCTTGAGCGTATTATAGAGCCGCGTGCTGAGAGTTGAACGAATTTACGCTGGATCTTTGTCGGGATTTCCCCGAGCGTTTATTTGGTTGAGCGATTTTTTTTCTCGGCGTCTAATCGACTGATTGCGAGGTAATGGATTTCTATATGTATAGGTTGTGCTTTATTTACTCAACTGCGTTTATTGTTCATTTACGGTTTACTTAAAGAGGTCAACTAATAGTCATGTGAAATTATTTCTAAATTTCGCTGCAGGGGACTCAACTTAGCTCACTTCAAAGAAGCAAAACCAACAAGAACAAGCAAAAGTGCATCTCGGACGAGCATTTAACCGCGGCAGAGCCTCTCGCGCATATATACGCGCGCGAGACAAAAGACGTGCGGTATCTTTGACGGTCTTACCCCCGTGTGTCCTCTAGTCCCTATATGTATATACACCTGTGCTATACTCTCTCCAAGCAGTACACCGCATTGTTCGCTTCCGCTTTTGACGACGAATCGCGCGGATCATTCCCGCCGTGATGCTTCTTTCCTCCGTCTGTCTGCGAGTCTTAGTCGTCGCTTCTTCTTCTTCTTCTTTTTGCAGGCCTCTTTGCGGAGAGAGACACAAGTACAGGTCGAAGCGAGGCTTTGAGTTGTCATCGATTTTGGCTCCGCAGCTCGCTTCTTTTGTCTCTCGAGAGATGCAGAGCTCGAGCTGTAGGCTTAGCAAGCTTCTCGAGTGCCAGGGCTCTAGATACCTTTGCGTCGATGTGGGTCGTATGCCGGATTATTGCTCTGTACGAGATTTGGAAAAAAAATTTGTAGTTTTGTACTGAATTTCTACATTTTTTCTGTAGTTATCTTTTGTGGAAGTAATGATCAGTACTCGAAGCGATTTTGACACTGGTTGAAGATCACGCTGAGTTGCGATCATTCAGCTTTGGTTCAGAGAAAAGTGAAATTTTGAAGATTTAAAAAACAAGTGTATTTATAACTGTTATATTTTAAGGGGGTTCCTTACTTCTTCCATTAACCCTGAAACTGTTTTATCAACAGGACACTACACAACTGCCTTTATTAATAAATTGCAGTAATTGCAGTATGCCCTCTGTAATCACGTTATAGCCTATTGTACAAAGTTTAAAACTGATATCAATAATTATATACAAAATACGCGTAGTTTATTAATAAATACGGTTGTTTATGGTACACAGTCGATAAAACAGTTCGGAGGAAAAATTTAAGGAGTTGCCCTTAAAATATTCTCAAACTGTTTTTAAGATTTTCCTCTCCTTAAACATAACACTCACTTTGTGATCTGAAACTGACCCTACCTATTTTTTCGTGATATATGTAATACCGTTTCTCTTCTGCTGCGTTAAACAACTGTTTGTCAAAGATCAGAGAGAGGGGGAGCAAAAACCTTCCCGTACTCGCAATAACATCAGCTCGCGCATCCTCCCGATAATTCTCACTGTATATCCCCAACCTCCTGCTCTACACATTGCGAATGAACCTCGGCGCAGCTCGTTCGGCCAATAAATCGCCGAAAAAGAATAGCGCCGCGCCTTCCGCGAACGCGACTCTTTATCGCGTCTGCGTGCAGGAATATCTCCGGGCCAATGGAATTCCGATCAGTGCAGCAGCTCCGCAAAGATTTACATCCTGCGCGCGATATTTTCCGCCGAGGTGCTTTTTTGGATTATAGACGAGGCTGCTATATAGAAGATTTGCGGTTGGCTCATGCGATTCTAATTCGTAATTGCATGCGTTTAATGCACTAGTTGTTCTGGAAGATTGAATTTTATCGTTTGGATTTTGTTGGAAAACAGCAGCACCAGCTGTAGTAGGAATAAGAATATTTACATCTGAGTTCGCCCCGCGGCTTATTCGGATACTGCGTAATGTTGCATATTACATGAGTCTCGGAATTTATAGAATGTTTTACGTTTATTTATAGTACGACTTGCGAATTTTATGCGATTGCGCTCTAGACGCAGCGCTTTACTCGAACTGTATTTTCATTTGTGTATTTATCATGCCGGGGGATTTATTATTCAGCGGTTTTCGCATCGAAGAACGTTACTAATTATATACACATCCACCCAGTGTCTTCTTTTTTTGTAATACAAAGTATCGCCAGTTTATTGAATCCCGTATAATAATGCGGAATCAAGGGGATTCCAGACTCCTTTCATTATCTCCGGAACTGTTTTACCGATCGTGCAATAATTTGTATCGCGTATTCTGCTGAAAAAACTCACGTGATCGTTCACGTGATTATATAATTAAGCAATTTATCTCTATTAATTGCGGGATTAATATTTACGTGATTTACTCTAAATAATATTTTTATAAAATAATATTGTTAAAAACGCAAAATTCAAGAGTGGGATGCCCTATTTAGGCGTTACCATCTGGATGATGTATCGCAATTAATCACGTGATTACTTATGTGAGTTCTCCATTGATATAAGTTGTATAGGCGGGAAATTTGAATTTTTAACCGATTCTAGGACCCCCTTAATTTTTACAAAAATAAAAAGTATAAACAAATGCAGTCAAGCTGAAATAATTGTAATTCTCGTTATTACAGAGAAAGATCCATACTCCGTAGACGCTCTTCCAACGTGCAACCACGCTTTGAGCGTCTGCCAGCGCGACAAGCCTTGCGTCAAGCTCTACGACGACTTCAAGACCAACTGCAAAACGCGCGACAACAAGTGCAAAATCGAAAATCGGTAAGTCTGCCAAGAATTACTATTTCCTTCATATCTCTAACTCAAACAAAGGCTATATGCTATATCGTATCATCCATACGTAGACGGTTATCGTGAGGCTCATCTCTAGTATAGAGATCGATACGTGTTATTTTTAGGCCGACGCTAGCATTGACCTCTCGTGCAGCATATAGAACTTGCGTATATATACAAGTGTCAGTGACTCTCCGGTTACGCAGATGTGTACATACACACACGGATTGTTACTTATTCATCGCGGCCTTTTTACCGTCACCTAGTTGTCACTTGCCCAAATCGATTCGCCGAAACTAGATTCTCGGAAATCCCCCAAAAGTAAAAATAAACCTAACCTCCTTACGTATAACTAGAAAAACAATGTTATCCATAAGAAGAAAACACATAATCATCACAGCTGCAGCGCAATTCGAGAATCGAGCGGCCAACATAATGCGCTGCAAAAAGAGGGTGTGTATGTGCAAGGGGTCGACCCCGCATTGCGGCATCCGAGCGCGACGCGCGATCTTTGAGCCCCCCTCCCCTCCTTCCGCGGAACTAGGAGGGGGGGGGGTCGAAAACTGCATCGAGCGCTAATTGTCGCAAGCGTAAACAGAGAGGGCCATCACAATGGACGGACGGCTGGCTGGTGGTTATAGCCGTGAATTGGCTTTGTTTGTCGGAACAGCTGTATATATACATAGCTTATCCCTGTGTTATTCGCTCTCGGGATATGGATGATCGGCGGTGGCGGCGGCGTCTTTGGGAAAGAGTAAACTACTTTTGGCTCGATGCCATCGGAGCTATTAGGCTTGGTAATTTTTTCGAGAGGAACTTGTAAGTATTATCTGGCTTGTTACACCATTTTGCGAAGAGAAAAACAAAGTATATAAGTAGGAATATACCAGATTATAGCCGCGAGTAAATTTGATAATTTACTCGCGAAAGTTAAATCGATCGCGCGCATGAATTTCTCCCTCGGATATGCGGGTCAAGTAAAAATGCCGAGAAGAGAAAAAAAAGCTCTCGTCTTCTCGACTGCTAATAACGTGTTTACGAGGCTTTTTTTAGACGGTCGTTCGATTTCTCGATATCGCGTGCATAGCACATTAGCGGGAGAAAAAAAAATCGTGTGCTAGTGCGACACTTGAAGGGAACTATCGATTTTCACGACGACGTTTTCTGAATAATTTAATCCGCATTGAAGACACTGCATTGAAATACGCGACAAAAAAATTGATGATATAACTGACAGCGGATGAATGTTGAATGTTACACAAAATCCATCCGTTATAAAGAAAATAGGAAGAGTAGATTCGACTCTCTGTCATGTCGCGACCTTTCCTTTTTTTTAATCGCCGAGCTTGCATTAACAGTTTAACCGAATGAAAGCCAGCTGAAAATAAAAAACGCTATACTCAAAAATTCATGCACTGTTTTTGCTGATATACCTTCTCTCATAGCGATGAATTTATACCAGCTAACTTATTCACTCGGCTGAATGTCAAAGCGACGTTGAATCCGTAAGCAGAAATTTCGCCCTCTCGCAAAAGCCATTTTTTCCGCAGCGACTCGCGTTTTTCTCTCTCCAAGCTATATATATACGTATGCTACGCTATGTATACATGTATATACCCGGCGTACTTTTCCACTTTGTCACTTCCCGCTCGTTCTTTTCGACGTCTACCCGGGCAGTTCCGACTACTTCGTCGTTTCGTTTCCGGAGATGGAGAGGAACGGATGTCTCGAGGAGATGAGACTCGAATATGCGGACTTTTGTTCTCCACGAGGATGGGATATATATTTGGTAGCAAGTGCGATTATTTTTCACGATGATGAAATAGAAATTTGCATCGTCTACTTATAATATCGAGTTCAAATTTCAAAGGATTCTTAGACGATACCTCGATATAAAAGCTTATGATAATTACAAATTTCTTCAACGCAACGCTTCAAAGCGGGAAATTCAAATTTGCAACCTACTCTCGCTTCTCTCTCTCTATAAAAGGTAAAAGGACGCGGAGAAGAAAATATGAAGCCATGCGCGAGTATAGCAGAGCGCCAAGTGCTTCATCACCCTCTCGGATCCTTGAAACCGCAGCCTCGCTGAAGTCCTTTGACTCTTTTCAAAGTCGCTACTTCTTTACCCTCTCTTTCCTACATCGCGCGCTAAAATTTCTCGCCTAAAGCGCTATATTCTCGACCCGATTTCTCTTTCTTCGAAAAATCCATCGTCGCGGCATGATTTATGGGCTCGTCGTCGTTGCGACGACGCGTCAAAATGTATATAGGTGTATAATGTTATAATACGGCCTGTGTGCGTAAACGTATTGGTATATAATTAAACGCGCATATCGTGGATACGGGCTGAATATAATTTTGTGGATTTAACGCGCGTTATATTTATACGCTGATCCGAGCCCTGAATATTGATTCGATCGTGATTTGTCGTGTGAACTCGATATCGATGAAATAACTATCATCTGTTATATTCCTCTCGCGGATCTGCTGGGTAAATATTTTATGACCGACGTTTAGAGCTTTGTCAAGGTAAATTATGAGCATTGATTTTGGTTTACGCGATTCCATTAAATTTATTCGAGTGCCATGTGGCTATTTTGCCATGGGTTTGTGAACGTTGAGAGTATATTTTTGCTGGATGTTTCTCGGTATAATTTTTTTTTATATAATGTAGGTTATGATTTGAAAGCTTAGCTGGATTAAAGGTTTAAAAATTTACTGGATATATAATAAACGTAAAGCGGTCTACCTTTGAACCCTTTTTTGTAATTTGATCTCAAATGTTTAACCTACGCTTTTCCTATCCTTGAAAAACCCTCATTAGAGTTCAACATCGCTTTACTTATAAAAAAAATGGAAAATTCGTTAAATATACTAAAAATATTCATTCACTTTCATCCCTCAGATTTACTAATGAGAGTATAAACTGTCATCTGTACTGAAATTTGTATCTCAACCAAGGAAAGCGGTCTTAATTATCGACCTAGTTATTGAGATTAGATATTGTGAATTGTTAAACGCTGATTCCTCGACTCTTGAAATATTTACCTCACATCAATTTCGAAAATTCATCAAATATGTCTACAGGAATAATACTAATAATGCTAAACACTCGTTTATCAAATAAAATAAAATTAAAAAAAGCTGAAACATTCTACAATCCAAAGAACCAACCCGACAAACGCATCGCAATAAAAAATCATCAAAAGCAGGTGTACAAACCACCTGAAAGTTCTTCCTCTCTCTTCAAGCCAGCTACTAAACCAGCGCAACAATTCCTAAGCCTACAGAAGTGCTCGGCCGGCCTCACTCGCAGAATCCCAAAATCCTGGAAACTCTCGGAGCTCTGTAGGACGTCCCGCGAGGTGACGCGGTCGGATTTTCCTATATACACATACACACACACACAACACACAAGCTCCTCGACACGCCGCAAGTTTCCTCTAAGTGGCTACTCGCGCGCCAAGTCAAGTCGACGGAAGAGCCTCGAGTTAGGGCCTTTCGCCTCCTCGATTAATATCCATTATCCGCGAGCGACTTAGGCGAACAAGCCTGGAATCTCAAGCTCCCCTCTCTCTCTGTAATGTTTTATTTGTTTGTCGAGAGAATTAAGGGATGCATCAGTCTAAGTGCGCGGCGTTGACAGGATTATTAGCTTTTGAGGAAAGCTTTATTTCCAACAACAAAGCTATCGTCGTATTATACGATGTAAAAAAAGAACTTGATTAAAAATAAAAACAACGAGGCTCCAAAAATCACATACAACACGTCCTCTCTCGTATTCACGAGCTCGGCTGGAAATCCATAACAAATTCGAAGAATCATAAAGGGCTCGCGTGATAACGAACAAAGGACTCGTTCGCGGCGGAAAATTAGGCCATCGTGTCGAGCCACCCGCTCTTGTATGTTATATTCATCCGGAAAAGTGATCACGCGTAACTGCACACATACATATACGTCAAAGCAAACATTCTGCATTCCGGGACAAAGAAAAACCGACCCACACACACACACACACACAATATATATATATACATCGTCGTTGCTGCAAAGTAAATTACCCCCCTCTTTCACATCCCGCCGCTCTGCTTCTTTTATTGCGCGAGAGAGGCAAAAAAATTCGATATTCGCGCGGACACTCGATGATAACGAACTGTTTCTCGAGAGGAGAGAGAGATAAACTTGCAGAAACGTGAAAGTTTTGCGAGAACTTTATGATAATGACTGGAGAGAAGCTGTGGAGGCTTGATTTAAAGGACGGTCTGAGTTATGACGTTTCGCGGGCTGCGTGCTTTTCGAGAGGCACTTTTATACAAGTGCCTTTTTTTGGTGGGTGAATTTAGTGGATCGATTTTTGACGGTACGAGCATCGTTAATTTAAAATCGCTCTGAATTTCAACCAATTATGCGGGTGCGATTTTTTTTTGAAGCTCGAGTGACGTGAAACTGGAGCATTGGAAGGTACCAAAATATCCAATGTTGACGGGTTACAATGGCGTGATTTCCATTTTAATTTGAATTTCCATCCAGTATCAAATCAACCCCTTTTCTTTAAACGACGCGTACATCATAATAATTCGACAAAAATTCTTCCCCCTCAATATAACGTTTACCTCAACGACACTCTTCACCTCAACATCTTTTCGATCAACTAGCCTCGCTTACGGCGCCTCGAGAATCCCCGTTCATTTCCCCCTTACACATGCATAATGCAGTAGCCATTGCAGACCGGTAGCCTCGTCGTCGGGGGCCCCCTCGAAAATTTCCCTACCACCCCGTATACCGAGAGAGAGACTTCGTTAGCTCGCGGCGGCGAACATTAATGACCCGCGAGAATACACCCCCTTCGTCGTCCTTTATTCCTAATTTTTTTAACTCCGTCGGTGTGGAGATCCCTTTGTGTGCTCTTTTGTATTAATTTTCGCGCTTTATTACTCGCTGCTGTAGACGAGTCTTTTTATATTCTTCTTCTTGTAGACTCTCTCTCGCGCGCGATAACAACGAGCGTCTTGGAAGTCTCTGTAATTGGAGGATGAAGTATAAAAAAGCCGTCGATGTGGAGATTCATTTACAACGGGCTTTGAGTCTGATTCTGTGTCTGAGAGCTCTGGTGTTGGGTACAATTCATTCCGCTCTACTTTTTTTTTGGGTAAACGCTAGAATATTTAGAACTTGCAGAATAAGATCGATCTGTATACACACGTCGGAATAAAAATTGTTAATAAAATATTGGAGCGCAATTCGTTTTGAAAAATAACAGTTTTTTCCGCACAAAAGATGAACTGACTTCGTTTGAGGTGGTTTCCTCGAAACAATTGAGAATGGAAATCAAATTAGCTTTGAAATGCACTTGGCTTTTGTTTGCGCGTGCGTATCTATTTTCCGCGGCCACTTGAAAGTATAAGTCAAAGAGAAAAACGGCTGAGCTCGTTCAACTGCACTGTGCTCAGCGCGAATCGAAATGCAGAGGATTATTTAGTTTACTCTTTTTATCCCTTTGTTTGCTATGCTATATATGCATCTGTTTTTGTGTAGGTATATACGCCGCTGAAATTCTAGACAATGGCATCGACTATATGTATACATCGATTCTATTCCACTCTTGGACTAGTTCGTTATTAACCGCACAAATACGCTAAATTCGTCATTCAGCATATTCGATATTGACGTATCTATAATTAACAAACTTTTGCGAAATGCCGACTGTATACACGACGTATATATATATATACACTATGGAAATTGATTGAAGCTAAATGATGCTTTGTGAGCCCGCAAAAAAACGACGACGACCACAAGAGTCTCTCGATTATTTAACTCTCCTGGCGTATAATCCTTCGGGGCACATTGCTTTGAATTCTTCTGCATCAGGTAGACTCGACGCGCTTCGTCATCCTTTTATATCTCTTTTTGCCACGCTGCATCACCTCTTGCGCAGAAGAGAAAGACTTTTTACGCGTGTGCCACGCATTGTTAGCTGAAATATTTTTCACCGACGCGTTCGCGCTGAATTATGACTTATTCTTTGAAGGAAAAAGCGAATAGCTTAATCGCTCTTAGGACTGTTTTTAAATTATGCGTTTTGCTGTTTTGCATATGACGAATTTGAAATTATTGCTAAATTAACGCGTTCGATCAGAGCGACAACGAGTATGTGCAGTAATTCCTGACAAACAAAATAATAGGAGGGTCATACCATCACACACAGTAGTAGCCCATCCTTTTTAATTAAAAATTCGCACTTACACCATCGCCTATACTCTGCGTCGAGAGGATATCCTATTCGGCAAAAGCACTGGCTATAAGGGAGCCGGATTTATAGGATGAAGGAGAGGGAGAGAGATTCACTTGCGCGCTCTCGGTCCCGTTCACAATTAGTCGATCTAATTACGTCTTATAATTTGACGCTTTCACCCCTTCTATCTCCATTTCCGTCTCCCCCTCTATCTCTGTGCTTAATCCGATACCCTTTGTCCTTTTTTCTCTCTCTACTCTTCTCTCATTATTCGAACTCGGCGAGCGTATTTTTTCTTTACCTTTTCGTCATTATTTTACCCACTTCGTTCTTTCTTTCGCTCCTTTGGCTTTGTTCGATTTGCGCGCAGAGCCGCCGTTGCTGAATGATTATCTCTCGTTCCCCCCAGTGTTTTTCGCTCTCGCACAACAATTAGGGCGGGCCGCGGCGATAAATAATCCCTTTCTACTGCGGCGCCTGTGAATAATTCGGAGGGCTGGCCATGGCGATGAGTGAATTTGGGCCCTTTTTCTCTTTCTTTCTTTCATTTGAGCGACGATCGATGGGGAGGGGTGGGGGCAGAACTATTGTGTTTGTGTAAAGCGGTAATGAGAAAATCTGAATTATTTTTTTTTAATTAATATCGTAAAACGTTTGGTGAACTATTTATTTGCCTTATTTGAAAAGGCGCTAAATTCACAAGTTTATCGTTATTTACACATTTTTAATATAACAGGTAAAGCAACAATAGTGTCTAATATTATTTTCAAAATTTTAGCCTCAAAACATTTTGCATAATCGTGCGATAAATAAGTGAAACCAAAGGTACCTTCACCTAAAGTCTCTGTATCGGCAAAACAATCTCCTTTCACTTAGCCACCATCTCAGCCACAGTAGCATTTCACCGGTCAACCTTCTAGTCCACTGCGTATTTACCCCAGCTGAGAAAAACGACCCCCAGAGAGGAAGAGATACCTCGGGTCTCGCGTCGCATCGCGAAAGAGAAAAGCCGCATCGCTTCTGTATATATATATATACACACACACAAGTATATACCTACTCGGCATTCGCGCGCGTGGGATCGATCGAGCGAGGCGAGGGATGCTTAATCCTGCAGGCGCACGTCCCTCGCGACCAGCAGACCTGGTTTCGCTCCGGAAACGTCGATCGCGAACGAGGGTCAAGGTCGCGACCGCGCGCGAGAGCAGAGAGAGACTTTTTTATAGGGGCGTCTCTGATGGCTGTGGGTATATATACTTGTATAGAGGAGCGTAAACGGGGGAACGAGGGGCTGACTCGCGTGGATGGAATTATGATTGAGGGTTTGTATTGTTGGGGGTTGTTTCTCGTTAGGTAAGAAACGAGAATTTGACGGTAAGATTTGAGATTGCTGATGATAAGCGTCGAATCGAGTTCGTTATAAATATATGAAGTTTTGCTTGATATGATCTTGAAGTAATACGTGCTTTTAAGTGAATAAGGACAAGGTTCCAGAAAAAAGTTGCGGCTTTCATATCTGAATATTATGAATATTTACCAAAGAATGCAGCAAAACGTAAAATTTAGTCTATATCCCACAATACAGTTTTCAGTCCTCGAAACTCCTTAATACGAAAAAGAGCTTGAAAGCACATAGGCGTATCACTGAATATTCAATCCAAAAATACATTCGCAAAAGGCGCTCAAGCCAAAGAGAAAGAGAGAGAGAGAGAGAGCATCGCACAACCTTTGGGGAGATTTTCGGTAGACGCGCAAAAGTCGCGCTCTCTCGCGCGGGAGAAACAATTTGAGTCGCGAAATCCCCTGCAAGCTCGGCAATTTTCCGGACGGTCGCGAGGAAAGCTGCGCCACCGCCAAGGCTCACTGTAGCTTCTTCTTTTACTTCGCGCGCGGTTTTATCCCTTTGAAGCGAATTTCGCGGGGCAGGCTTCTTATTCTCTCTAGGATGAGCTTCGTCCCCGCTGGACTTAGGCGACGCTTTCCGCGGGATTTTATATGGTGCAGGTTTGGCGCAAAGACGATTTTTCGAAAGAATTCGATTTTTTAAAATTACAAATTAAAATTTTTTATAACAAGAATTCGAGCATTGAACTATACAAAAATGCATTTTGTCATAGTTTAAGCTAAAAGTTAAACATTAGCACGCGATGAAAAAGTGAAACTTCTTTTCCACCAAAGTTTCGTCTCTGACCTACTTCAATGATAAATTATGAACAAAACAGAAAGCACACTGTGATATAATAAATTCGCTCGCGCGAAATAAGCAAACGTCCGAAAAAGCGTGGAACGCGGCGGGCCGCACGCGATTTATCAAAACGAAGGAAACGAAATGTATGCGGTCGTTTGCCGCTGAACGATATAAATACCGCGTTTAAAACCAAAAATCCGAGCGTCTCTTTTAATTCCTCTCCCAAACACAGCAGAGGCGACGTAGTGGCTTTATGCTCGGCGAAATCGCTCGGCCGTACTTTCACCGATTGTTCCGTACTGCCTCTTTTTTTCGAGCTTTGTTTCGCGTGCACTGACCGGGAAAAAAACTCGCTGCACTGGAATACAATAACGAAGCAGGAAAATCTTGACGGAGATATAAGCTCGTGACGAGAGAAGATTTTTTTCGTGCCCGAGAACTTTTAGGCGGATTTTGATGATGGCTGTGTTTGATTGATTTGTATTCTATATACAAAGTGATAGGATCGGATATGCGTTGGAGTGTGAGCTTTGTTCGATTGTAATTTAATCGATGCAGACGAGCGTTTGTTGTCTGTTCATAGACGAATAGAAAAGCGATTTTTTAAAACTTTTTTTAAGCTATACGAAGACACAATTTTCACGCGATTTTTGAAAATTTGAAATTGTATTATCCTTAATATTTGCTTCATCACCTTTATCGATCATTACGTTTACTGATGCTCATATCAATATTCACTTATCCCAAAGAAATTTCCTCGCACCTATCCTCTAAAAAATAACAAAAAAAAATTGTCTGATTCACTAGCGCATCGAGTATATATTTTCATCATCGCAAGCTCGACTCGTATAAGGTCTCCTAACAACAATGAAGAGCAATATGGAAAATTGAAATCGCTGCGCGCGTCTCTATCGAAATCGGGCGTGCGTTTAATGAATGAACTTTTGCACTCGGCCAGTGAAAGCGTCGATTGCCTCGACTGACTGCAATCTCGCTTTGTTCTTCTTTTCTTTGACTATGACACGTCCCTGCGTTGTACAAACACTTATATCCTGGATCGTATTTCTAGATTCGCAATATATTTATTTGTGATCAGAGTTTCGTAAAAATCGACTGTTATCTATACATATTTTTCTTATAATTTATTCTAGATATTGTGTCTACATAAAATATACAATCAGACCAGAAATCAGAAGCCATGAGCATTAAATGACTCGCTCGCAGTAACAGAGAGCGAATTTCGAAAGCTTCCTGGCGTTTAAAGTGAGACTGTTTGCTCACAATTGCGGATAATCCGCTTTGCGGCGCCGCTCGCTCTTTTCTCAAAGAATAGACACACAGAAGGAGATAAAGGGCAAAAAAAAACACAACTGAGACTCGGCATCGTCGTCGAGAGTCAGCTAAAGTCAATCCCGAGAAAGCAGTGTGCGCGCGCGTGCGACGCGGCGCAGCATGAGAAGATAATGGACGGAATGTTTTGTGTTTATATAGAGACAAAAGCTGCTGCTGCTACTGTGCACCCTGTCTCCGGCTACAAAATGCCGCGAGCTTTAGCTCGCTTTAATTAAAAGATCTAGATAGTATTTAAAGCGTGTGCTCCTGCACGAAACGAGCTTTTTTTCGATTGCATTGTTCGTTTAAATAATTTTGACATTGTTTTACTGTAAAATAATTTTTTTTTAATTTAGGTGTGTGTCTGTGTGTACATTTAGGAGAGGTAGATTCTCGGTTGCGCGTCAAAGCTAACCCTGTCACGGATACCGTGAATTTTTGTCTCCTCATCGCGAGTATCTCTCTCCGGCCTGCGTTTCGCGCGTCTCCTCTCAAAGGAGAAAGAAGAGGGTCATGTGCCAAACTTACACGCGAAAATACGCGCGCCGTTCCCCGGCGGAGTATGCATTTTATATAAAGCCCGCGCGACGTTGAGTAGGCTGACGAGGGGTCGTGTAAACGCTGAATGCTGCTGCCCCACTTTTGCTTCTGGCTCTCTTGAAACTTTTTTTTTTTTTGCAAACGTCTTTTAATAGCTCGACTGGTCGTTTCTTTTTTTAGACAGGTGCGAGAACCTTCCTGATGCGTTGCCTAATTTGCCCTTCACCGAGATTTTTGATTGATAATAAAAAGATTAATAGTTACCGACGGTCGGTAAAAAAAATAGAAAAACAAAAGCGTAAATTAAAGCATCGCAGTTACACAGAGAAAGAAACGTATAGGCGTTAAATAACAGAGTCTGAAGTAGTCTCGAGGACGAGCAGCAAATTCAAGCCCTCCCGGACACAAGAGCGGCGCGGGCGGACACGCGCAATTAAACGGTGCTCGGCTAAACACGCAATTACACCCGACGACGACGAGGAGACGGGACAATGTAAGATACAGCAACAAGGGCGCCAGCTGGAGAGACTCGTTTTCCCGCGTGCGAATCGAATTAATTCGACGTCCCCTGTTGGCCATCCAGGAATAAGAGAGGGGTTAGAGTGCACCCCCCTCTGTAAATGATCGCTTAGAGCGCGCTCGAGAATCTTTCCCGACACGCCCCGAGATTGCGGCCATTATTCTGGCCTGTACAGCGCCTTTTGCCGAGAAAAGTTTACCTTGCTATTCAAGTTCAAGCTGGAAGTGATAAATTGGCCGGATTCAAGTGGATCATGATCTTTTATGATGTATTTTTTTTGTTCAGGAGTCGCTCGGTGTTGATGAAAACAATTTTAATTTTGTAAAGGGAAACGTTGTTTCGTGAAAAAATACTTGGAAAAACATACTTAATAAAAGATATAAATCACTTTACGTGTCAGGGACCTCAAGAAATTAAAGTTAAAATTTTCACCTCTGGAATCGCAAAGTTACAAGAAAATTCTGAAATAAAAGTAGTTTTAGCAGTACCTTTATTCTTTAATATGATCCTATCAAATTTAGAACATCTAAATACATTTTATACCGGGTCAATGAAATTATCGGAAAATCTGATCTAGATTGACTTTATTTCTAATAACTTTGTGAATAGAATTTTCGTATAAAAAGAGCCGCTAAGAGGAACATAGTTTTCAACAAAAGCTGGTCATAGATATGCGGTGATGAAACGTACAAATCTTACGCCACCCAGTATAGTCTTCTAACGCATTATACGAAAAAAAAAATCATCGACGATCGTGAAAAGGAGTGTCCTGGAAAAAAGTACAATACACACACGCGGCTCTCAAAGCCAACGCAATAAATAACAACAGCAGCCGGGTTCGCTCACACATCTCTCACGGCAGTAAATCTCGCGACAAAATTGCCGTTAGCTCGCGCGCGCGCGCGCGCGCCACCTAGCGTCGTCGTCGTTGGTGGTGGCAAGAAGCGCTGCAGCTCGTATTTACCGGAATTCGCCGTTTAACGATAATATACGCTGAGAAAGCTTTAATAAAGGGGCTGGGCCCAAGCTAGAACAATAGCGAAGGTGATTTAGGGGCTGTGCTGGGCCGTAAGTATAGTTATATAACGTCGCGCGAGAGCCGGCGACAAGAAGCGATATTTCGATGGAATGTTTTTGAGAGGGTGTCGAGCGGGCCGAGGCTGGTGGTATCCTTATTATTAACCACTTAACGCCGGAGAGGGAGAAGGACGACGGGGTGTAACAGCAGCCCGCCGCTGCGGGCGCTGTTTTATGGAGATCGCGTCCTTTAGGAGGGCTTAATGCCGCACAAACGAGCGCGGATCTGAGGATCGTCGATAACGCGATTGGGGAAAGTGAGTGCTTCCGGAAAGTGGCCAATTAAAGATTCAACTTAGCAGCCTTCCTTATATATACCTGCGTTATACCACCGCGAGGGAATTGATTACACTAAAAGCAGCAATTCTATAGTATGGCGAATGAAAAATATTATATCGTTCAGAATGATAATCCTCGCAAGTGTATTATAACCGAGGTGTATAGTGTGAGCAATAAAAACTTCATTCGCAAATGACTTTCCCGAGAAGAGAGAACTACTTAATAACGCAATCTACATGATTCGACTGCGGTGTTACGCCAGGTAGTCGTCGGGAAAAGAGAAGTAAATTTTAAAGCTCCTCACGCAGATCCCGAGAACAGACGCGCTACTTAAGAGCCGGAGCTGTTGTAGTATAGGTATATATACCTTATATACGTCAGTAGGGAGAAAGAGAGAATAGGTTAGTTCCGGAGAAAGAGGAATAAAGAAAGCGAGCGACGTTCTGTCAGCTTAAAATATAGCATGTAAGTAGATAGAGTCGAGGTACAGTCAGACGCGGCTGAGCTCACGAGCGTTTAAGGAGACCCGATTCTCCAAAGCCGACGACGATCGATCCCTAAACGCGTTCGGATTGCGATTCTGAAGAAACGAGGCGATGTCGGATAACGTGCTTTACATGCCCTCTGTAGATCTGTGTGTGGCTTTTGATTTATCGACTTTATTTTTTTCTCTGCACGAAGTATACGCTTGACTTCGTTTTGTTCGGAATACACGACATTGAGAGCGTTTATTGCGAGAAATTTGAAGGATAGGAATCCAAAAATCGATATATTTCACACGAACCTTCCAGTATACGCTGAAAGTAGCTTTTGCTAAAAGTAGAGCTAAGGATAATTGTTACAAGATGATTGCCTCAGGCTACGAAGCTTACACGCCTTGAATAGACCTTCTATATAGGATAGTTATAGTAGGAAAGTTTGATGTGCACTTAAAAACTGATATCGAGTAAGACTTCGGCTGTGCAAATTTTCGTGAAGGACGTACGTCAGTTCGGAGAAATCTTCATGTTGCAATTACTCTAATAACCACTGTGATTGACAAAATATAATTAACAATCGAGACGAGATCTAATTAACATACCTTCCAGTCTAGAAAAAGCAAACACCCTCCAGCGGTATTGTTAATCAGCAAGACTCGAAAAATTACAACCCGGTCGATTTTCAAACAATCAGAGAGTCCACGATTACACCCTCTCGGAATTAATAACGAGCCGAGCTCTCTCGAGCAGCACAGCTCTAATAATTACAGACCGACGTTCTATATACCTATATACACGAGTATAAAAGTCGGGCGTTTAGCCCACCCGCGGCGCTATCGATTCCACTGCAGAATTAGAGAGAAAGAGAGAGAGAGAGTGGCCGCCGCAACTATTCGATGCTTTTTCGGCGCGACGAATGACTGCTGCTGCTGCTGGTACTGCGATAATTAGATTTCCAGCGCCGCCGGAATTTTGCGCCAGTCGCGACGCTACTGCTACTGGTTCCTCGTCATTCGGTAAGTCTGCTAGCTGGAATGCGATGGCCAGTTTATGTATATATATATATAGTTGACTGGGCGTGATTGGAACGCTGCTGCTGGTTCCTGATACATAACAGAATTGATACTGTTAGGCTTGATGTCGAGAACTGTCTTCTTATTCGTAACGTTTTTCCTACACTGCATATCTTATGCTACTTACCAATTGATGGATATGATTTTAACAATTGATGAATCTTTCTCATACGGAAGTCTCATATTCTTTTTGACAACCATGTTTCTATAGATACAGATTTTGCAAACATTAAAATTAAATTCCATGATAAGGTCACCACAAAGTCTGTCTTACGCATCATGCCTCCCAACTCAATTTCACCCCCATCAAACTCAGCCAGCAAAACACCCCAGAATCTAAACTCCCCCCTCCCCCAAAAAAGAGCATACGAAAACACTATACCAGTCCAGCTCACACACACAAAACAGCGAACGATAGGCGCATATATAGAGAGACAGAAAGAGAAAGCTGCACATGCAGCGTATAGCATAGAGAAAAGGCGTGCGCCAGACAGGGCGGTAGCGGCCATGTACGAGGCTAGCCGCACATATACTGCAATGCAGTGCCCGCCGCCGGCAGCGGAGGCCATTCAGCCCGTGCGCCAACTCGGGAAGAATCCGACCTATACCGACTCTTGCTCGTTTGCTTTTTTTTTTACCTTGCTATATACTGGACGTCGCGAGTCCTCCTCCTCTTGGCCTCGTTCTAACGGTTAAGCGACTACTCTTACGCTTGTTTTCCGACGTGTACCTGCAGATTTGAATGCCCGACGCGTGGTGGTAAGGGGGTTTTTTCTTTTTCAAACTGGACGAGACGAGACGACTGTTTGTCGAGAGTATATGGCGGAGGTGTCGGTGCTGGAACGTTATGATGGAGAGAATGTTTCGTGGGTTATGTTCACTGTGACAGTCGCGGGTTATTAAATAGAAGATTTATGCAATGTAGGTAAAGTTACTGATTTCTTTGAATTCGTAAACATTGAGTGTGACGTGGAAAAGTTAAAATGCGCATGTAGGTCAGTTACAAATATTATTGCTATACATTTTTAGTAGGATTCGAAGCTTGATTTCATTGAAGCTTATTGAAATTGAACCAAAGTGTCCTGGACCGGTTGCAACGAAATAATGTTACTGTTGCAATACCATAAACGAGCAAATCCTCTTAATGAATTTACAATAAATGGTTTTATCAAAACAAATATTCTATATTGGAAGCGGTGAACGTTTTACTGAAAATACAAACTGTAAAAGCACACACAGCAGATTTATTTCTAACTATCTGATACTACAGTACTTTTACAGCACGACATCCAATTAGCAGCTAATTTGAACAATTATCCCCTCGTAAATTATTGAAAACCGTACTCTCCATTCTACTCATCATGTAACTAATCGAGTAAACGAACTTCTCTCCTCTAAAAATATAACGACCAAATTTCCCGAAGCATAATTGAAGCAGTACATATATACATGTATAACAAGAATCTTCGAATATCCGTGCAAGCGAGGTCAGTACACTGTAGCCGAACGCTGAAAATACACATACCGAGACGGCAGCGAATTTCAAGTCTCTCTTTCGCTTCAAATCGAATCGCCGGCGGCGGATGAAAAAGCGCAGCAGCCTCTGGAGACGGAAAGAAGGCAGCAACAGCGACCTCAGGTCAATATCCGTAATGGCCCATCCGATACGATGCCTTCGCTACCGACGTAATGCAATGGCGTCAAACGACGTGAATTAAAGTGTCGAGCTGAAGAAATTTCACCAGCGAACTCGTTTTCATTTGCATCAGAGCTAGTGTGTGGCTTAAAGGTGGTCTCGTAAATTTTACTTAATGCTCGCGGCTTCGTTAGCGCTTCTTATTCTTCTTTTGGTCCATGCTAATGCGCGAGGTAATTCTCGTGTGGACACCGTCTGAATACCGGGATAGCATATATAGTTCCGTTCATTGAATAGAGGATGACTCTGGATTTCGTGCAGGTATCATTGGATCGTTGAATTTCACAGGTACTTTTTTATTGATCGCCGTTGCATAATTTACTTTTCCACGACACTTGGATGAAAGAGGCGATATTGGATTCCGGTTAACTTAATTTTCACTTCTCGTTCTTGGGATATTCTTATATACATTGAACAGCTTCACCTGTGTGATAAGATTAAATAAAACTGCACTTAATTCCAGTCGTTAAAAATTCATTGTACCTCACCGAGATCTGAATCCGAACCATTACACAGCATCACTAGAATAGCACAACAAATGATTCCAAAGAACATAAGCTCAAATCCCCAACACACTACACCTCTCAAACAGATTTTCCACTTCGCTCAACTTCCCCTCCTCCTCCTCCCACACAGCAGAATGAATTTTTCCTCCAGCCTTCCTCGACTCAACGAGCAGAACATCGCTCTCGATTTTACCTCTGCTTCAACGGTTGATTCGCGCGCGCGAACATATGTATAGTGTACAGCTCACTCGGAATTTTAGGCCGTGAAGATGTTTGCGATGCTTGCGAATTCGCAGAAGTAGGTCACGCGTGTGATTCCATTTGGCCTCTCTCTCTCTCTCTCTCTCTCGCGAGCGCGTGTTTGTTCGTATTTCCGGTGCTCTGCAGTTGCACACCGAGATTACGTAGAAAATTGGAGGATTTCGAAGGAGAAACACGAGCTGCGCGACACACACGGCTTTCAGAGCGATCGCTTTCCCCCCCGGAAATTAGCGATGACGGATTTTTATTCGTCGTTCAATTATATGGCTGTGTGTATAATTTTACGCGGCTGATGTCGAAAATAATTGTTATCGGTGTGTGTGTCGCTTATAATATGAGCCAGAAGTAAAATCAAACAAATAGGATATTTGTGTAAATGTGTTGCGCGGTGATAATATATATGCGAAGGCTGTTTTTAAAAGTGACACGATTTACCCTAATCACCGTCAAAAAGGTTTCAAAAATTCAACGACGATACGGCTCTATCTCACGATCGCATCTATTCGCAAATGATCCAAAGCTGCGATACGGTATAGAATATCAGAGCCTCTCTCACTGCAGTAGCTCAATCGGCCGAGCGCGAAATTCGGCTCGCCGCTCTTGCTCTGATTAAAAGGGGGCAGCAGCAGCAGCAGTAGCACTAGCAGTGGCTCTCCCTCTCTCTCTCTCTTTTATATCGATTTCCTATCTCTCGACAGACGCGCTGTTATTAAGCTTATTGGCTCACCTATCGCTTCTCCATTTGATAATCCGCGAAGCGGACGAGTTATGCCGCATACGCTCGCGTTTTCGTGCGAGGAAATTTATGTTTCGATGGCTTGGGATGGACTCTATCGCGAAAGAGCGGTGCTAACATTTTTGGAAATGGCTGAGTTTGTTTCGTTTTTTTTGTTTATTTGAGGGAATATTTGAGGTTGATCGTATAGGAGAATTTTAGGAATTTCGTGATTGAGTTTTTGTTTTATTATTAGTATGCTATTAATCCGTTAGGATACGGGGGATTTTATATTCGTTCTTGGATCGATCATTTAAAATACAAGCGCCCAGGAATGATGAACGGCATACGAATAGAATGTTGCGCAGTAATTAAAAGTTATTTTAGGCATAAACGACCCAATTGTTTTGAATTTAATATAGGTTCATTTATAGAAGGAGCAAGTTACTTTAAACGTGTGAAATTCATGCATTTATATAAAAATCGCGAATGGACTCGATATATATTTCAACTACTCTGAATTCAAAATACGATCCAGTAAATCGGACATTATCTGGTCTTATTCCTATACTTCAGGCGTCATAAAAGTTTGACACAAATATAGTTCTTTATCGGATATATGACCTGATTACAAAATAGAACTTATCTTGCACCGATAAAATCTATTAAAAATTTTTGTAAAACCTTTCAGAAAAAAAACACACGCACGTACTACGAGACAAACGACGCGTCGCGAGCTTTAATTTCACTCGCACTGTCCCGTTTGTATAGCGCACTTGCGTGTGCAGCGGGAAATTTGATTTCCCGCGTGATTATTACGTTTTGTTTTTGGCTGTCGCGCTGATTAGGCCGTATTCTCGGAAAGAGCCGCCGAGCGAAATTATTACGAAGCCCTCTGTGGTCTGCTGAATGTAGTCGTTTGCGGTCGGCTACTTCGCGCTGCTGTAATTTCGAGGACCTTTTTTTTGTTTTTTGCTAATTTTTGCTGCTTCATCTCTGCGCTGCTCTTGTCTTGCGGTTATGTACGTTTGTTGGCAGCTGCTCTTATTATGCGTGTAGTATTAGTTTCAAAAAATTAAAAAAAAAAATTCATCGACATATTCACAAACACTCGAAAAAATTACACCAACAGGGAAGCAGCTCGCACGCACGAACATAGGACAGAGAGTGAACGGACGCACGCGCGGCTGCTGATTAGCTCTCAGCCGAGTCGGTGCAAAAGCTCGACGTGCGTCGGGGCCAGGATTGCGCATTGTTGCCGTTCGAGCTCGCGGTTTTGCGGACAGCGCGTGTCGCCCGAATAAATTCGAATGGCGGCGGCCGATGTAGCTCGCGCGCCGGGAGTTGGCCCGAGAGAGAGAGAGAGAGCTCGAGTGAGTAGATTTATCGGCTTGAGTGAGGCGGGATTAGAGTGCGCGTATATACGGGCATCGATCGACGCTCGACTGAGAGCTAGGAGACTGTTTTAGGAGTTGTTTGGATTTTTTGTTTGTTTTGTTTTGAATTTCGCGCGCAAATATTTTTAGCTAATTCGAGCAGCTGCTGCTGCTGCTATAATACCATCATATCTCTTCACTTATTAGGCATCACTTATTAAGGGAGATACTACCGAAAAGTGATTGATCCTTCAGAATTGACTCAAATTTGGTGTGCTGGTAGTTAAAATTTGGCGAAGCTTCGGAGCTTGAGAAAAAAGTTATTAACGTTTGAATTTGCAATAATCCGCACATTCCCATTAAACGGTCGATTTCACAAAACTGACCGTTCAGAATTCACTTAAATTTTGCAGAACGTTTAAAAGTTCAAAAATGTACACCTGGCCTCAAAAAAATGACTCAAATTAGCTTCTGCCTGAAACTTTTTATTGATAATTACGGTAAATAAAATTGTTGGACGAGAATGTTTAATCATCATTTAATGTAACTTAATTTATGCAGCTTCTGTTATTATGTGTATCTCACAAATAAACAAAATATAAAAAGTGGACTTGTTTTGACTACCTCAGTAACGGTAGTACTACCTTAAAAGGATGACAAGAAAGGATGACATAATCTCAAAATTGAGAAACGTTCAATTAATCCGCGGAACTGTCCTTATCACTGAAAATATTCCGAGGGAGCAGATATATAAAAATTCAAAAGAGCAGTTCTCACAGCCAACAATCATCACTCCATAACACCCCTCGTGCGCGAAACGTGATCTCGTCCGTATAATCAGCCCTCGCAGTGCGCAGCCAGCTCAAAACGCGCGACAAAAGGCTAACGGAAAAATGCAGCGACGCGTCAACTCGGCTCCGAAACAATAGCAGCTCGAAAACACAAACAAGTGGCTGCAGAGGGCGCTCGTGTAACATCAACGTGGCCGCCGCGACGAGCCCGGACGAGGGAAAACATTTGCGTTACGTCTGTTAAACATCAGAGGGCGAAATTCGCAGCAGTTGCAGAGCGTGTCAAGCGCGTCGTTCTCTCTCTCTCTCTCTCTCTCTCTCTCTCTCTCTGTATGTGCACGAACGTATATACGTTTACGCCTGCACTGTTGGGCTGTTTATCCGCGTGCGACGCGATCGCTGAGCTGCTGCTGCTGCTGCTGTGTTATAGGCCCTTTCGGTTACAGCTAGTTTTAGTTGCTACGCGATCGACGAAGCGCGAATTTATTTGTCCGATGAGCGCCGATTATATCCTGTGCAGTGACTGAGCTTTCAATCAGGACTGCTATAGTTTGGTGAAGAAAATAAAAAAGCTTAGTCTACGAGACTCTCGTTTTATTCTCGTTGCCCCTTTTTTCTTTCTTTATACTGCTCCCTGCTGCTTTATTTCGCCCTCTTGCTTCTTCAATTTTGCGACGAGTCGCACGAGTCGTCTCATTTCTAAATAAATATTCATTCCAAATTGATCACACTCGCTGTAATACACTTGAAAATAAGATCGAGACCGTCTTATTCCTCCCAATCCCCCCGAAGCATCTCACATTTTTCAAAGCACATCCCGGCGCTTCCTTTTCGATATACATTACTCCCTCACAATAGTCCCCCCCCCCTCCTTCCGCAATGTCTTTCCAAACACGTATATACATATATACACGTGCATGTAAGGCAGTAGTAGGAGCGCCGATATCGGAGAATCGCGGCGGCTGGCGCAGCCTCAAATTTGTCACTTTGCGCCGCTTCCGCGCGCATGCATTATGCATACGATGCCCGATGCATTTTTTACCGTCCGAGAAAAGAAGAAGCATTTTTCGAGGAACGTGCGTACGCTTGATGTAGCCGCGAGACGCGAGGAGCTTCTTCGATTGGACTGCTTTCTCTCTCTCTCTCTCTCTCTCTCTCTCTCTCTCTCTCTCTCGAGATATCTAGTCCGAATGAAGCTGAGCGTGTAGATAGCGTATAGCGAAGAATCGTGTTGTATTTTTCTGATAATCAGATTTCCTCGTGGATTTTCAAATTCCCGAAGCGTTTGCGCGGCTTTTCAAACCGTTCGATTCCCGGGGAATCTAGTTATGTATAGTCGGTGTTGTTCGTTTGCATTTTGATTGCGAAAAAAAATATACGCGTTTATGTAGACTGGACTATTTGAAATTAATCAGCGGATTCTTCGAAGCCAGAAAAAGCCTGCACGCTCGTCTGACGACTTTCATCACTGTTTTAGAAGCTGATTTGCACTGTTTATTTCCACACGCCATATGTCCGAGCTTATACTCTTTGAGAAGGAAAAATTACGTTTTCTCTCTGTAGCAAGAAAATCCCCGTGAATTATCAATCGGCTCCCGATTTATTCGATAAAGTTAATCTTCTTCTATTCTATTCTTTCTCTTCTTCTTCCTCAGCACGCGAGAGTCGTACACGTTTGTCGCTGAGATTCCCGTAGGAAATCCAAGGTAGAGAGAAAGAGAGAGAGAAAGGGGCGCGACCTAGAATAATGCACTTTCGGCCGATCGAAAGTTATGAGAAAAGTTGCTCTCGTCCTTCGTGTGCGGCGAAGAGGGATTATACGGGCCGCGGAGCGCGTACTCTCCTAGCAAACTTAATGCGTATTTTCCTCGACCCCCCGCCTACTACTATATTCTCTGCTCTGAATTTATTCGGCTATTTGCAGAGCTTTGAAATATATAGATTTTTTTTCCTCTCCTCCCGTCGATGTTACATATTCGCACACGAGGTAAACTTACTTAATGAGAGAAGCGCTAAAAGCTATCCTAGACACGATGTCTCAGTGGGATCCGAACGATATGAAGAATTCAGGAGTCGTGTCTACGCGAGCAAGTTTCCCTCTCGTCGCGGGAGTTCAAAGGTGACCATAGAACAAACAGCAGCAGTAGCAGTGAGCTCGAGGCGGAGACGAGGAAAAAAAAGAAGACGAGGAAGAGGAGTAGAAGAAGAAGAAGTCAGGAGGAGACAGACTTTAAATTGGCATTAGCCCGCTGAAAGATTCAAAAGTGTACTTAAGCTCGAATCCGTGTTTTTGTCTTTGGCAAAGAAACCGAACGACTCCTGTACGACTTGACTTCTTCTTCTTCTTCTTCTTCTTGCCTTTGTTCGCTCTTGCTTGTATATACTATAGTCTTCGTTCGATTATGCGTGTATATACTGGGCTTTTTATCTTTCGATGCTTTATGGTATTGTGGGTGAAAAGTTTTCTCGTTTATTATTCTGCATTAAAGTGGAAAAGATTGTACCGTTGTAAAAGTTCCGAATAAAGTTGTATATAAAACATATAACTGAACATGTCGCTCGATTAAAAATTTTCTAAGCTATCATATCAAATAGAAAGATTGAAAACCTTGCTCGCTGCTTTTGTCGATTATTGAAGTCCATTCGAAAAGTCCACTTTTAACGTCAAATCCGATCTCACCGCGAGCGCGCCCGAAAACGAATACATCAATTTTTCACGCAACAAAATTCGTGGAGCTTCGACGCCGGAATTAATTACTTTGTGTCTTTTTTGAGAGGATACAGCAGCATATAATACGCGTGTGGCCTAGTTTTTTTTTAAATTTCGTTGCGGATTGCGTATAGTGTGTCGGGTGCGATACGTGTTATTTATCGGCCGTAATATCATTTCGATGCATTTCCATAAAAATCATCGCTCGTTTCGCTTTTCACGGTAAAAGCCGGAGAGAGAGAGAGAGAGAGAGAAGCCCGATCGTTTGCTGGAAAAGTGAAATGGCTCGCCGGACTGATGAGTTTTGCAAAGAACGCTTAAACTGATACTTTTTTTATGATTCTTCGGGGTAATCTATAAACATTCGATATTCGATTACTGATATTATATATTGGTTATCGATATATAAATCAATTGTATGTTTCTTTTACAGGTGAGTTCAGATATTCTGGCATTATTTATACACTGCGGTATAACGAGTGAGTAATAATCCAACAATAATATTTCATTTTGATATTCCATACAATATAATCGTATCGGGATAATGAATCAATCTCGCAGTGAATGATATTGCAATTACCAAAGTTTAATAATAATAATGAATAAATAACGTAAAAAGCGGAGCTTATCCAGGTTTCTGTACAATTAATTAATTTCCAAATTCCCAGCACCCAAGGCGATCCATACGTTCATGCTTCAATCAGCCAGTAGCAGAAGCGCGGGAAATTCAAACGAGCCGTGACTCGACAGCAAGCTTCGTGTCGTATCATCTGCACGCGCTGAGTTGGTTCCAAAAGCTCGACTCGAGCCTCCGGCAACGTTCTCTCGATTTAGCTACAGTCCTGAATATTACATAATGTAATTTCCACCTGTGCGCCACATACGTATATCTATACGCACTCTCCGAAAATAAAAATCTTCATATATACACTATGCGCGAGAAATTCTTCTACTCCAGCGACGAGGTAAATTCGATTTGTGGATTCCGCGTGTCTGCGAAACTTTTCTTCTTGTTCTTTCTCTCTCATCCGCTTTTCGCATCAATCGGATGAAAGTCTACTGTAAGCTACTTTGGGCCGATTGAACGAAATCTGATTTTTGTAAGGAAAACATATCCCGAGGGAGGGAAAGAGGAGATTTTTGGTCGGCGATTGCTCTTCGCCGATAAGGATAATTTTATTTGCGGGGACTATCTTCTCCGTGCTCGTTTTATTTGGTATCGGACTTTCTCCGAGACTTTTTCGGTGGGATTTGAAATTTCGATGAATACCATGATTGGTTCTGCGATAGCGAGCATTAGCGGTGAAGACACCTGCTCCATTGCGTAAACTGGTTGGTTTATTGTTATTTTCAGTAGTTCTGTTTTAGCAGGAAGTTCGATCAATCTAATTAATAGAGATGTGCGAGTCAAAAGTCGAGTTTTATATTTGATCACGACATTATGGTGCATATAATTAAACCAAAGATACAATAATACATTATAAGCATTTAGATTTTAAGTTAACATGTTAATTGAACAGATTCAATAGATTCAGAAGGACAAAAATTTTAAGAGGTGAAACATCAGCAAAAATTCGAAAAAAAACTCGAAGCTTTAAGTAACATATTACTGTTGCGAAACAAAGAAAAAACCGTAGTATTCGTTAGATATGTGTAAAAACTCGACAATCGTGGTGTTTAAGTAGATTTTTATCATCCCACAGTTATTTTACAATAAAAACAAAAGCAGCTCGAGTTTGACTCGCACATCCCTAGATAAAATCAACCGAAAAGTGCGTAGAGTCGAGTAATAGAAGTAAAAAAATGTTTTCCTTTTTTTATATCAAAGTAAAAAAGATTTCTCTCTGCATCAAAACGCAAAAGCACGTTAATCTCCAAATGGTCGTATGGAAAAAGCGTCTCTTTTAGCTTTTCATAAAAAGCTACATTCGTTGCAGTACTTCTCGCTCTTAAAATTCATAAGATTTTTTGATTAATCTCAAAACGCATGATGATAAAAACTCTCCCTTTTCGACTAATGGACAGTGATTTTAAAAATACCCTCGTATATACCTTTCGTCGCAAACAAAATAACCGGCAGCAGCTCTTCGCACCTAAAGAATTCATCTGATCGCCAGACAGTTTCGGCTGCATATTTAAACAAAAAAGGAAATTTTCCTCTCAACTGTATTCTCTCGTGTAAACGGCGATGAAATAAAATATTTGCGCTCTTTCGCTCTGGAAAAAGCATCTTTCAGAGACATCGTCCGGCTGAGAAAGTTGATTTTAATTTCATAAGTAAGACGCTTCTGTTGAACTTGGCTCTTTATTCTTCAAGAGTGAAAGACGCACTGCGAGTAATTAAGCCAATGATCCTTTCTTCCATCAACGAAAAAACAAAATGACCTATAAAATTTTACTCGATTCAGAGAACTCTCCAAACAAGCTCTCGCGAATGAAAATTTGAGAAATAAATTAGCCATCCTCGCATCACTCTGGTAACGTCGTTCGAATATCTGAGCACTCTTGGGAGAAGAGGAGGATACTATATCTGTTGCGCACGCGCGCGAGGACAATATCGAAAAGGGCGAGCTGTAAGTTTGACGCGCGAGGGAATAAATCAAATTCCGAGTGCATCTGACGCGCGCGCGCGCGCGCGCAGATTGCCAAGTTTCTTGGGCCGAGCTGCCTGTGGCGCACGAAATTGACTGGAAAGGTGACTATCGATCAGAGAACGCGACCCTGCGGGACGATGGTCCAAGAGATGTGCTGCTGCTGCTGCTGCTCTACTCCTGCTTCGAGGCTGCAGAATGGTCAGAGATGATGGTGAAAGGTTGTTTTGAATTTTTCGAGATAAATCATGTATACGAGCGTGGAATTTCGTTTTTCTCCTTAATGTAATTCCCACTGGTGTCGCGCTGGATGATTTATGAATACGTTAGTACGAATGGATTTCTGTATATTTATATGCATATATATACGTTAATATTCAAAGTTTTTATCGATACTTACTCCGGATGAAAAAAATATTACGTGTCGCGTGCGTGTCTGTCGCGGTATATTGTGAGAGGAAATATGATGGAACAGGCGAGAGTTTCGGAAAAACCTATTCGTAAGCTTATAGATTCTATCTAAAATTTTATATTTACTTTTACCTGACACATCTCATCACACAAGGTGTACAGTATAAACAAGTTCCAGGCAATTCAATTACGTTTCCTGAAATTTCACGTTTCTGCTTAGCGTTATTACATCACCAATCACACCCTCGTCAAAAGATCATCCCCCGAAATACCATCAGCAAATCGAAGAAAAAAACTCCGTTAATTATTTTCACGCTTCACGACGATCTTCTTTAATCCAACTGCTTCTTCGATAATCGCTTCTTTTTCGAAATCTCTCCCGATACACACGCACGCTTCGACGGAGACGACGAAGAACTCGCCGAGCCGAGACGATGAACGTCCGCGGAAAAGCCGATACATCGCGGAAGTGAATTCGACGAGTGGAAAAGTAGAATCGAACGTGCGCCATGACTATGTCCGAGGAGTTTCTCACACCGGAAGCCCATTTCCAGTGTTGTGTGTGTTCGATGATTTGTTTCTTCAGCGTCTCCGTCATCGTTGTAATCGTTTTTCCGCTCGGTTATTCTCTGGGAAATGGATTATTAGTTCTCTTTTCTTTTTCGTTTTTCGAGCTGCTTGTTCTTCACCCGATTTCCGTAGTTATCGCATCGACGAGATCGATCGAATTTGCGGAATGAATAAACACACGTGAAATCCTAGCGTATAATACTCTCGCTTGGCTTAACCTACTTTTTCTCCGGTATAAACTTGGAGCCTCTAATGGGCTACCGCGACGATCGATACGTCTCAGCATCCAACGGCTCCGTGTACACCGGGCTGAAAAAAAAAGCTCTACGACGTGTGTGTATATACGTGGAGCTAATGCAAGGCTTTGAATTTCTCGCTGGCGAGGCTAGTTTTTAGATGATGACATCCTTTACTCGTATATACGGCAAGAATTTTGGAAAAATTCCGAGGCTATCTGGGTCTTCTTTTGAAACTCTCTACCTTACGACTGATTTTCAAGCAAGATACTTTTCCAGGTGTACATATACTCGAACCTTAAAAAAAACCTGCGTATATACCTACGAGGAAAAAGCAAGAAGTTGATCAAGCAAATTGCTCTCACCAACACTCTCAGGCCAATTAGCAGAAAAGCAGCAACAATCGCGCACGCGAATCGAAAATATCAATAGCCGCAGAAATCCGGCACGGCACACATAGTTTTCCGGTTCCGCGGAGCCAGTAGTTACCGACAGGTCGATTAAAATAGATAGAACGAAGCGACCGCAGAACTGGAGCAGGTCGGACGTTTGGTGAAAAGGTTACCTAAGGACACACGTGCGCGCCTGTATATATACAGGTATACACACCGGCATTCTTCCGACCACCGCATTCCTGCTTTGAATGGAGCGACCGTAACTCAAGCGATGTATATGTTTGCGTTAGGGTCTATTCGATCGCGATACACTGACACACAAGGGATGAATGGTATGACTGTATATACATATATTTGGGGGAGTAGGCGTGTGGACTAAAATATGCTTGTGTGTTGAACAGAAATATTCAGCCAGACGTGCGTGTATAAATATCGTCTATTCTGCGAGATGAATCGAAGAATGGCCCTGAATCTATTATTCCATATCGCGCGACGCGAGCGCAAACTCGTACATTTCCGCGGTAAAGGGCTGTATTTATCGGCCCCGTTCTGGAACGCTGACTATTATGGTGCGCGTTTTAGAATTATATCTAACTGATCGCGGCGTTTCGATTTATTGGAATGCTTCCAGGGTGTTCAAATTTTAAGCGAATTAGCCTCCTTTCGAAAATCGTTATCAATACTTTAATATTTTTCCAAAACTCGATTTCGTAAATATCTGAAGCTAAACCAGTCAATATAACCCCAAACCGCATCGATATATCCCAAATAATCCCGTACATGCGACCATGAGTATCTAACGCACAGTACAATATAACGTATCGCGTGTGTGTCCGCATCGCGATTCTCTTGTCCCAGCGGAAACCGACGCGACGGAAGCCCTCGGGATAATGTCAAGGGTATGGCTGCGTTGCGCGACCTAATGAGTCGATAATTCGTCGGCCCCGATCACCTCGTCTCTCTCCCCCAAATTTTACCACCATACCTCTGACTACTCCCGTATCTCTTTGCGGTCTCGTGGCTTGATTATACGGGACGATAAACACTTTACAGTAGTTTATTCAAAAATTCCTTCATCAACTCTTCCTTATAAATAAGTTTCTAAAATTTACGTAACTCGCGTGTTGAGTAGCCAGGTTATACCTTCCAAAAAAGTAAAACTAATTAACGCAATATAATACGGCAGCAAGATCGAGCATGTGGCGCCCTTTATCCCGCACGAAATCCTTCAGTACTGTATACGCCACCGCAAGTAAGTTTCCCCGTACCTTTCCATATTTCATTCAATCAGAAAGGGGGGGAAAGCAGTAGCTCCGAGAAAGCTTGCGCGCGCGCGCAAGAGAGAGAGAGAGAGAGATTCGAAAGGGTTATTTACTCGTTAATGACCTCCTCGCCCTCAGAGTCGTGATCATGATATACGAGCGCAGCTATATCCTGGCAATTCACGTCGTGTGTGCGTTCACCTCGATGTGTTTTGTGTTTTATTGGTTTATTAATTACTCGGGCGTTATTCCGTATTCGAATGAGGTTAGTATATAATTATTAATTATCTCGGCTTGTCGACGGGAGAAGGGGAGGGGGTGTATCATTGGACGTCGCGTATAACTGTCGAAGGGGGAGAAAATTGATATTGAATTGGAGAGAGTGCGTTATACTCTTGACATTGCGCGTGACGACACTGATAGAATTATTGTTTCTGTGTTATGGCTTATGCTGTATTGGATTAATGTTGCGAATATGGCTTTCTAATTAGACGTGAATTTTTTTATACATTGTGGTGAGGGGCTAAATATTTTCGAAATCTCGAAAAAAAACACTATAGCCCATTTTTCGCTCTACGATTAACGATCGAAGTCACGTGCAATGTTATCTTTATATCTCGAGCGACAGCACGCTCGCTACTAATTAAAATCAATGCTCCGGCAAAAACGGGGCCAGTATAGCGCTTGAAAATTCCGCGTAATAAAAACAAACAAACAAGCAAGCAAGCATGAAGAAAAAAAAACACTTTTCTCCGAGCTTTGTTATTTCGGCTGCGGCCGATGAAAATTAATTATCCATCCGGTAATTTCGAGACTGTAGACGCGCCATTGCGAATTCATCGCTGTTATTACTGCAGCTCTCGGGGTTGCGTAATCTCTGCATTACGTGCAAAAAAGAGCTGGAGGGATGAAAATGTGGATGTAATGAAATTTGGGAAAAAATGGAGGGTAAAATTAGCGTGGGATCGGTGAGCCGTGACGATTGTTGTACGCAGTTGAGTTGCGTAGTTTTTTTCTTTTAATTTTTTACTACAACTCACGTATTACAGCTTATAAATATTATTACTATTTTGTCTCTAAATCTAGGACTTCATCAACAATTTAAATAAATTACAAATAATCAGCTACTGCAAGCTAGCCTTCAACAAAAGACTTTAAATTCGATCGACGGCTCTGAAAATTAGCTTCCCATTTTAATTATCCTCCATAGCTCGAATCAAAAATAAAAAAAGTTCTATATAATCGAAGCTTTCAATCTACTCATTCAAGCAGCGTCCATAGGACTGTATCCAGCCCCGATCGCGATGAATAAAGCGGCCGCAGGACAGGAAAAATGTCGCAGCAGTGCACATTTTCTATGCGCGCTGGCGGAAGCCATTCGTTAATGTCCACCGGCCAACAATGGGCCGACGCCCTCTCTCTCTCTCTCTCTCTCACTCTCTCGCTCCATTTTTCCCGCCTCCTCGATAAATAAATATTTGAACGGCCCTCGTGCGAGGCCACCTAAACAAGATAAATCAATTCCTATATTTCCTACTCGAGAACTTCCGTAAAAACGAATGCTTCATTTGATTTGGTTGAGATATATAGTTGTGCAATAACAGAAACTGAAAGGTACGTGAAGGTTTCAATAATTTGACCAATATTTTTATGCTAACGAAGAATTAAGATAACTTAATTAGTCACTGGTGTCTAGACTCAGATGTGAGAATACATGCAGAGGATTCCTTGGTCTTTCTGCAGACAATTAGAAAGTCAGATCGACTGACTCTCGTTGAGTTTGTCGGGTTTCAAAATCGAATGACGTGTATCGAATTTCTAGTTTCAAGGCATCGTCATCCATTGCGAATAGCAAACTTGTTAGAACATATATTGCCAGGAGATTCGATCGTGAGATTTTGTGATTATCTCAACAGTTTCGCGAAACTTCTGCAGAGTCTCTTCCTCGAGGGTCTTGTTCGGATTGATGTAGAACAGGAAGTCATGAAAAAGGGTGTATAAAGTTAAAGTATAAAGTTACATAAATACTTAAATTATTTTGTTTTACTCTCGTTTGATAAAAATTAAAATACATTACAAATACATCATAATATTAAAAATTAAATTCAAACGTATTATATAAAATATACGCTTTAGTATACCTATTAAATTCCTTTGCCACAGGATTCTTTTTCGCCCACTAATACAGCAGAACGCGAGCAAACAAATTGCGAGTATATGTGCGCAGCTTCTGTTTTTCTACGTTTTTTTTTCGCAAATGAATATTGAATATTATAATATGTGCTATGCACTCGATCGAACTCAACATCGGAAAAAGTGAATGAAATAAATAGTGACCCGCTGTGAAACGGTGCGTCGAACTATAGTGGACAGCAGATTTACAAAAAGTTCTTTTAAAAGCTGATTAATGTTTTGCAAAAATTTCGTAGCTTTTATTTCGCTTTGCATACAGTATGTTTACACGATAGACCATCAGTAGTAGCAGCAAAGCTTTTAATTTACTTTTGCGAAAATTATTTTAATTCACAAAGTTTTCCTCGTCACGCAACGAGCGCGTGCTTTTAATTAACGCATACCTCTCGTATACATCATATCGTTTTAGCGCGAAATTATTTAAATAATTTTTTTCTTCGTCGACGAACTTCCGCTTTTACGTAATGAAAATTCGCGATTGTTTGGACAGCGTCAACAAGAACGCGACGAATTAAAATCCGACGTTATAATATTATATAATGTTATTTAATTTACGCATTCGCTCGAAAACAACACATCGGGAGGAAGAAATTGAAAGCGAACCGATGAAAATGCAAATCATTAACCTCGACAATCGCATACGCGTCGATGTGTATAAAAGTGCGCCGCGGTGGCAAAAGAATTATTGTCGCACCGGATTTCCGGGAAAATTTTTCACGACAACTGCTCCGAAAAAAAAAAAGAGTCGGCGGTTGACCTCCTCGATAATTCGCGCGTGACGTGGTCGCGCGATCGTCATTATATTGACTGCAGAGTTTTTTTTTTTTTTTTTCAATTTTATCGATGTAGTCGTTTCAATAGAGTATAAAAGCACTGCAGTATATTTGTTTAACAGACTTTTTCGCTGCCTTTATTTTTTTCGGTTACCAGATTGAACGAAAACTAATGTTTACAGTTGTGTAGAAAAAAAAACGCAGCCCACAAATCATCCCAGCGACGTTTCAACAAAACCCCGCAATCTCCACGAGTATAAAAAAAAAGGAAAAACTCGACTGCTGCAGTTTCGCAGCTTACACGTACATAAAAATCCTGTATCCCCGCGGATGTAGACCCTCTGCGTCTCGATAAGATTGGCCACAGCAGATCAGGGCTTTTCTGGGCTAGAAGAAAAAAAAAAGATAGGGACGCGCACCGATGGGGAAGATTGCAGTGGCGAAACGAATGGTCGTCGAAACGTCGCTGAGATTAATGTTTATCGCTCACTCGCGAGATCTGCCCATCCGCTGCTCGTCGTCCTCGTAACGCTGATTGATTCGATAGTTTTTTTTTTTTTGCTGCTGTCGAGAAGCTTCTTTCTTAGAGTATTTTTTTAATTTTGCGGTGCAGATAAGTGATTAATCCACTGATATTACAAAGATGAACAATACCAGCCGAAAAATCAAGCCCTGACAATAAACTATGCACCCGACACTACCTCACAACTAATAAACTCATTATTCCTCTTGAAATTACCGCATCAAAAGATGCTGTTTCACCTTCGCATCCTCAAAGAGAGATCCTTAATTAAATTCCCTCCCGCCCTCTCGCCTCTATGAAGCCGCTGGAAAAGAAGCATTACAATAGAATTCTTCCCGTAGCATGTAAAAAGTCGAGTGAGAATCGATAAATAGAGTATTTCTTGCAGCAACTTTTATTTTTTCCGCGCCGGCTTTCGATAATGGAGATTAAACCATTCACCCTTCAGATATATAAATAGCGAGACGTTATTGGTAAAACAATTTTACGATAGTCAGTCGTTGTGAAGCGCTTTTTGGAAACGCTGCTTGATAGACTGTAGTTATTAATAGGTCTCGATTTGGACGATGAAAATTTCAAATTAAAAACGGTCGCCTGGTTTTATTAAAATTTAATGGGGAAAAATCGGCTGTAACGCGAGTGGGCAATTTTTAAGACAAGCATAGCGTGTATTTCTCTCGATGTGCGTATAATTTAATTAAACCGGTTTTAATGGCCGCGTAGCTCGGATTTTCACTCGTCGACACTCGAATTCTCGATTTTACGCTGAAACTCGAATTCGCGTGGTTTATTAAGGTTCATTTAAAAAGAAAAATACTGGAATATGGTTTAATTTTCTACGCTGGCTCGCGTCTGACGCAGTTTTTGAAACTTTGAACGAATGAAAGTGTAACGAAGAGATTTTATTACACGTTCGAATAATCGATGTGCGAAATGTGCTCGGTTATAATTGCTCGCAATTGAACAAATATATTACTGAATACTCGAAGTAATGGGTAACAAGACCATCGATGATAATTGTCATTTGAAGGAGGTGTCTATTCTTGCGCATCGGATAGACATAATGAGGTTTTTATAATTTTATGAGGCAGTACATACCTACAAATTATATTACACTTTAGAAGTGTTACTAATAAAGTTAAATCGCTCACAACGATCGCTCATCGGAGGTTATATAGATAAAAATTATCCTCGTCTGAAAATGTGAATACAGTGATCAAACATTTTTCGAACATTCCAGACATTTATGTTAAATAAAGATATACTTATCTAACCATTTAGATAGCAGATAATTCGTCATCATTATCTACCTTTATCTAGCTAAAAAATGCCCATGACGGCTCACAACAATACAAACGCCAACAAAAACAACCCCAAAAAACGTTCAAAAATCACATATCGTCCAGCATCAATCCCTGCAGTGAAAACCTGTCCCCAGGAGTTCCTCGCAAGCTCTACAGGACGACCTAAAAATCCCAGAGCCGCTCTCGCTCGTTCGCTCACGGTTAATTAATTTCCACTCTCCGCTCGGTTCGCGTAAAACACATCTCCCCCTCCTCCCTCGAAAGCCCGGTGTCACCCCCCCCCCCCCCCCCTTCTTCTAGCCCTAGCACTACTACTCGGCCTCGCCGGTAATCGCGGTAATAAAGCGTCGGGGAGAGCAGCAGCGCGACAGCGGAAGCGACTATACTACGACGCCTACGCGAAATCGACGTGTCGTGTGGGAGGGTAAGGAGAGGGGTGGGGGGGGGACCCGTTGGCCCGCTACTGCTGCTGCGGTGTAATTGCGTTCGGCGAAATTCCACGTAGCGCCGTCGGCGTGATTGCCGCCGCCGAACTTGGGAGAAGGGATGTGATAGCGAGTGCTACTATACTACTGCAGCTCTCCGAGTTGAGGTATTACCGAGGAACTTGTTGAGAGATAGGCTCTACTGGCGTTCTGAATTTTCTGTGCGCTATATAGTTTTGGCTGATTCTGCCGTGGACCGACAAGTTCTGAGAGAAAGTTTTTGTGTTGAGAAAGGTTTGCTTGTTTATACGAAAACATTGTGTTGTTGATGTCTGACTGTACGTGAAACTTACTACTGTGTCTGACTATAATTGGATTATACCACTGGTTTGACGTTCCAGAAATTATTATTGAATTATAAGCGAATGAAACAGAAGAAAAAAAATTCCAAATTCTTCATAATTCCCCTCGGCAATTCTACGCCTTTATCGTGCGAAAGATCTATCGAACTGCCAGGGCACCGAGAGGCTTACCATTGCTCTTCCACCTGTGTGATTACACACAGCACTATGCAAATCGTGGCGCAGTGCCCTTATATGAAATTCAGATATTTTTCAAAACGAAAGGGCTCGCCGTCTAATATATCGTCACTGCCTCTTTCGCACTTGAATTGCTATTCTCAAAGAGAACCTTTTTTTCTCCGTAAGAATTTGACTTTCTTATATATACAATACTAAAATGCATTAATTTAAAAGAAAAATCAAAATTCCCTTCGACTGACTAGCAGCATAAACAGCAGCCAGCTTAGTCATAGCCCTTGGCCCCATCAGCGTTAGAGCAAGGTATATGCAGCCGGACAAGTCGAGAGCAGCGCTCGCGCGTTACGAGTCACTCCGAATTATCTGCGTAGGCCACATTACAGGGAGGCTAGGTTAGGCTATGGCAGAATTCCGATAGAGCTACAACAGTAGTATAGCTTATGCCTTTAGTTATACGTTGCCTATGATGCTACCGCTACTATGACTATAGGCGCCTCGGATATCGTCTTGGGCATCGATCTGCAAATTCATATGGGCAGCTTGTGGTATTATCGGAGCGAGAGAGGGTATGTGCACTAGGTGAACGAATTGACTTGGTGTTTGGGAGAGTTAGGAAAAAATAAGTTTGAGAGAAAGAATTAGATAAATGTGGGTGGTTTTGAATTTGGAAGTATAAGCTGCGTAAAATGTTACGTTTGTTCATTCCAAAGTGCGAAATTCACTGAGAGTATACGTGTTTCCTGGAAAAGAGAAAAATTTTCAAAAAATGCCGTAATGCGTCAACTTTAGTTTAATCCTTTTGACAACGTATATATGCCGTTTCTCAAAATTCATCCGTGAAATCATAATCCCTCGTGTTATACGAATCTGTTCTCATTAAAACATCCAAACTCATCATGGAATATTCAACGACAAAGCGTAATATGTCGAAATGATTTAAACAGCGCGAAATTCCACGTCACGTGCCTATACGAAAAAACAAACAATGAGCAGAGGAAAAGAAGCTTACGACGAAGCGTCGACGATAAATATACAAAGAGCATACTTTCGAAATTACGAGAGATCCCGGCTACATATATAGCTCTCGGCGCGCGTAGTGCGCTTATTATCTCGGCGCATTTGTCAGCGAGGACTAGATTTCCGTGTGCGCGCGGGGTTGTTGATTTTCCGCGTTACGTGCTTACTTTACGTAAAGCAGCCGACAACGACTAGATGGCTTATCTTTGCTTGCATTGTTGGCTCATTTGGGTCGGTCTCTCATTTTTTTTTGCCCGCGCGCGCTGGAGAATATAGTTGGCTACCGCGGCTGCATCGTTTAATTATGAAAATGTTTATTTTCGAAGTAACGGATCGCGGTTTCAGGTGTGTAACCCAGATACGTCGCCAGTCAGGATGATATTATATTTCCGTTACCGAACGGCCGAGCTTTCTTCGAGTGAAAGCTCGGCAATGATAAAAAATGTATTATTTTTTGGGATAGAGGGAGGATAAAGTTGATTTAAATTTTTTTAAAGTTTCTGATTTATAACGATTGATGCATCTGCGGAGTATAATACGCAGACACTGTGTACGTCGAAATCAATCCAAAAGAAGAAGAAGAAGAAGAATCGATCAACGCAGAGTCGAAAATAGCAGCATCGGATATCCATCCATCCCAAAAGAATCACTCGAGATAGAACAGCCCCGACAGCTCTCAAGGGATAATAATCGTGTAACAGAGAGTCTGCGTGCACTTAACATTTTTCTCTCTCCCTCTCGGGAAAGTCCCTCTCTCTTTCTCTCTATAGACACACATACACACATACACAGAGGCAGTTGCAAGGCGCAGCGAAAGCGAACACCGCAAGTTGCTGAAGTTTGAGACTGCTCTTTCGCAGTAGTCTATGTTTGCACGAGTCTGGCTTCCTTTTATGGAGGGGAGAGAGGGAGGGAGGACGAGCTCAAGGTCTTTTCCTCTCGTTTTCCGCAGTTCACCTCGACGAATTTCTCTGTATTTGGCCAGAGCTTTCTCCTTGAAATTATGAGCCTTTGACGAGCGCGCGACGATGGTGACCGTTTCCTGAGGACGGACGAGCTTACTGTGTGTGCTTTTATACGAGGCTGCCTGTTTACCGAATGTATCATCGTCGACTTGTGTATTACGAATGGCTAATTGAATGCGTGGAAATTAATTGAAAGTTATATTTTATTATTATTATTATGAAAAATTACGGAGTGTAATTAATGGCGGCCCTTTTTAATGAGTCAATTGATATAATTAGGTCGTCGGCGTGCAGAAGCTATTATTCAGGATCTTATATACCTTGTATATAAGTATAAACGCGGGCAATATCTCGTGTAAAATTATTTTTCGTTAGACCTGATTTTCGCCTCGTTGAAGCGTCGAAACAAAACGTCAAACGTTAACCACACCATCATTTAAGCGCATACCTCAATCACTCGCGCAAATCGTCGTTTCCAGCACACCATAAAATTCGAATGGCTATACTCGAACGACGACGAACTCGTCGCCTTTACACGAAATTTCATCTATACCCAAACGTCTCTCTCTCTCTCAAAACTACCAGATTGCACGAGCAGTAATGAATTTCCCTTCACCAGGAGAATCGATAACTATAAAGCCCTCGACGTAGTAATTACACGAGAGCTGCCGCAGAGCGAAAGAACAATCGTTATGAACGCGTCATAAATTCAGCAGTTGTTTTACGCGCCCCGAGAAAGAGAGAAAGACCACCGGTACACCTGCCCGGATAATTCTGCAATGCGGTTGAAGGTTCCCTGTGTATATATATAAATACAGCCGAGAGCGAAGCTCACTCCGATTCCGCCCGTGGGCTGATATGCTGTTGCTATACTCCCTCCTCTTTCTCTCTCTCTCTCTCTCTCGACGTGACCCTAATGTACTTCATCCAGAAGCAGCAGCAGCGCGAGAGATAGTCTGTGCGGCATCAGCATTATAACGGCATCAGCCTTCGTAATTCAGCATGATAAATTCAAACAGACGCTGCTTCGCCGTAGAAGCTATATATGCACTCTCTGATGGTTTGTTTGCTTGCGTTGCTGCTGCTGTTGCTTATCGCGAGGCTCAAGTCATCGCGAATGATAGTCGCGCTTAGGCTATGATGCTACGCACGTATAATGGCGCAGTGTGTCGCTCGTTTTGTCAGCCAACTGCTTGATGCCTCGTAACGAAACAATTTATCTGTGACGAATATAGAATGTTTAATGACTGTGATCTCGCGAAGTTTGTTTAATCGAGACAAAATATTGAGACAACGAAACAACAGCTTCTTTTGGAGAGAAGAATTCGTCAACACTCTCTCGATACGAGTGGCTCTTCGCGCGCTTCAAGAGAGGCTCTTCAGTTATCGATCTAATCTGAAATTCATATTCTACTCGCAGTGATATCATCAGTGCCGTTGAACTCACTGACCGCATCTATTCATACGCGTATACGTACTCATTAAAGCTCGTTCGAAATCGTCTGAATAAAAACGACATCAGCGGTGTTTCTCGGATATCGTGAATAACCGATGAAAGACCGGATAAGTACCAGACGCAAACACGAGATAGTCCGGAGGGATGTACACACATCCGGAGCGGAAATTGTTTGACAAGAGACTTGACCTCTCTCGACTATCTCCGTACAACACACACACACGAACAGACAGAGGAAGGAAAGCCTTTGGGGGCTAACGTCGGGTGTCACGTGCGCGAGGACCTCGACTCATCAAAATTCATAAGATCCGAGAGCGAGAGAGAGACGCGGTAGTAGTGGTGTAGGCCTTTCTCGATTTGGCGCCCGAGTGTACACGCGCTGCATCGCGTATTGATGAGCAGCCGGCCGGCAGTTTCGCGTAAACAGGCCGGAGTTTCAATCTACACATTTTTTGTTTTTGCTTCGTACACAGTGTCATCGGTAGGTTTGAAAATAGTAATTTTTAAATGCGTTAATTATTTTTTACATGAAGAATTTTTTATTTCTACTGCGAGATACCATTTCGGAATAATGCATGCAATGCTCTGAAGAGCGTCTCTATAGCTAAAACTATGATAATATGCGATTCAGGAAGTGCGTGAACAAGCTTTTCGGTAATAAAGTTTGTTCTCGAGAGCGCATTTCGAACGTCATTATTTTCTCCTCGTCGACTGCTTTACCGGCTCTCTTTCTCTTTCTATATAATTACAAAATTCAAAATTCACGTTACATCTCTCGTTCTCGCTGAGTATAGCCTGGTACGGAAGCATCAATCTTTTAAAAGCGCACTTCTGGCTCATAATTTCCCAGAGTCGCACACACGCTGCATGATTATTTTTTCAGCATAGTTTAAAGCGAGTATCACCGGCAGCATCTTATTAGAATTCTTTCCCTCCCAATGCGCGCGAGGCGACAGGTACATATACACACGCGTGCAAGCACGTAGCAGCAGCAGCAGCAGCGCGACGTTCTCCTCCCTTACATTCCAGCGGAAAAAGGGGAGAAGAGCCGCAGCAGCTATACGGTTAGGTCAGGGTTCGCACGCGCTGCGGTTCCCGCTATATATAGACACACACACACATACACATATATAGGGTAAAAGATGGCCTTGCCCCTCTATCGTTGCTCACCTACGGAAGTCTGCACTTATACGCTCTCGTATATATACAGTGCGCGAATGTGCGGAGAGGGAGATAGTAGGACGAATCGAGAAGAGGATGTGTGGAGGGAGAGAGTAATGGGGAGAGGGGAGAGTATATACAGGTGGAGGTGGAAGTGTACCAGGTGCTCCGACAAATTACAGCCGGAAACACGGCTTTGGCTGGGAGACTATGGCTCTGGAGAGGGAGAGGAAAGAAGGAGGGAGAGAAGAGAGACCGGCTCGAATAGCAGTTCTGAGCTTGTTGTTGTTGTTGTTGTTGTTACGCTGGATTCCGCGCGTGTAAAACGCCGTAGTCTCGGGTTCTTGGGTGTGGAGTTTGCTGCCTTTCGATTGTCCCGAGCAAGTCGAGAGAGAGTCGATTGTGGGATTTCGCGGAGCTGTTTTCCTTAGTTGTTAAGCCACTCGTGCGAATGCCTCGAACTTGAGACGCAGCGCGCATTCGTTTGACGAGTGTCTAACCGATCATTGTTAGCGAGACGTTTCCAACTTGTTATCGCTTTCTCTTTGACATTCAGTCGATATCTTCCTATCTCTCGAACAGCATTATCAGAGTTTCTTTGAAGATACATTTTTCAAGAGGTTACCGACGGTCGGTAACTAATTTGAAGCTTATAGGTGTTAACAGCTATTTAAAGAAAACGAAGCATATCCACTTTGTCATGTCAACGCGCTACATCAAACGGAATATTCCTGGCGCGATATCAAAGCGTCTCGACTCTTAAAATATAAATACCGGAATAGAAAGAGGGAGAGATAGAGAAAAGCTCGGAAAAAAACGTAAAAATAGCGGACGCGTGCAGCGGCTGGAAAATGCGCAGGATCTCATCAGGCGGCAACAATGCAGCTTCCTGTCTTTCTCTCTCCAAGCCTATACAGTTGCTAGTCTGCCCCAGTGTCGTTTTTCGCGGCAGAACGTGGCGCAAAAAGAAAACCGCACACTGAGGAAAAAACGTGTCAGTGCATAGACGCGTGCCACTGCTGTTGCACTTGAGACCACTTTTGTCTGGCGATTCTCGCGAAATTTTTAATTTACTGCTAATAAATTATGCTGACCTTATTATTGTTAACACTTTTCACTATATGTACACGACGTCATGTGAAAAGCGTAATCAACTCGCCAAGGTTTTTCCTAATTTAATTCGTATATACAGAGTCCCATAAAGTTTTAGTATACACCCGACAATTATACGAATCCGACTGGCGCTCGTATGGCTCTCAACTAGCTCGTAACGTACATCACTGAAAAACTCGCGACTCATACTAATTACGCTCGTGGCCGGCCGTGCGCGTATGTATAAATCAAAAGTGCGCAGCGTGCGGCCAGAGAAAAGAGAAAAGGCATCGACGCGGTTAACCAGACGCTATACTCCACTCTCGAGGACTGGTAATTATATGGATCCACCAATGCGTCATCAAAAATTACCAGGATTTTCGACGGTTAATTACAACTTGTCTAGCAATGAAATTATATGGTAAACTTAAACACGTAATTATTAAACCGAGTTTCTTCTAATAAAAGAAAAACAGCCGCACTAAACTCCTCCCCATAATCGTTAAATCAACGTCGTTCTCGCCACTTTTTTATGCACTGTGCATCCGCTTCTCTCATAATTTCGCTTATGATTCGTAATATCACGAAGTCAGGTTTTACTACTGTTTCGAGGACGCCGTCTATGGCCGATAACCGTGTGCGTCAACCATTTCTCTGAGAGCTTTCTTGTTTATATATCCCGATCGCTTTTATGAAGCCCGCGCTCCGGAGAGTATTATTCTCTTGTAAGAAGAGCTGAAAATGCAGATGCTTTTTTGTTGTTATAGAAGACGAACTGGAATGGCTTTTGAATCCGGAGATGATGAGTATAGATATATATTGCTGTGTTATCTTTATTCTGCGAAAGTCAAATTTGATTGGCCGTTGCTTCGTCGGGGATTTACAAAAAAAGATCGAAAGCGCTTTCGGAAAGCCGAACTTTAGCCATTGTATCCATTGTTCTTCGAATAAATGGTCTGAGCGATGCGATTCAATTTTTATCTCAGCTCTCCTTTCAGCCGGTTCTTTCATACTGTCCATAATTAAAAATACTCGGCGGCCGTTTTAATTAAAACAAAACAGAGTTAAATGAGCTCTCTCTTTCAATTAATATGTCTTCAAAATGAGAAATCGATCGAGTTTACAGCTGCACAACACGAGACACCAGCAAATTCTGGAGCTTGCGTTATGCAGCCGTAGGAAAAGCCTCCTCCTCGAGTAATAAATTATTTTAATTCCGCGTCCCCCGATACGACGTGTTATCCTTTCTCTCTCTCTCTCTCTCGCACTACCTCCCGGGAAAACACATAGGAGGGAGCGAATTTAATATGCGTCGGGGCGTCGCGATGAATTCTAGTCTGTCGTATAGTTTTCCTGCCTCGAAAATCAGCTCTATTTTGCTCGAGACTTCGGTGCAACAACAGCACCAGCAACAGCCTTATACGACGGCTTCAAAATGAAGACGTATAATACACGATGGGCTCGCTCGTCATTTAATAACAGTCCTTCGGACTTTATTGCTTTTGGTTTATCTTTTTGATTGGAATTGATTAATCGCGTTGCAGAAAATTAAAGGTTTCGAAACAACTGATCGATACGACTCTACAAATTGATATGCATATTCCAGCTCAAGCTATAACCTGCACTGCACAATCACACACAGTCGCTCATTACGCCGTCGCAGCTATATCAAAGCTTTCGTTCTTCGAGTAGCTCACGCGAAAATAGTCGTCGTCGCACATTCCTGTGTGTATAGGAGTTGTGCAGAGTGCGTGCACTCGACGATATTCAGCAGCCCAAGTTTAATACATTTCCACGAAGGTATATGTATGTGTATACCTTCGATAATTGCGAGGGTATACGCGTGCGTGCGAGCGCGTAGTTTCGCTGCGAGATAACGTCGTTCCTTTCCTTCTCTCGTCGAACTGACTATCGATCGATTTTGTAAAGTGCAAGTATAGTTCCTCTCGTCGTTTTTTTTTCTCGTTTCTCTGGCCAACGTCAACGTCATTATCATTGGACGATCGCGAATCGAGGTTAATTAAACGTAAAAGTTGTACAGATTGCGGCAGTACTGCTGTGTATAAAATTGTAAACGTTATCGCGTCGCCTGGTTCACATCCGAGTGCCACACTACTATCGAAATTCGATCACTCAGGGATTATTAACCGTAGTATATATATATACACACACACGGGGAATGTCTGTCTCGTATTTCAGTGCATACACGCTTATCGCCGGGGAAGAGTCGAGGCGTCACGTCTGTCCTAATTATGATTTCGCTTTAACGGCTATAGGTAAAACTTAGATACTGAATTGTTATTGCACGCTGTATAATTGAGCGACGTTTTCGTCTATTGGCTGTTGTTCAAAATTGATCATCTATTCTATTCTAAGCATAATAATGAATCTTGAAAAAAGAGAACGATTATATTCCTCTCGATTTATCCGAGGTGTCGCGCAGCCAATTGCGAATTCGCGTTTTCTGTTTGTCCACCTTGTTTTTTCCCCTCCTCTTTTTTTGTCGTACGAGTCTACGCGGCGGCCGAGCACACACTTCATAAATTCGCAATGACCGTCGTGTTCGTGCGATTGTGTATCTCTCTCTCTCTCTCTCTCTTTCCCTCTATACCCAGTCCAATCCAGTTTGTTTACCTTTGTTTGCGAGTTTGTAGTGTATTTTTCATTCGATCGCTGTTGATGCAATGACTTGAAGTTTCAGCTATAAGCGTTTCTTCCCCATTTAAACGAGTAGGTATGTTTTAAATTTCAATTCGATATGCAAAATTGACTATAATCAGTCAGAGACACGCAATACATCATAACGCTTTTCCAGGGCAAAGTGACAAAAAACACGGCTATTATTTACGCAGGACTATAAAACACTCCAGACATCGTCAACAATACGCTTCATCATAATTTCCTAATGTCCACACACATACACCACCACAGACCGTGTCATCCGAAATTCACGTAACGTCATTACGCGCACAAAAAAAGAAAAAAAATGCATTCGCTCACGTGCTCTTCGTAAATAAAGAGGGTCGTACATAGAACCTTGGTAAACACAGTGGCGTCGTATACTCGATCGTTAGGTGTATAGGTATAGAGCCAAGGCGCGAAAGGTCATCAATCGATGCGATTGTTTGTGCTCGACTACGTTGGCGAGGAAATGAGATATTGCGACTTTCGATTGCTTGATTTGCCTGGATTTTGATTGTCCTCTTATTGAATAACTGCATTAGGAGTGTTTTACGACGCGTGTTATATTTACATGAAATGTAATGGAAGATCGCTTGACAAATTCAATCTTCAAATTACTGTCACGTAATGCTGAACCAACTTCAAGTGTCTTAAAAGATAACGGAATTAAAATCCAAATTCGCCCAAGCAATGGATTGATATTCTTGGATCAAGATAGACTAGTACTCAACCATCGCCCAAAAATACCTTGTCAGGTCACGATACCTGCTTCTATCCGCTTTTCTCTCTCAGACTGCATTAGATACAACTCTCGAGATTCGCTTGGACTTTAAGAGGAGAAACACGCGGCCATTACGTTGTTAAGCTTAATAGCTAATTAGAGTAAAAACTTCCGACAGACGTTCCTCTCTCTCTCTCTCCTCCCGCTTTTTCCTTAACCCCCTTCCGCGCGGCAGTCTTTCGGACTGCTTAATGACCATTTCGCCGAGCGTGCGCGTTCACGGTATGAAATTAGTTTTGAAATTGAAAGTCCAGATCCGTGGCTCCTCTCTTTTTTTTCCCTCTTCTTCTTCTTCACGCTGGAAAAAATATAAAAGGAGGGGGAGTCGCGAGAGCAAAGTTCCGGATTTGATTGTAAAATTGATTCGAGCCCGGCTGGAAAAACTTTTTCAATATTTCTTTTTTAAAATTGCCCCCTTAACTCGCATTTAAGCTTTCTCTCGCGCGTATCCTCTTCTATTCTCTGGGAGACGAATGCGCGAGAGAAAAACGTTCAATTTCTTCCGCGTGAACTGAGATTGAATTTTTTTTTTTAATTTTATTAATGAAGAAGTCGTCGAGAGATGCTCGATGAGACTCGAGGAATTTTTTAATTGAATTTGATCGCTAATTGAGATCGTGTAAAATTCATGTAATATCATGTCAAATACACTATGATGTGCCGCATATTGATTGCACAAAAATCTCTTAATTTAGGTCAACAACTATACCCACAATGCCTCAGTCCAAAATTCGCAACCAACGACCTCGTCATTGCGTCGTTTAAAAAACGTGTCACAGAGGCTGCTATCGAAAAATGCCTGAAATAATTTCGAACATCCCCCTCGTAAAAATTCAAAAATATTTTCCAAATAGCGATTGCGCAACGCGGTTTAATAATAACCCAGTTTCGAGCCTCCACTATTTATAACACACCTCGAAAAATATTTTCGACCTATCGCGCGCGTGCATCTGCGACGTGATAAGCCAGAATGTAACGCGCTTCAAAGAGCATCGTTCATAAAAAAAAAAAAAAAAAAAAAATCAAGAAAAAATTATAATTTGAATTTTTTTTTTTGTGCAGGGATGCATGTCACGAGGCTTGGACGCAGCTGCGGCTGTCGCCGATGTTCGGCTGCATCTGTCCGGACAACGGTGCGAAGAAGCGCTGCGACCGGATATTCTCCATGGTCAATTACAATCCATGTGTCGGTGAGTTGTGCCGCATTTGCGCGCGGGAATATTTCTATTTTTTTTTATTCCATATATGACAGAGAGAGAGACACGGTGCGGCAGTATAGCTGATGCAGTCAGTGTATGCTGAACACATATAATATACATATTGTTTATATGAATATATCTATATATATTATTATGTATATTATTATTATCTGAAGTTTTTTTTCTTATCGTTGTCAGTGAAGATGAATATATCTTTTTTATTCCATTTGTTTTCTTCTTCAGTGTCTTGTATATATATTATAAAGATTTTGTATGTATTGAGGAAACTGTCATGAATCGACATACTATACATATATACTTTTTGGGATCACATTATTTTTTTTACTTATGTATGTATTATAAATATATATCTTTGGTAGAGTCTCGATATATTTTGTCGAAGCATTTTTTAATTAGCGTATTATTTGCATATTATATACATATTCAGAGCTTACTAGTGAACTCTTTTCGCAATTATTACGAGACGGATTGATTTATAAATACATATTTGATTTTTCATAATACGTGCATGAAAAAGGCCATTTTCCATGCATAAAGAACGTGAAAAAAAAAAAAAAAAAAAAAAAAAAAAATTAGAAAATTTTGAGATATTTGCCCTCAATTTCCCATTTGTTTTCGTGAAAGAAAAATGACCTGTTCATGCCCTTATTAAGAAAAGTACGATGTACAACAAGGGGGAGGTGACTTTTTCATACTGGGATGATATTTGAGCACTCGTGTCCGTCTCGGGCGGCTGCAACGCTCTTGACTCCAACTCGTACTCAAATATCATTCTCACTGAAAAGTAAGCCAATTTTCCCCCCTAGTTGCACAATATACTATTTTCGGTCGCCCGATCGGGCGATAATTACAGCTTTCATTTGGTTTGAATGACATTCTAGTATTATAACTGTATCGTAAGGCATATATACGCTTTCAATTTTAATTATTGCCGCTATTATCGTTTAAACTCTTATATATGAGAAGATTCAGAATACAGCACATGGGGAAGAAACTTTTGTAAATATAATACGATTCCAGGAAAATAGTTTTTGCGTACAGGAGTGTCAAAAATGAACGATCGATGGATTTTTTCGGGCTAAGGCCTAATCCTGTGAAAACAAAGCAAATATAATGAATATCGTGTTTCGTCGTGTCCAGGTCGACTTAGACGGATTCGCTAAAAAAAAAAAAACATTGAAATAAAAAAAGTGCGCGTTGGATATAGTTCACGTTAAGGACAAGCGAATGTGTGGCAACTTTCCTAATTCAATATTGCACGATTCTATAATGAAATTAATAGATAATAATACCCCTGACGATGACGTCCGGCTAAATGAGTTTATTAATTCTGATGAATTCAACAGAGGTTAATGAAATTCAAATTAATTAAACGATATACAATTAACGCATCATCGATCCTATTTGGTTAATTATCAGCGAACGAGTATACCAAGAAATAATAACTCGTACCTTTTTCGCTTACTCGTAGATTCAGTATACGTATACATAGGCTAGATCAACATACAACGAATAAATTAACGAAGAAAAAAATGCAGGATATTAAATATACGAATCCAGTATCCCGCATCCTTTGATCCACCCACGTATTAGATACGACTTTCGATGATCCGTCCAAGACGAAACTTGCGTCCATCAGTATTATATCCTCTCGCAATCAAGCAAAGCCTCCTCACACAAACACACACACACATAGACTTTCCTTAATTAGCATCGGAGAGAGCTATCGCGATCGGCAGATAAACCGGGCGCACTCGCGGTCGCGACTTTATCGATTCGACCTTAATTTCGGCCTCTCTCTCTCTCTCTTGCAGCGCCCGTTAATTACCCAAGAGTTTCGCCGGCGCGATAACCTAATAATTCATCACTCGCTATATACCGCGGAATTCCGTGCTTCTTTTTTTCCTGCCTACTCGTTTCTTCGATTCGATATAATTGATGTCTTTGTCGAGTCGTGACTCTATGACTGTGTGATCTTCAATTATTAAAGGGTCATTGCGTAATTAGCCACGGATTTGCGCGCTGCGTCTATTACGCCGGCTTTGTGTTTGCGCTGCTTGGGGTTATGGATGTCGGAACTGGATTTGGTAACAGACAATGGGATGGCGGGATAGACGGGTGAATATGAAGAATTGAGGAGGATATTGTAGCTGGGATTTTGATTCGTTGGGTATTGATAATTCTTTTTATTGTTTATGTTTTACGTGAAACGAGACGCTTCTTGTTTGGTTTTTACGTACGGGAAGCTCTACTAAAACTGATAAATCCTAAGGCTTCCATGATTCGATTAATCAACTCTGTATCGTTATAGCACAATCAATTTAAATTCCAAATTCCTTGTACAGCTGCGATATTCGAATTCGTAATCGTAGACTCGCGTCGGTCATTTAAAATTTAAGCGACCTTAACCGCTTCACCTTTGATCGGGAAACGTAGCTTGGGGTCATGTTTATGGGCTCCTTTGTAGTCGCGTTGTAATAGCGCGAAAGCAGCTTTGCGCAAATTCCTCTGAGACAAAGGCGTCGCGTAGGACTCGGACGTGTGGCTCGTGTTTACATGGCTAGTTGCGGATGTACACTTTTTGAACAAACACCATATCATTTAACTCAATCCCGAGACTGGATCCCTAAAATGAAAATTAACTAGCACAACTTCACAAGGCACAAATTAATTATATGCATAAAATTATCGGTGTATATCAGAAACAGACTAGATTACAGGTGGGGCGTATTTGTCTATAGCCCGCATATTTGTCCTTAACGTTGACCGATAGCTAACGCGACCGTCACCGACTTTGATCTCGACTACTCGGCCGAGTCCGTTTGCCATTGGCGCGTACAGTGAATCCGACCCTATTACGGCCTGGACTATCGCCTATCTCGCGAAAAGCCCTCGCTCACAAGATGCGATCGACAGTGTAAGCTTCCTTCTATGCAATATTAAGTAGTAAATACCAAGTTTGGTCAGACGAAGGCGAGAAAAATTATTCGATCCTGCATGAAATTGCGTTCGCGAATCGAGTTGAGAAAACAGTTAGTGTGGAGGGGGGCGAGCGGCTAGAATGATCGGGTCATCGACGTGCACTTTCCGGAAAAACAGAAACGGGTCGAGATAATGCGATAAAGAATTTTCAAATTATTATATAGATTCGAGTAATAATTTGCAAAATTATTGTGTTTCCCAAAAAAATACTTTGATTTGTTAAAAGTGTTATCACTATTCGAATTGTGGACTCAAAACATGCAAAAGGAGACACAAATTCAAAAAATCTCAATTCTCACGAGAAGAAAGCTAAAAAGGCGGCAAATTCAAATATTCAACTGGCTAGAAAAGACCGTACCGAAAAAGCACTTCGCAGAGAGAAGACGCCATATAGCCATATCTAACCGGCACTCTGCATTTCGTTTACAGCCGCATGTGGGCGTCGGTCGTGTCGCTCCTACAAGTGCGCGTCCTTTATTGCTCTTATTATCTGCAACAGAAGCGGGCGACGTCGGGGCCAAAGTAATTGCGAATCATGGCCCACCTTAAGCGCATACAACGTCGCTTTATCTCTCTCCTCGCACTCTCCTTCTCTCTCTTCGCCTTTTATTGTTTTCCCGCCGCGAAAGTGCCCCCCGAAGCGTTGAAACGGCGATCGCGGCTAATGCGCGCCGCTTTTAATGCCTTTTGCGAGATTTATTTGCTGCGTTTTTTTGTTTGTTATGCTGCGATGGGGGTTTCATTGATTTTACGAGTGCGAGGAGCTAAGACAGATCTATGCTTAATAAATCGGTAATTATAGTTCGTTTTTTTTTAATGATCGAGGGAGACTTTAAATCGAATTTTGGTGGGCTGATGAATTTCTTATGAGAGCAGGGAGCCTTCTGGCGCCAAGTCATGGTTTCGCCGCTGAAATAATTAATCGGTGAACTTTGGGGATTTTGAACTCGCTTTTGAGATCCTCCCCGGCGTGTACGCGTAAATTTTCGATGTGGATAAATAAATCCCTTTTTTTTGCTTTACAGTCGAATCACTTTTCTCGAGTGTTCTGAAAACATTGACAAACATTCGCATAGATTTATCTTAGTTTCGCGGTAATTTAAAATTACGAGAAAATTAACATGTTAATTAAACCTACTGCTATTTCATCATCGTCAATGATTAAGTATACGATACCAAGGAATACATACAAAGTATTGTAAACAATGGGTTTTACGCGATCGATTTGATAATAATAGTAATAATAAGGAAGAAGAAGAAAATTTCGACGAACGAAGAAGCCAAGGACGTACCAGCACCACCACTATCACCAAGCACGCTTCGGCACAAAAATTGCACAATCGTTGTATGTACCTTGCCTTACGAAATCTTTTGTATACATATATGAAAATCGGTTCGTTCTACAATTTACTTATTCGCAATCGATATTTGCCAATAATATAATTATATAACTATATCATATTTATAAATAAATTCGTAGCTTTGAAATTCGATGTTTTTTGGCTTACTAGATTCTTTTCTACGTATTTATATAAATATTTACGATAAATCTCAATGTTCGAAAGTATATTTTGATCTGCAACAGTACGTTATCATACCCATATTATATATAAATGTAGCTTTTGTGTGCTTCGATGCTGTATCAATGAACAAAGAGAAAAAAAAATTCTAAAAGAGAGAGAGAGAGAGAGCTAATCAAAACAAATATCCTGATTGATCGGGCGCTGAACACAACGCCGTTCTCCAATCATCCCGGGCAAGTAAGAGCAGTCGCAACGGATCGATACCTAATCGCTTCGTCCCGCAACGAAAAGTGAAACGGAAATTTTCGGCCCTGGCGACGAGCTTTGTCATGCAAATTAATTGGCCCTAAACGACCGGACAGGGGGTGGAAGGATTATCGTTAAGGGGGGGGGGCGTCGACAGGCTGATCAATCGGGAGCATCTGGCGAAAGGAGTATAAGCACCTCCACCACCAGATTGCATTACGTCTCTCTCTCTCTCCTCCTCACCTCCTCCGTAGGGACTACTAATTCTATCTCCTCGATGCGTGTGTCTACAGCCGAGAGGAGGAGGATGAGGAATCAGGGGCAAGGTACACTGTGTGTCTGTCTGCTGGCAGACGTAGCACCGCATGTTATTATACAGCCCGCTGCACGACGTATATTTGCGATGATACTGCACGAGTATGAGATCTATGTGTAACCGTGTATGTCTATTTTATTTTCTCTCCATATGTGTGTGTCTCTGTGTATTATCTTTTGTGCACTACTCTTTGCAATTTCTCTCTCACTATCCTTTGATATACGTATACTTGGTATAGAGCTAGTAGTATAACTGCATTCTGATTTTTCTCTATCTCAACACGATGAACCAACCAACTCGCATTTTTACTCTCCATCACATAATATATATGTATCCACTCAGTTGTACCGTATTTATCACCGGATATCAAGCGCGTATACCCGAACCTCACACAAGTTTTTTTTTCGGTGCTCCCGAGTCTGACCATATCGCGACTCGAACTACTTGCTCTTTTGACGTTTGCTCCCAATACAGTCCGATACACAAGCGAACACGGAAGATTCCCCCCGAAAAATCGTTCGATTACCGAATCATAGCGTGCACTCTGTGTTTGTATAGATATTTACATATCAAAATCACTCGCTCGACGACTTAACAGTCGAACGGCTGTTATATACGGGAATAAGGTGCGAGAAAAGCAGCGCCTCGAGGTTAAACGAACCGCGTGCGCGGATGCAAAATTCACGGGCGAGCGGAGCAGCGTCTGTTCGTCGGCGCGTGCAGTTCGCGTAGCAAACAGCCTCTCTTTCGAGAGGGAGAGAGGATGAACTCGCTGTGTGTGTGTATGTGTGTTTGTACGTACGCGCCGCGGCGAAGCGAATCTTCTTAAGGGAATTCGGCTGCTTGCTCTTTTTGGCTGTCTGCGTCCCGGTCTCCTTCTTTTTCTTCTTCTTCTTCTACGAAGAGGGAGAGCCCTGTGTGTATACATTATTCCCTTCTGGCTGACTTCTTGCTCTTCTTCTCCTTAACATTCGTCTTTTAAGCTTCGAGCGATTCGTCTTCTTTTATTTCGACCTCCGCCACTATACCCGTAATTGTCACATCGAGCTCGAGAACTCACTTTATGACTCTTCGCTCTCTCTTAATCTCCATCCTTCTCATTCAGTTCCTCGATCGTTTCGCACGTCTTATACCAGCTTTCTCTCTTTCTCTAGCGCGCTCAATCTCTTTATCGCTTCTCGAATATCTTTGCTTCTATCTTGCTCCACTCGCTCGGCCCCCGACGACGACGACCCGGTTTTCACGATCGACCTACTTCATTACAAGTTTCGATATCTCGTGCACGGGATTCGCGATCACGCGACACGGTTCCGCCTTTCGCGTTCGATTATGATTTCTCTACTCTCTTCCATCACTACACACCATAATCATCATCATCATCATCATCAAATATACCAAACGGCAGAACAACCACTACCACCACCGACTCTGACGAGCGCGTAGATACTGCCATCCCCAAAGAGACGCGTAGTTCGGAATCTCACCGTTAGGTGGCGTACATAGGACAGTGTAACACGCGGTCAAAGTGGCAGACCTTTGGAAAAGAGCAGCAGCGTCTTTCTGGGGCTCTGGTATCTTCGCGGCGAGTAGCGCGCACACACGAGACAATACAATCCATCCATGAGGGCCGGTCCTCTCTGCTTGTGTGTTTCAGAGTATCAGCCGTCGTCCGCGTCCGTGGACCTCTCGGGCACGGACTCGGCCCTGTACCCGTTCGAATCGGGTAGTAGTCGCGAGCAGGACACGAGCTTCCAGGAGATCTGGTTACCCCCCACCAGTCAGTATCCGTATTTTCTGTTCCCGGGCACCGACGGGCCCCGGCTCTCCTCCGCCTACTACGAGGTCGATAAAGACCTCGCGACGAATCTCGAGGCCGAGCAGCAGTCGCGGTATTACGATCAACAGCAGCAGCTGCAGCCCGGAGCAACCCTCGACAGCTTCGGTCGGCCAGCAGCCGGTAGGCCTAAGATATACATCTATCCGCATTCCGTGCCCCCGGATCTGCAGGACTCCTCTGCCGCGATCCGGGTCTTCGAAAACAATCGCTGGCAGACCCAGTGGATGCACGTCTGGCCAGAGCCGCGCCGCCGGCTGCACGACTCCCAGCTACAGCAGCCTCGTCCCTCCCAGCCCACCTACTATCATCACGATTCATCATTCTCTTCTTCAACCACAGCCTCTACTTACTTCCTCTCTACTTCTTCTTCTGCTCCGTGGTACTTGTCCCAGCCCAAGCATGATCGTGACTCCAGCACAACCACCAATACCAAAGAGCACAAAAAAAGCCAGCATGTCGACAGCGACAACTACGACGACCAGTTTGACAACCACCACCATCACCATCACGATCACCACCACCACCGTCACCAGCACCACCGGACTAATATTAATAATCCAGATGCACAACCACCTGAACCACCTGCACTAGCACTACCCCCCGCGTCATCCACCACACCCAGCACGAGCGTAGACGTCCTGGGCATTGGCGGCGGGAGGAACTCGCGCTTGGGCCTTAATTACGCCCCGCGGCCGACCTACGAGCACGGGGCAGCTTACGAGCGCGTCGACGAGGAGCTCGACGGGCTCGACGAGTTCAGGCTGGCCCGGCTGCCCGTCGACCGGCTCTTCGACCTGCGCGAAGCCTTCGAGGGCTTCGTCGACTCAGGTTCGTTACTATAGACAGTTGTTGCTTCCTCCGGAGGTTTATTTTTATTTATTTTTTTTTCACAAGCACGATGATGCGCTTGCTCTCTATCGCATGCCCAGCTGAAAATCGAAAAAATCAGATGATCAATCATGTGAGATTTCATATGATTTATCATATGATTCAAAACGATCACATGATGTATCATATGATTTATCATGAAACTTCGAAAATATCATATGATAAATCATATCAATCTTTTCAGCTGGGTGGACTGTATCAGTGCAGCCCACTGATGCATTCTATCGATACTGATTTAACAAAATTTTAATCTTGAGTGAGCGTTACTGATAAGAATCACAAGTGCATCATCATCATCATCGATAAAACCATCGCAAAATTAAAAAAAGAATATCAAGGTACATTATAACCTGCATATGAAGGGATGCTCTCAGAAAAAATGGCACATTGAAGAGCAGCAGCTGCCACACTCGAACGGCATTAGGCGGCAGTGCTTTGGGTGCAGGCCAATGTTTGTGGGAGAGGGGGTTCTCTCGCGCGGCCGCGCGTATACTGATAATGAAATGTAGCTTTGGAGTAGAAGCGCAGCCGAGAGCTTTGACTGACTGGAGCTATTGCGTCAGTTGCGGTCACCTGGCCTATCGATTGCAATTTACGTGATGGAGCGCAGCTCGAATTCGGGCTTTAAATATTCAACTTTGCACAGCTGAGCTGGAAACTATATATAGTAGAGTAGCGTCTCTCCCGATAAAGGCAACTGACGCAAAGACAGAAAGTCTGGCTTTCAACTCTTTCAGCCTGTGTGTGCTATACACGAGGATCGCAGAGTAGGTATTTTTTTATAGAGCTTAGAGAGCGACAGAGAGTGAGAGAGAGAATCCTCTCTCACTCTCGCTTTGATAGTAGCTCGACGAGCGACTGCAGGAGGGTATAGAGTGAGAGCAATTTTGGTTTGAACTGTCTGGACGTGTGCTTTCAGTGAACGTCATATCGAACGCGGACAATACGACGACGCTCCAGCTGATCGAATCACAAGTGGAGAACCCGCTCATAGACGCGGGACATCAGGACCTCCACGCCCTCAAGCAGCTTCCCATTCCAAATGTGCACCACCATCGGGTACATCACAAACAGAAGAATCAATCCCACGAGGACCACGAAGGTAAGCCAGTTTCTCTCTCTCTCTCTACCTTTCTGATAATGGCGCGTTGATGGCGATCTGTATCGATCTGGGGCACAGTAGCAATGGCCTTTTAGAAGTGGCCATTCGCTGATGTTGAGATTCTGAAATCGCGTATTGGAAACGCTGCTCTATTGTCCCTTTACTTTCAGTTTATTCGTATACACAGTTCCATAACCCAAAACAAAATTGCTCCAAGAATCCGCGACAGCGGCAAAAGCGTACCCCTGAGGGCTTCCAAAATGTAAATGTAAAATTATTCAAATCCAGCCGAGCTAAAAATACATCTCTCTCTCTCGCGCTAAAATGTATCGCCCTCACGGCGCGCGAAAAACGCTCTCGAGATAGAGCTGCAGAAATGGTATCCAAAGTTTGAGGCAGGAAGGAGAGAGCTCTGCCCTTCTCCGGATCTGCGAATTAAAGTTTGAAATCCGGCGTGCCGGGAAATAATATGCGGATACGAGCAGCAGGGCTAGGCGGTCCGCAGGAAATGAGACGCGCGAGTCGAAATTAAATTAAACTTTCGTCCGAGAGAGAGAGGGAGCTTGCGATTAATCTCGAGAGCCAGAGGAGCGTAGATTTCGGCAGAGCGTCGTACGACGGATAGATATATGTGTGTGTGTGTGTGTGTGTAGGGTAGAGGGCGCTGCAGGTGCAGAGGAGGATGTATAAGGCGATACTATGCTATCAATTTGAAATATCTAAGCGGTACGGGCTCTGCTGCCGACGCCAATGAGAAGAAGAGACGATGGGATTTGAAAAGCTATTGCTGTACCGCTTCGAAATTGTTTGGAGAATTGTTTTACGGAATTGAGAGATGATTATATAAGCCGTTTTCGATCTCAGGGATATAATAGGCAGATGGATGAATAAATAGTTGAGCAGTTTGAAAATACATAATTAGAATATTTCAATTCATTTGGAAATTGACTGGTGGATATTCGATGGAAATTTTGGCGATTTCGTTGCTAAAGTTTAACCGCACTAGAGAATTAGGAAGTTTGCATCAGGTAATCCAACGTTATTCTAACGTACAACCGAAGCTATTTAGCGTTTAATGCTCAAGTATATTATTAATTTACTTTGCGATGAATTAAATCTATGTCTGTAATGGCAGTGTCAAAATTCACTGCTCTTAACTTCGTAACGTAAAATCATTATGACCCTTTGCATAAGTGAAAGATCGTTAATCAAAAATGCAAATGGAATCCGTTGAAAATTGAGTAAAGCACTGATACTTATATTCATAGACCATCTCCTCCTGACAAAGCATCAATCTCTTAGCGTTTATCTCAAATTTTATCACCCTGAAAGACGAAGGAGAAATAAAAAAGGGCCGCTAGAGGGCGCTTCCAGCCAGAATCAATCACTTGCGAGTATAGGCGAGGCATCAGCGAGGTTAATCGCTGGATTAAAGGATAACCGAGGATAATTACTCCTCGCGCGTAGCTATCCCAGCTCGCGGATGCAATCAATTCGCGCGTCCGCGCGAACCTCGTTGTGTATACGCCTCGACTCCGCGTATACCAATCGCTCTCCTGGATGCAATTGTATTCGGTAATTGTAATCGACCGTTTGTTTGACCGTTTGAAAGTGCAGAGTTTCGAGTATACTCTCGTCTAATACACTTGCTGTTAATTTTTAAGGCGTAAAGAACGAGTACTATACTAAAAAAAGTATATTCTAAACAGGCCGAATATTCACTTTACCTCCTCCAAACATCATTATCCCTCTCGCTCTCTCCATTTCCTCCCAGTGGAGTCTGTTCTCCAGCCGAGAGCTTTTATCCAACGCTCTTCTCGCGCCGTTTTTTGTATCGCCGAGAGTCTCCCCCTCCTAATTATTTCCTTTATCTCTCGCTTTTATTCCCAGCCGCTCGCGCTCTTTCATTTACTCGTTCCGCTTCTTATCGGCTCGCATTATCCTTTTTCTAATTCCAATTGTCCTCTATTTGCCCGCTCGTTTTTCCTACGATTTAAATCACTGCAAGGCGCGCGCGTAGAGCTCGCTTATTTTCCATGAGACCTAATCTTCGCTGCTTCTACAGTCGAGTCGAAATGCATTCAGGCACCACTTCCCGATGCATGCTGCAATCTCGAATTCATATATTCAATTTCGCGGTGCGCCGTGAAGGGCTGGCTGAGGTCTGAAGAAACCAATGAATTACAATTGCCGAGAGGTATGCAGTGCGCGCGCGGGAATTTTCGGAGGGAATTTTTTTTGGTCTTATGAATTTTCGATTGGTTGCAAAGAATCTTATAAGACATCGCGAGATTTTACGAAAGAAATTATTGCGGAGAAGTTAAATATTTGAAGTGCGTATAATATAAAAAAGCTCGGCCCGATTGTACACCAGGAAAATTCACACAATTCAATCGTCCAGAAGAGGTGCGAGAGAAGAAGTAAGGCGAAAATGAAACGTTAAAATCACAAGAGTCGCCGGGAAGGTCGTGTCTTAAAAAGCTTTCCGCTGCGCGAGAAGGAAGGAGAATAGAGAAAGGGAGATTCTCAAGCTACCGCCTCAGTGCATAGAAGCTTCTCTTTCCTTCGAAGTGGCTGCAATTAACGTAATCGCGGGGGCTTAGAGGACACCGCGGGGACGGCAAATCGAGGTGAAAAACGAGAGGCGAGGGGACAGCTAATATTTCCATTATCCTCAAGAGGGTCGAAGAAGGCCCGGGATCTCGAAATCGCCGCTCGTTATCGGTCTGCCTTACGCTGGGTATAATGTACGCGAAAGAGAGAGAGAGAAGAGAACACGGGATCGGAGGTTACCGGGAGATTACGTATATATAACCGCCAAGGGCTCGCGAACATATGGTGCCGGGGCACCGGTTTTATATACGTCTCTTTTGCATCTTTTTTCGGTGGAGAGATAAAATTTTATCCGGTGGAATGAATTTCGCGAGCGATTATTTCCTTTTCTTTTCTGAACTTTCTCGCGGAGTTGTGCAAAAGCTGTGCTGGAGAAATTTATTGATTTTTTAGTTGAACCTTGAGGGAGAGACCTTGTCTGATCTATTATTTTGATGGTGATATAAACAGAATATAATAAGAATATTTTTTGCTGTAGTTTTTTTTATAACCTTTGAATCCCGGATTGAAGGAAATTCCGTTATCTTCAAGTTCACAGCAATACGTAAAAGGATCGTGTCATCACTTGATACCCCAGAGTTTATCTGTTTCGTTCTTGACACTTTTAATCTTCATAAACATACTACCTTTATATCATACAACAACAAGTTTAATAACAAATTCAAAAGCATACACATTTCACTCTATCGCCCGATCATATCCAGCAAAGCGCACAGTCAAAGCGACATAACAAATAGCTCGCGGTTGAAAAAAAAGCTATCGCGAGCGCTCGGAAATGGTAATCGGGCGAAATAATGGCCAAAAGTATAATGAAAAGCGATGGAGATTCGCGGAGCAGCGACAATATAATGACGAGGCGGTTATATAAAAGGTGGCGGCAGCGGATGAAAAAAAAGAGAGAGAGAGAGAGAGCGAACCGGGAAAAGGAATAAATAAAACGAAAACGCAAGCGGGCCGGACGCCGAAATGGAAATGGAGCGCGGCGGACGCGACAAGTGTGCGCGCGGTGCTATTGAATTTTAAAATCCGTCCGCTCTGTGTAACGGCTGCCGGCCCGAAAAATCCTATTAATATTCAAAATGACTTGAGCTCTCGCGACGGCACAATGCCGCGGATTATTTAAATGCTTTAGCCTCGCCTCCCGGTAATTGTTTATCGAGCCGCTTCGTTAAGGACGATTCAGGACTTTTGTTGTTGCTGTTTCGGAGTTATACCTTGACGTTTTCCAGACACTGCTTTTCTTTATCGAGAGGAAGGATAATAATTTTACGGCCTCTCCTATCTCAAAAAACAACTGCAATCCAAACAACAGCTCGCCGTATATCTCAGAATTAACAAGCCCCACTAATTCCCGGGAATATAATTGTGTCGCAGGCTCGTAATAACCGCACCTTAAGTCGCGAGCACGCGAGCGAGCAAGCGGCTTATGAAATCGAGACTTTACGAGAGCGATTTTATAGGGGAACGCGCAAGAGGTCGGCTGTGAAAAATCCTTTAAGTCGACTTAGGTTTATTATTGCAGTCCAGAGAGAGAGAGAGAGAGAGAGAGACACGGCTGCTCGATTCAGCCTTATTACACACTCTACAGAGCGTGTGCGTATAATGGCGCAACTGCTTGAAAGTTCGGAAACAAGGTCTCAAGGATCTCTTATCTGTTTAGTCGAGTTTTTTTTCCTCGGTGTTATGAAGTCGCTTCAAGTCGACTGGCCCGTTACGACTTGAATTTGAATTTTTAGCCAATCTTTGACATTATTATGATTATAGAAACAAATACATCAATATTACAAACGCTAATACCGATAACAGAACCTTTTAATCTCTCTTAATTTGCTATCGGTCGGTATAGTCTCACGGGAAGCGTCATTATATACCTCGACCGTCGTGGCTTCAATACGGTATAACAAGGGCTGCCGCACCTCCATGAATATCAATTCTGCAACTTTGCTCATTTGCTCTGACGAGCTTCTACCTCTTTGGCGGTCGTTTTAGCTCCGTCTTGTTTCTTATTTTCTGCTTCTGAGTTTACGCGACGCCGAGATTCTCTTCGTTAAGTGCTCGGGTTTCGAGGAAGTTTGAATTTGTTGTTGCGTACACGGGAAACTATTTTGCATACTTGCTTATAGAGTCATTGACCAGTGGATAAGGATGAAAAAGAAATACTTTGATAAACGTTTGAATTTTATCTGGGCACGGTTTTGCTATATGTTGAATAATATATCCTGAAAATTGAGGTTTTCCTAATATTGATTGACGATTCTATTGGCTGCTATAAAAACCGATATTTTTTTAGCTTTGGCTTCATGAATTTCTAATCGGAAAAAGAGAACTGAGAAAATATGATGACTAGAATACGCGGAGTGCGTCTAAATAAGTCGCTGGTAAATTATTAAACATTTCATTTTACTAAAATTCGTGTACAATTTGAATGCCATTTTTATACATCACTTTCGTATATACCTATAGAACATCGTTGTTTATTTAGGTTGCAATTAAATTGTCGACACATTGTACCATCCGCGCTTACAATAGTATCTCGATCGACATTTTTCTTTATCAATAAAAAATTGGAGAAAAAAAAACCCGACATCAAATCTTTAAATATTCAAAGACTTTTTGTTAACATCCAAAAGTTACAAAGATCTCAATATTTGAAGCTCATTATCTATTCTCAGTACTCATACACTTCGTTCATTTAATATATCGAGTTAGAACGTAATAAATCTTGCAGTAACCCCGATAAAAACAAAACTCATCACAGAACCCAACTCGCGAAATCACGTTAACAGCTATAACATATACCTCCATAAAAAACCTACCGTCGTCTCCGACGAGCAAATCGCCGCAGATGTACACAAAACACGGCCGAAGAAAAAGAGACTAATCGATCCACACGAGAGAGAGAAGGGTATATACGGTTTCCGCTCGTTCATCTCAATAAAATGCGTCGAATTTCTCGCACACCAGGGGTTCACTTCGAGACGAAGAAACGAATCGCCGCAGCGGTTATAAATCGACGCAGAGAATCTCCGGCTCATTTTTTTCAACTCCTCATTCAGTACAGTGTTCAGGAGCTGACCTTCACCTTAGATCGCATGCGCCTCTGTGAATAAAAGCCTTTTATGGAGGGGGTAGCCAGGTTATACAACTCGATTAGGCCGTTTGTCATCCTGATGAATCGGCTGACGACTTCTTCCTTCACGACCCCCCGTTGGCCGAGTGTGTAATTAATCGCGGGGGTTATATAGTCGTTCAGGTGCTATACTTTTTTTTCTCTTTTAATAAGTCGACGAAGCTTTGGTATTTATGGATCGGCAATCGAGGATTGTGATCGATGCTGAAGAAAATTGGGTCATTTTTTTAAGGGATGCAGGATGTGATTGGTGTGCTTGTGAGCTAAATATTTTAAATGTCAAGATGCGCCGTTTATGATAGACGAATGCAAGACAATTTTGCAGAATTTCAATTAAAACGCCGGGTTTCAGCCTCGTTGTTAATTAAAGGTAGCGTCGGTCAACGGACACACTCCATTCAAAACGTAATAATTAAGATCTTTTCTACTTCATTATTATCTTCATCAGTATTATTATATATTCATCAATTAATCAATTTCCGCACACGTCACTAGAAGAACAAGCTTGCAAAACAGATTAAAAGTTTACGTCCAACTCGACTGGATCTGCATCTACTTTAATAAAAGCTCCAACGCGGAAAATACACTTCCATCAAACTCCTCTTCTTCGAAAGTGGAGCATGAATTATTTCAAGCTTCAAGCTTCCAAATGAATAAACAAAATGGTCACTGAACTCCGATAGTCTACAAATAAAGCCCGCAAGTATATAGAAGCAATCAATCCTCTTCCAGAATCTCAACATTCCAGTTCACATGGAAATAGTCGCCCAGAGAGTGCAAGCTCGATTCAACCACTTTATATGTAACGCCTCCGTTTTTTTCTCAGTGGGTCAGGCAGTTCCGTCGTCTCAGCCGTCGGACAACGTCGTCCAACAGCAGCAACAGCCTCCACCACCACCTCCACCGAAGCTTGTCCTCTCAAGCACGTGTCATCACGCTTACTCCGCCTGCAAGTGAGTAATACACGTACACATACATGCAGGGCTGGCTGCAAAGTGCTCCTTTATGCGCGACGTGTATTGATTTTATTGTTGGCCTGTAGAGCTTTATTCTTCTTTTTTTGTTGTTCTGTCCATTATGTTTTCCCAGTGGTTTCTTTTGAGTATTAGCTACGCTTCGGTTTTGCGGCTCTGATTAAGGTTTAAAGTTCGTACGAAATGACACATTTTTGATAAAAGTATAATATAATTGCAAACTAATCAGATTATTTTCGTGTGTACAGGAACGATCCAGACTGCAAGGCACTTCTGCAGCCGGTGCTGAGCCACTGCGACCACTCGAGTTGCGCGCGCAACGAGTGCATGACCGCGCTTCAGCACTTTTACAAGCAGGCCTCTCATAAGCACTCTGTGGAGATAGCCTTTTGTCTTTGCAAGTGAGTGAGCAATAATTTTTTGTTACATTCATTTAACTTGAGCAGTTTTTTTTTTATTTTCAAGATTATCGTAATGTTAAAGTACCCTTTATTACTAATGCGTTTTAAGAAACTTCGCATACAAACTCTCTCGTCATGTATTATGAAAAGAGGTAAATGCTTTATCTTGTAATACGTCAGAATAAAAACTACTTCGCATTTATTCACATGAGAACATGAAAAGAAAATGCAAACTTCAGTAAACTTAAAAATTACTTCTCCCTCAAAATTATCAACGTATATCATCAAAGCTCCTTCTCACGCATTAACCCTCCAACGTTAATTCCTACCATGAGGGAACAAACAAATCGCTTATTCCACCATTACACTCCCTTAAAAAAGAAAAAGGAACTCGATCCCCGCGTACATCCTCGATTCACCTCCACAAAACACAGCAGCCGCAGCTTGCAATAGTCCTGGCTAGAGAGAGAAAGACAAAATAGACGAAGGACGACGAGAATTCGGCAAGGAGCTCGTGCGGGACAAATCGTTCTCCCTCTTCCTCGCGCACGAATTCCCCGAGCCGCTTAACCGTCCACCCCCTTCCACCTCCTTTTTTACGGCCTCGTAAATACGCCGTTGAGTTCGTACTCTTTTTTTTCCGCCTCCCTTACTCTCCGCCAGCCTTTCCCCCTGAGTTTACGGGTTTTAAGGTTTCTCTTTAAAGCCCTAGTGCGGAGGGTACTTATGTTTATTGTTCCGCGATTCGAGAGAGAGGGAGACTCCCTACTGACGATTAGCCGTGCGCGCGGGAGAGTTCCTTTTCTTTTCTGTTCTTTTTTTTTCGTTGGAGCTGCAGCCAAGTATTAAAAAATCTAATACGGAAAGGTGAGATTGAATTCGAAAGAGTTTGCGGATCTCATCGGCAGGTTTGCTTTTCGCGGTGACCCGGAAAATTTTCCATTGGTTTAACGCTTACTCTTTTTTCAACATCACGACTGCCGGTAATTTTCGAAGTGAAATCGCAATGTTTTCCCAGAAATTCTCTTCTCGTGTCTCGAAGAGCTGATTAAACCTACTCTACTTGATTCTCTCATTACTAATGCAAGAACGTTGAAGTCGTTGATAAAACTTCTTTTTCTCGCTGCCCTCTCTTCGCTGTGTATATATAATATTTATATATTTTTTTGTGCGACAGGATTTCATGAATAATTTTCGCGAAGAAAGCAGCGCGCGCTGAATGTTCCAGAGAAAACCATCCGTTTACGTATAGGATTTTTGCAAAAGCGTTTTAAAACACGCGAATCTTCCATTAAGCATACGGAAGAGACGAGAAAGACGCGAAAGCAAAACTTTACGAATACTTTTACCTCGGGGAGAGGAGTTCCATGTATAATAGCGCAGGTACGAAACAAGTTTTAAAGACACGATACTCAGAGACATAAGATGATCGAACTGTCTTCAATATAATCAAGCTTCGCGAGAATTTTATTGGCATTCCATCGCGCACAAAAGAAAGTCTCTCGCCCCAGTATTCACAGCTTTTATCCATCGTGAGAATCCAATGGTAAAAAACAAAGCCATGATCTTCTCTGTATAATTCCAGGAAATCCGAAGGCAAGCGAGAGGAGTGTATGCTGGCACAAGAGAAGCTTCATCCGGCTTGCGCGCAGCGCGTGCCCGCCGGTGCGGAAATGCCCACCTGCGACGCCTTGGCTGAGTCATGTCGCAAGGACGTCTCCTGCAGGTAACCTATATATACGTATATATGTATTTATAATAAATACGAATCGCAAAGCTGGAGGGATGGAATTCACGGGGGTGACATTTTTTCGAAAGGAAGCGGAGCAGGTCAGGAGAAATATGCGGCGCAGAGGATGAAATTTTTCTCGCGAGCCGCATTGCTCGAGTGGCGGCGTTCCGCGCGCTCCTTCTTGCGCTTTTAATTTTCCGCTCGATTTTTAAGTAGGACGCCAAGGATATTCTGTTTCCAGCTCCTTCCTTTCTTTTTGTTGCTTCTTCCGAGTAGACTCTCCGAGATAATGAGAGGAGTGTACGGCATCGGATCTGTTTTATTTCTTTTTCTTTTTTTTTTTTTAGAGGGAAGTGTTAGAATGACTTTAGCTTTTGACATGCTAAAGTAGTGGAAGAAAAGAAGGTCGAAATGTGCTTGAGTGTACTGAAAGAGGAGTGATATTTATTTTATGGTCGTTTTAAGAGTCCTTCACTTCGCGCAACTCTGTTTATTCTACTTTTCACTTCTCCGCGTTGAGAAAAATGAGCATCCATTAATAATGAAGAAAGCAGTCGCTCTTGCAAATTAATTTGCTAACTACCGCACGTCAAAACGATAAGTTGTCACAATTATGCTACTTTGTCGGATCAGATTAATTATTCATCCCTTTCGTTATGTCATTATCTGACATTATTAATAAACGTTTATGAACCTTCCTTGATATAGCTGATAGTTGAGATTATCTATTCTTAAAAAAAGTAATAATGTCGCAGAAACGTGAATTAACAAAGAAGTGAAATTACAAGTTCCTGATTACCTATAAAAGACATGAAATAAAACCTAAATATACCTAGTAACAAATAAAAAAATCATCTGTTTCAGGCCGAAGCTCGAGCACTACGAGCAGAACTGTGCAGTGGACAGCGTGACGAAAAAGTGCGCTGGACCAGCACAAGGTTGTCGCAATGCGATGCTAGGTATCCTAGGTACGGAGCTGCGCTCCAACTGTGCCTGTAAAGGGGCCGACCTAGCACCCCTCTACGAGTGCCTCGGCTGGCAGAGGCTCCTGTGGGTCAATCCTTGCGTAGGTGAGTACACTCAACGTATAATTAATTAAATCCAATTAAAATTTTACCTTCTTTTTCCAAATCTAAATTCGATCGTACCTACGTATAGAGGCAACGAACGCCGGCCATCTTTCTCTTCCGCCTTGCGTTTATCTAACCGGCTCTTTCTTTAGTGCGGATACGCTCGTAAAGCTGTGGCGCTCCGCGAACGAACGTCGAAGTGCATCCAGTAAAGTTGCGTGCGAGTTTCACCTGCAGTCGACCTCCTCTCTTTTCTCTTTCTGTCTCGTTGCTGCTGCTGCTTCTTCTTTGTCTGCGTTAAGAGCGCGAGAAGTATATGGGGAGAAAGAATATGGTGCGGTTGGATTGATGTAGTTTTAAGAGCGTCGGAGAAATGCAAGGAGTGGCATTTTGTGTTATTAATTTATTTGCCCACTGAGACTTTTATTTTCAACGAACGACGTTTGTATTTTTAAATGCGTCTGATTTCATTGAATCAATGTAGACAAAAATGTTCAGCTTTGACCTCCACTCTCGAAACAATCAAAAACAAGAATAAGAATAGCCCACCCATCTCACGTCTATACCTTTCTAGAAGCTCTTATATACTCGTATTTCACTCGAAATTCGAAAACGCCATTCGGCGCTTCTTCCCCATACCGTGATCCGTACTCTCACGTCACCCCTTTCCATACATACACACATACGATCGCGCAAAAAAGGAAACAGCAGCCACGCCTATACGTACGAATCCGCTTCGAAAGCACTTCCGGGAAATTAGAAAAATTCTTTTCCAAATCCCTCTGACCTATACGTAGGAGGAGGGCGCAGTAGCCTCGCGCACCCGGCTTTTTTTCGCTGGAAAAGTTGAAACGAGTTCGCTGTACTACGGCCGGCCGGCTGCAGTTAAACTACGTCGAATGCTCGCGAGTCCGACCGAAGGAAAAGAATGAAAAAAGACCACATAGAGAGAGAGAGAGATAGACAGAGAAAGGGCAAAAAATAGAACAGAGAGCGAAGGGACGGCTGTGCTGCGCGATCGAGGTTTTACGTCGCTGGCAAAAGGAGAAAAGGCCCTTTTCATATCGATCGGCACAAGTCAATGCTTCTTACGCTACAGCGGACGTAACAGAGTCAAGCCTGCCGAGATAAGTCATTTAGATAAAAAAAAAGAATTGAGAGAGTAAGAGAAAGGTTAGCGCGACGCTAGAGGGCGCTGACGGCAGAGAAGCAGCAACATAACCTACAAAAGCGCGACGGCGATGCATCAAAGAGGCCTTTGTGAGAGCGCGACTTCTGTGTGGAAAAATGTGTAGTACGAGGCGTCGACACGCAGGAGGATTCTCTCCCCTTTTCTCACGGAATTTTCAGCGATCGCGCCCCGCTATCTCGTCAATTTCATCGCTGACCTGGATACGTCGTCGTCGCGCACAAAGCCCATTGCTCTCCCTCTCAGTTCTATAGGCGGACGCGAAAAATAACAAGCGCGTAGTAGTAGTAGTAGTCCGATGTCTCTGATGCCGAGGCTCTCTTTCTCTTTTTTTCTCTCTATCTCTCTGTGCGAGACTGTCGCGCTGAAGGACGAGTCATTACGCTATACCTGCGCTTTGAATCGCACTCGTATCTTATATGGCGTTTTCATAGTCCTTTTAGCTGTATTTCTGCACTTCCTTTTTAACCTTTACGACTGAGCCGAGCCTATAAGTAACCACCTTGCTCTCGTCGTTATACGCGTATATGTATGAATATAAAATATGAAAATGATTTTTTCATTCCAGTCGAAGCACAAAAGGACTTCCACGCACGCCGTAACAAGCACCACGGTCACGGCCGCACAACCGCTAGCCACTCGCCGTCGTCGAGTGGAGCAACGCAACCTACCTCGGCAACACCTCGAGCTTCCCTGGTAGCAGCGACGAGCCTTGGACTCGCGGAGCAGGACACCGTTGAGAACCAGGAGCAACCGTCGACACCCGAACAGGAGGAAAGTCAGCTGGAGAACAATGTCATACCAGATGCAACGGTCAAACAGGATACGACGCTAGAGGTCGCCACTACGGGTAGTACTGAAGCACTGACGACGAGTTCTACGACTGAAAGCACGACAACTACGACTACCACCACGACCACGACGACGCCGGCACCTACGACGCCCAGTACGACGACTACCAGTACCTTACCACCACGTAAGTTTCTGTTTCTGGAATAAGTTTAATTGATTGATAATTCTCTCTTCGTTCAACGAGTTATAAATGCAGTTGAAATAAACTTGATCTATTCAGTTTGAACGAGATAAAAATAAAACTGAGTTACAATTAGCACAGTAAAATTAGAACCGAGAAGCCCCCGCTTGTTTGAAATTTAGAAAAGGTCATGTTGGCGCACTATTGAGTTCTCTTCAGTGTCCGCGTATTATCGGCAAACATCATTTATACGTTTTCGATTATGTTATTTTTGGTCCACTTGTCAAAATCTCAAAAGGTTCTTCAACATACCTTTCAATAACCTCACGCCAATATCAAACATCGATCGCACAGGCAAAAAGTATCGACAAACAAGTTTAAAATTTATATCTCGAAATAAAATTTCGAAGAAATCACTCTACGCCGATCTACAAACACTCGCGCGCGCGCGCGCCACTCGAAACCGTCGGTGCCCCTAATATTTTTTATTTAACTCGCATTTTCCCCTGCTTCATTTCTCCTTTACCCGCAGCGCCTTAATTAGCGTTGTGCCTGGCGCTTTTTGCCTCGCGGTGGCGTAATTTAAAGTGGCCGTGGACGATAATTTCGCGGAGACGAATATAAACGCTGATATTGCCTTTGCCACTCGCGCGCTCGGGCGACTGTAAAAAAGTTTGCCCGCAACGGCCTGTAGAAGTATTACCCTTAATGACGCGTATTTCAATGCGACGGCGAAACGCTAGCCGCTCTCGGCGGGGAAGTTTGAATTTTCGTTGCGGCTATTGGAAGAGAGTTTTTTCTTTTTTAATGTTCGGTTTTGGATTGAATTTTTTAAAACTGCTCGACTGTTAACGAGCTGGTTTACTCTGTAGTTGAAAAATTGTAAGTGATTGATCTTGTGAATTGCACTTGAAACGAGTCTCGATTCAATACGCGAAATTGAATAGAGCATTATACGTGAAAGTTTAAAAGTCGAAAAATAGAAGAACGTTCGTATATCAATCATTACCGTGAAAAACGGATCACCACTCGAGCAGACTTAAACGTTAGGCGACGACAAGCGTTAAGCAATCGAAAATCGGAGATCCGCCCGCGGCAACACTTGCCGACTAGTCGATCGTCGCGCGCTCTGATTCCGAGTCGAAAATCGCGTTCGTCCGCGTCGGCAAGTCTTTTTCTGTATACCCACTTCTTCCTCACTTCGTCTTCTTCATACTCTTTTTCTTTCGCGCTTGTCAGTTTTCCCGCTGGCACGAGTTCAATCGACGATTGTTCCGACTTCTGAGGCTCCGCCTTGCTTTTTCACTCCTCTTTTTCCGCAGCCTCGAGCTGTTGCCGCCTACTACTACTATTACTACTACTACTTCGATCGGAATCGCATGATAAAATATGTTTCTACAAGTGACTCTTACTCTATCTCGCTGCAGGAAAAAGAGAAACATCAGCAGCGTATTAAAAGTCGTAATTTAATCTCAACTTTGCAAATTAACTTTTCTCGAATCTCGTCAGTAATTACGGAGCGGAAGCTTCTTTTCTTTCTTTCTTTTTTTTTTTTTTGCAAACTGGACACGCGAGAAATTTCTCGGCCGCGCGCGCAGTAGAAAATGTTTCCGCTGCACTTAATGAAAATTCGTAATTTATTTCGCCTCGAAATTACAATCGTCGCGCGCGCGGCTGTTTAATTTAAAATTCTCGCGACGCATGGCTTTGAAAAAAACTGCCTCCTTCCGGCTTCTTTCACGCTTCAGAGACTCGTTCTTGGAAAATGGAGAGAAAAAAAGTCGCACACGTCGATTCAAAGGAGCCTGAAAACAGGCGCCTTTGATCGGCGACGCCTGGCGAAGTGCCGATCGCTTCTGCTGTACACTTTTGTAATGTCGCGAGGGAGAAGAGGAAGAAAAGTTTGCGCCTCTTTGGCCTTTGAGTCGCCTGCTGGGAATTCATTTGTCGCGCGTCGATTTTCAGCGTCTCCCTCGGGGGGTAGGGCGGCGTCTCTTATTGTGAGGATTTTGCATCTTTGTGCAGCTTCGCGCGATTTATCGGCCGGGCGACTATTATAAAACGCTTGTTGAATTCAATTGGGATAATTTGATTTCAAAAGGAATACAACGTGTTTTATTCAATTCTAAAACGAGACTTTGAAAGTTTCTAAAAGGATTATTGAATTTCGATGACTATTGGACGTTTTTTTTTTTTTTTAGAAAATTGAGGTGTATGAACGGTAGTATTGGAGGAATGCTAAATAAGCCAGGTTTATCGTTCGTCCTGTCTCTATATGTATAAAAATACGTAAAGAGGTTAATGTACATAAATTGGGTGGAAACGAACTTCATTAGTGCATCGAACTCTAGTAACTATTTTTCGATAAACACACACGCAAATATTTAATCGAAAAGAAAGAATTAAAAATTCAGTGAACACCTTTCGTTTTTTTCTAAAAAAAAATAGAAAAAAAACTTTCACCCAGAGAAACGGCAACACACGCCGCCAAAGAGAAAAAGAAACAGACTAGCACATACGTACTCGTCAAAAGGGGCGAAAAAGGAAGACGCAAGCAAGCAGCTGACGAGCGTCAAAAAGAGCGCGTAAAAAAGACAAACTCGATGGCAGCAGCAGCAGCCGCCGAATAATACTACTACTAGAGGGTGAAGCGAAAATCGGAAAAGCCACTTTAGGAGAAGGGGCAGGTCGAACAAAGCGGCGCGCGTAGGCAAACGCGAGTAAGGAAGAGTGGCGCGAGCGGAAAAAGGGGAGAGCTAGAGACGACTATACGCAAAAGTCGAAAAGAGCGCGCGCCCGCGGGATAATACGGTATTTTCCCCGAGCGTCAAGGCTCCAGCAGCGAATACACACGGGACTCTCTCTCTCTCTCTCTCTATTTGCTGTTGCAGGTTTCTGCGTGGTTCAAAGGCCCAGCCAGTCGCACCAGTACATCCGCGTTGGCAAAAGCAAGCGGGTGAGTGTATATATTGTGCTGAGCGTGTGGTAGGGGGTGTTACCCCCTGCGGCGCTGCTGATCCTTTTTTCAGAGTTTATACTGCGTAGATGGAGAATTCGAGAGACTCGTAGTGTGTCGTTTAGTCGAGGTGGTCCTCAATTTATGTTTTGAAGATACTTTTGTATCTTCTTTAAAAAAAGGATAACGAATTAGTCCATTTTTACCGACCATCGATTATATCCACAGTGTCCGACCGTCGGTAAAACAGATAGTCAAAGCCGATATTCGCGCTCTCCGTCTACCTGTAAAACTACCTGCTTAAAAATTCATGAAACCATTAAAAAAAACACCTCTCTGAAACAGCTGTACCGCGAGGACGAGCCAGAATGTTCGGAGCTCTGTCAGTGCGGTGAGGACGAGGTGTTACGCTGCAACACGATCTGCGTCGAGTCATCGCCCTGCAAGACGGACTTTGCCTTCTACCATCACGCAGCACCGGCTTACCAGGCTTATCGGGGTCGCTGCCTCTGCTACAGCGGTCGCTTCATATGCATGCGGCCCTCACCCGGTAAGCGTCAGCCAGACGACTACTCTCTTGAGAGCGAAAGCTCGCCGCCGTCACCCCTTCCACCACCGCTAATTAGTATTTATTATTCCTGCCGGCTTTTGACGCACTCGCGTTCCCCTCTTTTTTTCACTGTCGGATTCCGATGCTCGAGCTTGTTTTTTATTCTTTGTCTGCGGGTTTCCTGCTTTATTCGCGCTCGCGCACCTGAACGGTCGAGATGGTTAGGAATTAGTCGGTTGGCTGGTTTTTCTTTGTTTTCCCTTCTTTTTCATGCGCTATGGGGATTATGGAATTGAAGAATCCGTATATTGCTATCGGGAAATTTGAATGTTCTCTACCAAATTTCGTGAATGATTTAAGAGTATAGTGTGGATACAAATTGATATCTTCACTCAGTTTTCTCGAATATTTAGTTGGAAAAATAGATTTTTGTACGACCATTTTGTGGACAAATCCGGTAAGAGCACTGCTCGCTTCCGGTAAAATCCACCAGCACTCTGCATCAATTTTGTTTTTCGAAAGGATTATTTCGGGGAAAAGCTGCAATCAAAAATTTTAATATTCCTTTTTCCATCAGCAAAAAAAGGGCTCTCCCTTCCGCGAGAATTAACGCATCGCTTTTAATCCGAGTGATTCTAACCGATTTTTTACCCTGTGTACGCATTTTTTTTTTCATTTCCCGCTTGGACGACCGTTTATATGCTCGTGCGTTATTTGACAGATGCATACAACATACCGCACGGGATCTTCATGTTCCTCGGCTACAGCGAGACCGACGAGAATTTGCTCAAGCATCACAACAATCTTACTGTGGTCGACGCAGTTTCGTCTCTCGACAGCTTCATGCGAGAGGAGGTTAATAATCAGGTAATGCAGGGGATACATTTTTTAAACTTTTAAAAGCTGACTGGCGAATAAATGTGTTTTGTGAACCGGATAGTTCATAAACAGGTTGCACTTTTTAAATATTTCTAGAAAATGAATTTTTCTTAACTTGATGGATTTTGAAACGCTATAAGAAATTGCTTTTTATGAAAATTAAAAAGCCGGAGGTCATAAGTTGAAAGGTTAAAAGCTCGTTTTTAAATAATCTCTCAGCATGTTTGTACGAAGTAAGTTAATTATGCTACGATCTCAAGACTCTCGAATGTTGAAAATAGTTATATATATACACACACACTTGATATCGCAATGCACTGTAAAGCAATATCTAGAATATTGAATTGGAGCAGCTTTGAAACATAAATAAACACAAGAGTCGATCAAAAGTTCGAGTCCCTCGACCCAGTTGCTCGAAAACGAGATTCCGCAAATGTACAACGGATTCTAATGAAATTATCTCCTCTCGTTCGCAGACGATATGCACGCTCTTTCTGTACAACGTAACGAAGGAGAACGTGATAGCTGTGGCTCGGCTAATGACGGACAACACGTCGGCCAGTCCTACCAGTAGCGGCAACGCTACGTCGGCGCAAACTTTGCAGCATCTCTTGCGCATCAAGGTGAGTTTGTAAAATTTTCATTATTCTGTTTATGAAATATTAGTTCCTTCGTTTTAAACGTCGAGCTTGTGGTAATCATCGAGTCAATATTCTATAACAAGAGTTAAAGAAACAAACAAATTCTCTCACGCCTGTCTGCCGAGAAACAATGAAATCACAAGCGGGTGATCGGTCAGAGGTCCGAGCGAAAAATATTTCAATACAAACCGCTGGCGGTTCTTTTTCCTCTGCGCGTCACTTTGTTCGCCAATAGAAATCCCGCAGTTTTTACGTGTCATAGACTCGCTTAATTGGCGCGAGTGAGAGAAAGAACAATTGTCCAGTGAAAACGAGACTAATGCTGTGAGGGCATTATTCAGTTTGCTTGTAAATGCGTGATAGGAGAGGTTTACTCGATTGGAAAATTGATTATTACTGAATATTACTCTGTGTGTGTGCTTTTGATGATAGGAGATGAAAGCTTACGAAAATATTTTGAATTCACGAAGTATTGTTCTTGTGAATTGAACGCTTTTATTTCTGGTTTATTTGAAAACAGTATTATTCGCATCTATTTAATATTTCGTACACATATCAAATGAGTGATTTACGTTTCTTTATGTAATAAACTATCTCCTTAATTGATGTAAACTTGCATGTATTTTATTCTGGTTAACAAATAAGACTGACCCGCAATGAAACCATTAAATCTAACTAATACACTACAAGAAAAAAAGAAAGAAAGCCTCAGTTTCTTACGGTTAAGCACACGAATATCTGCGTAAATAAAATCAAATAAAAAAAGTCCTTTCTCCAATGCCAACCCAATTCCAAAAAAAGAAAAAGAAATCCCACCCAGACAAGCGTTCCGCAAAAGCACCTCGTCGACAAAAATTACAGCCACTTCGGCGCGTCCCTTCGACGTCGCAAAACAAATGGTCGCGACAGGACACAGCGAAGCCTCCATAAGTGGCCTACTGCTCGCTGAAACTACAGAGACGTCGAAAAAGGGCTCGCCGATATAAGTCCAGTTGATTGACCTCTCTCTCTCTTTCTCTCTCCTCCAATAGATCGAGAAAGAGAAGGGTGAGCCGTCCCGAGAGCCGCAATAGATGAAATGAACTCCTCCTAATCCCCAGGCTGGCCGGTATAGTTCTCTCTCTCACTCCTCTTGTTTCTCCTACCGGCCGGTTGCTCGTCATTTAGCTCTGATGCTCTCCTATATACGTGGACGGTGTAGAGAGTGGAGAGAGAACACGTATTAAACTGGAGGAAACACGTAGAGATACATGAGGAGATCTAGGGGGGGGCGATACTGCTTGCCAAAGCTCTCGAGAGATGCGCTGAGGGGATGGGGGAGTAAAACGTCGATTTTGAAGTTATTACGCGCGTCGGTCGGTGTATATATGTCTGTGGGTTGGTATGAGTGGATGTTTCTTTTTTTTAGAGAGAGAGAGGAAGAGAGGAGGATTTAGTTTTTAATGATTCTGTAATTGGATATCTGTATTGAAGAGAGTTTGAGGTAGGTCATAAAGTATGATTCGCTTATTTGAAACAGTTTTTTAATTTATCCTAAAAATTATAACTGATTTCAATCTCGTTATACACGTATCATCACGTACAAGTAGAAACTGTCGCGATATGGTCAGCCGTCAGCACACACTCCATTTAATAACACGCCACACACATCAATTCTTTCAATTGCAATCATCTTCAAACCTATTCTTAACACCTTCCCATACCCATCCATCATCCCTTCACTCCCGAATCGAATAAGTCCAACCGGACGTCGTCATTAAGCTCCAACGTCGCAACTCCATCCCCCGCGTAATCCAGCAATTCGTTTCACCGTCGCGCTTTCTCTCTCCCTCAAACTCTATCCCTCTAAAAAAAAAGAAGAAAACGAAAAACGACGCGCTAAAAAAGGTATATACGACATTCAGCCGAAGATAGAGCGGTCGAGTCGGAATATTTAAAGTACGATAAATCCCCCTCCCTCCCCTTCCCCGCATTCGTATACGGCTATTCCCAAGGGCACACGCCGCTCGCTCTGTCATATTTATGAAGGCGCAAAAACGCAAAGTTCGCGTCGACTATATCCCGAAAGTTTGCTAATATAAAGCGAGTCCCGCGTATTACGCTCGCGTCGCTCGCTTTATTATGGAGGCTCGGTCTAGTTTTACCGGCTGGTCGACGCTTTTGTTGCTGCCGTCGTTGCTGCTGCTGCTGCTTTTCGCGTTTTATTATTCCATCGCGATCGGGGGCTGTGCCATTATATCGCGGAGACTTTTGTCTTTTTCTTAGGGAGCTATTGTTTTTGCTCGGGAGTGTTTTGTGAGATGCGCGGTTTTATGCGAGAGATGTCTTGATGATTTAGGTTACTCGCTTCGTTCGAGAGATTAATTTCTTTTGCTATCAGGCAAAGTGTTGAGTAATCCAAGATATAATAAGATATTAAAAATATTATGCTATAAATAAAATGAATTAACTCAACCTCTGTCAAGAATAACTCATTCCAACAAAATATACGAACCTCTTCGAGCAGTACATTAACGAACCCGATTCAATGACGCAAAAAACAACTCTCCCACATACCTTTCTAATCCCAAATAAAGCAAAGAAAAAAAGAAGGCGGAACCTCACGCACTGGAAGCTTCCAGGTCCGAAGCGTATAATAAAACGGACGATAAGCGAAAGAGCAAAAGGGAATGAGAGAGAGAGAGCTCCAGTGCAATTGGAATCGAGGGAACGAAATAAATCGAGAGCCGTGGCGGCCGATAGCCGGCGAATCGAAAAAGGAACGCGCGATTTTCTCCCGTAGATTTTCGGACGAGAAAGAGAGAGAGAGAGCGAAGAAGAAATGGCGATCTTCACTGCGGATAGCGCTCGGGGATTCGCTTGTCCCTTATATTCCCTTCGACGAGGCGTTATTTTTCCGCTTCGAAGTGGAAATTAAAAATAAGCTGACTGGACGGCTAAGTTGGCGAATAAATTTACATGAATTTTTCGTTATTGAGGAGGCAGAGACTGAGGGAGATAAACAGAAAGTTGATTAATAAAGTTCTCCCGTGAAAGAGAGAGTTTTTTTCTCGAGTTTGGCGACGCGGTTTACCGGACATCGACTTCGAGGACTTTTTTTTAGAGACTTACTTTTTCGTTGATTTCGATCGGACGTATACTTTTTCGAAGAGATTTCGTGTCAAAGAATTTGAAGCTAGTATAAAATTTATCACATACACTGCAAGCCTATCTTCGAATTTATGATGCCTGGCCCGGAAACTTCGACTCAGTTTCTCCGCAGCGGCGCAAGTTTTGCGCAAGATTTCAATGGCTTCATGACGCAAGAGATCTTAGTTCGCTAATTTCTCCTTCTCTCTCTCTCTCGCATTAATTAATTAGAATACAAACGAGACCCATGAAAAGCGTAACGTGTACCGCATTTAATCAGGATTCCCGTATTTATTTACACCACGAGCTTTTGCAAAGTTAAAATCGGCCGATAAGGTATACGCACATCGGTATATAACAAAGTATTCGATAGAGCAAAGAAACGAAGGGTTAAAAAAAGGAGCACTGAGCTACAGATTCAATGAAAAGTCGCGGTGCTGAAGCGTGGAGTGGGTTATGTATATATAGGGAGAGCGAGAAGAGAGAGAGATCGATACTCGGGAATGCGGATATAGAAGAGGTGCGCGTGGCACCTTCATTGGCTTTGTGCCAGTAGGGCCTGCTGCCTATCTATGTGGAACACCTGCCGCTCCACTCGCGCGCATTTGACGCTCTGCCATCTTTCGCGCTGATTTATAGACACGGCGAGCCTTGGCTCCCGGCGAGTTGCTGCTTCTATCCTCTATACCTGTGTGCGGCCTTTTTCGCACCGACGAGTCGCGAAATTCACGTGATGTGTGCTTGCGAGGCTTTTTCGGGGAGGCGGAATTCGAAATGTGCTCTATTACTTTTCGCGCATTTCGACGAACGAAAAATAGTATTCGTAGAAGTTGAGGCTGATATTGCGTCATGTATAATTTTATTTTATTTGAAAATTGATATCTTGAAGTAAGAGATAAGCGTGATATTCAACTTCAAAAATTAACTTTTTTAGTAATGCAATACTGTACTCGAACGTTTTATTTAGATTTCATCTAGTTGACTGGAATATAAGTACAGGCAGAGCACGCATTAAGCTCCTAGTATACAAGTTAAATTAGCACTACGTTAGGTACACCCTTCATAAGGTCTGTTCCGAAAATACGGCTGGAAAGCAGAAACCCATCAAAGATCGTTACTCACCGAAAATGATCCTCAAGAACGTACTTCAGTCTGAAACAATCGCGATAAGCATATAGTATAGCGGCAGTAGCGACACAACGCCGTAGAGCAGAGCCTTAAGATCGGTATCTGAGTTGAGCAATTACCGGTACCGCTAGAGAGCGCCACTGTAGAGCTACGGCGGCAAACTTAAAGTCACGAAGTTTGCGCGCGATTAACCGGATTCTCCGGGGCCCCTAACGACTTCCCAAGCTTCTGCTACGACGACCCTTTCCTCTTTCTCGCACTCTGTTTACAGTCGCAGCAGCAGCGGCGGCGGCGGCGGTGGCTCCTTTGCTCTCTTTAATCTTCGATGAAGTTATTATTACCGTCGACCGCCAGTCTAGCGCTGCTATCAGCGAGTTACTCGCTGCTGCTGGCAGGCTTTATCGCGACCGCTTGTATAATTAATTAACTCGTTCTCTCCGAGGGGGACTATGCTGTGAAATTATTTTCCGATAAATTTGCTTTTTTATTTGGCCTGAGCTTTTGAAAAATTACCGGGATGCGTGCGCGAGTTCGCTTATCGGCGAGCTGTCTCTCTCTCTCTCTCTCTCTCTCTCTCTCTCTCTCTATTCAAACTCGAATGACAGGGATGAAAATTATATATTCAAAAAATAACGATGGAATATGAAAATTTGTATTAGCATATTATGCATAGAATTTTCACTTGCTTGAAAATGCAAAATTTTATACAACATCGTGCTGAATTTAAAAATTCGGCACCAAAATTATTATATTCAATGTGCATTAAAAAAAAATACACTAGATATATCGATTAGTTGCTTTGGGTCTCGCGAATATCAGCTTCAATTGACGGTAACCGATACCCCAAGTCTCACCACTCTAGGTATAACTATCAGCCTAAAGGAAGTCCCTATTGGCATTCAGTTGGCGATTCGGGCAATAAACACCCGAGTACTGCACCGCCGCGACAAGCGAAGAATAAAACAAACAGAAGACAAGTATACAGCCAAGCTGACATTCGTTAGGGTCTCTACTCTGTCTTATCAGTTCCTCCGTCGAAACTGGGCTACACCAGCACCTCCTCCCACGCATCGATCCAGTCACGAGGGACAGATTATCCTCCGTGGTCTAAACGAGCTTACACACTCTGGATATTTCGGATTCAACGTGAAATTTCTAGGAGAGACAGAGCAGATTTCAAGCTACCGGAGAGAAGGACAATCGGAATTTACATAGCGCAGCCGGAAACGATGAGCAGGAATTTTCGGACGAGATGCAAACGACGTCGGCGACTCTGTGATTTGATTGTAAGGAGCTGACGATGACGGTTCGAGGATTCTTGCCCGCGTGTCGATCGGTTTTTAAGGGTCGATGATGAACGGCTTGGATTGTAAGGATGTTTGAATATTCAATGAGATGTTAAGTTTGAAGTGGAATCGGTTCATTACATCGAAATTTCTTGACGTTAAATTCATCCTGATAACGAGATGAAATCATAAAATCTTGTCAAAGTAATAAAAGTCTTTCATTACAAGAAACTCGCCAAAAATGTACTCTTTAAAAAAAACAGGAAACTTCCCGAAACGTTCGACCCAATTCCAGCACCAAAATCCATCGAAGCAGACATTACACTCTCCTAAATGTCCGCGATCCTCTGCATCTTTAAGACACTTTCCTGCTAAGCCATAAAAACAGCAGCAGCAACTTCGCAACGCAGCTCGTGGATAATCGCACCGACAGCGCGTCCCCGGAAAGTTAATTAAGCTCGTTCCAATAAACTTCGTGACGAGGTAGTGGCTGTCTGCAGTCCATTCTCTCTCGAACGAATTCCTTTCGCTCGTGTAGCCCAAGTTTTTATCTGTGTCGCTGCGGTTGCCTATGCTATATATATATGATGGCCAAGAATTCAGCTTAATTATTAGTCGTCGTGACTAATTAGCCTTTCGTCGCAGTTGTTGGAGGGATGTGGTATGTTTTGACGGGGAACAGGCATGTCAATGAGAATTTCAAGGATTTTGTTGAATTTTCATAATTCTAGTGTATCGTCGTTATTTGACTGTTGGAATTATTGAGGTCGTTGAATAAAAGAACATTAATGTTATATGTATTTTCTCGAATAATTTAAATTTTGAATATTACAATAAGTTTGCATTTTAATGTTAGAGCAGAAGTAGATTTTTGAATTTTCACTTTTCAGAAAAGGTCTTTCGACTTTTTGCTTCCACGCTTAAAATTTGAATGCAGATGGCCGGATCTCTTGTTCTACTATTTTTCATAAGTGCAGGGAAATTTGGATTGATAATTTCGGCGCATATCTTGCATGCCCTAATTAGGACGTCCCGATAACTAAATTTTTTTTAAAATATAAACATTTCTTACTCTTCTCAAAATTATTATAGTCCATGGGATATAGTATAATTATCACCTTCATTTACCATCTAAAACTCAAATAATTATTCACACTTAAAAACTTACGATCTAAAAAACAGCATAGAATCGAGGTCGGTTCAAGCATTTCACGCGTCACTGCGAGCAGAAAGAGAGAGAAATTCGAAGACTACACAATTGCCTCGACTCTTTAACCCCAATTGGATATTGAGCCGCCCGCGGTAACTGCATTGTATGAATGAAGTGATGACGAAGATTGTTTCTCTCTTTCCTTGTCCCCGTGAATCTGCTACTGCTTCAAGCTTTGAACAGATGAATCATCATCCATCAGAATAAATATCAGTTGATGTTCTTATGAGCAACATGAAATCGATTCGCTATGAATAAAATATAGAATATCATAAAATGAGTTTCCCGTCAATAAATTCTTTGCATATTTAAAATATTGCATAGTTAAAATTTCACATAAAACTTTCATCATCATAGCATTCATAAAATTTCTCGATCGACATTCACATGATGCATAAGTTAGAAACATCCGCAACAGCCATACCCACTCAAAATTGATTTTCAAATCTGAATATTGAATATCAACAGCAGATTTCGATCAAGGAATAAAATACACGAAACGAAACAAATAGTGTCAAGAGCAAAAGGATCCAATGAGTCAAGCGGAGTATGCACAACACCCGCAGAGTAACCGAGTAGTCGACGGTATAACCCAGACATTGTCCCAATGAAGCGTCTTTACGTTCTCGAGCGCAAAGCAAACAAGCGAGAGAACTCGAGCCGAACAATCAGAGCTTTATACACACAGAATCGCTGTATAGTACTTCGAGTGCGTACCGGAGTTTTGCTTGTGTTATTTTGATTTCTCGTACGACTATATTCCTTACCTACAATTTTCACGATTGCCAATCGTGTCAAAAACATCAATAAATAATTTACGAATCTGTACCAGCTATAGTCGCGAAATGATCGAAACAAGAATCGAGAGCAAACTAACGGAAGAAGAAGAAGGAAAAAAAAGGAACAACAGCAACAATCCTAGCATCGGCAATTTCCAGAGCCAAGCCAATCGGCGTCCTCGTAAAAAGCCAAGCTACAAAACCGGTCTCATTTAGCCCCAGGCCATGTTATCCGGGAGCGATTCTTCCTCGTCCACGCGTAAATTGAAGAAGGAGAGAGAGAGAGTAACGCGAAGAAAAGAGGGCGAAAAAAAATCCTGGAACTTGATAATAGCTTCCGCAGATTTGCCCTTACGCGGATTCGCGGAAGAGGGTTGCGAGCGAGTTTCAATTTTTGCACCTCTGCCGTGTAACCTCGTTTATTTCAGCAGCGAATTTTACGAGCGCGAAACTCCCAAGAAGGTGAAATGAGTCTGTCGAGTTTCTTTTTTTTTTTTTTTTTAGTTGAGCTATTAGGTCGGGAGAAATGTTTAGGCAAATTGGGAAGCAGAATACGGTCGTGTAATTTTGCCACAATTAGCGGCGAGTGCGAGATATTTTCGTCGGGCGATAATTGTTTGGGGAGTGTAATTTTCAACGAGTTTGGATTATATCAACGTGGCGATCTGAAATTAGAATTCTCGGTGCTGGTGGTATCGATTTTTCTAATTTTACAATGAAAACCTTATCTCACCGAACTAACCTCCCCAGAATCTTCAATATACTTTCTCTGACCCTTGAACTCTTGTATGTTTCCACACGTCCACCCACGAGACTAGACCGTCTCTGCAATTTTTCAGATAAGAACGATAGATCGTTTCTTCCTAAGCAAACATCATCGCGTAGTCAGCTTCAGACGAATGACGGGGCGTCGTCGCTTCTTGGCTCTATACTTCTAACCGAGGAAAAATCCGTGTTGCTGGAAAACGCCGTGTTGAAACGGTGGTGCATGCGATTCGCGAATTACCGCACGCGTTTGCTATCGATCGCGGCTCTCAGCAATTAAGTCTTGAGTAGTTTCGAGGTTATATTTCTTACGATTGTTTTCTTTTTTTTTTGCAGGTTTTGAAGGTATATTCATTATTCTAATCTATACATCTACAAAAGTCTCTCAACCTCGTAAAATCGGTCGCAAAAATTTCACCTCAGCTTCATCACTAACCCCGATTTTACCGAAAAAAAATACAACAACGGAAAACTCGTTGACATTGAAAGAAAATCTGGAATAATGAGCGGCATTGTTCGGTCTACAAAAGGAGGCGTATTTTACAAAAAAGAAAGAAAGCCACCTTCTTAACCCTCAGAAGGGAAACTCCTTCTTGCCTGGAACGAAGAACGACGATTAATTATTAAAAGTACTGTGCTCGCGATGACGACTACCTACTAGTACTAGGTCGTAGCTGGGGACTTTTAGAATTTCAACTCGCGCTTGTTGTTTCCGCATTCATCTCCGGACAATGGAATTTTTTCTCTCGCCGATCCTTAAATGAATATTCAAGAAACGCTTGAAGCAGTTAAAATTTTGACCCATTTTCCGAGAGCGCAGAAAGTCTAGCCCCGCAGAAAATTGTCTATTAGGCTCGGGCTGGAAACAGAAGTAGGCCAGCTATAAATATTTCGGGGCACACATATACACACAGCGGTTGTAAACCACACGGGGTTGCTGTCTGTTTTGTTACTGTTTTACTGTTCATGTTGCTGAAGTTTTTACACGGGCTGAGATGTTTCTTTATTCTGTTATCAGTCGGAAGTATTTTAACAGTTTCAAAGAGTTTTATAAAATGAATCCTGAATATAATTCCATTTTTGAAATGCAGCCTGTATGTTACAAAAAAAGACATCACTACCGAAAAGAGAGGAAAAAAAAAAATTCTCGTACATCGACCCAACAGCGATGGCACGATACCCCGCATCAATCCCGGCACCTAACGATCTTCCTCCCAGCCAATTTCGAAAAATCCGGTCCCAACAACTTTCCTCGACGCTCGCCAACTCTTAAACTTTCCGCTCCTCCCCCTCTCCACTCAATTATCTTTTCTTTCTCTCTCTCCCTCTCTCCTGCAGCATATACAGTATGCCTGAGGGCAAAAAAAAGAGCCAATTAAAGGCAAGGCGAAGAAGGCGAGCGCGAAAATCGCGTATACGTTATACACGGCGCTCATTTGCATTGCGTGACCGAGCGCTTTTTTCGCGTTGCGTGCTGTCCCTTTTATGCGCGCCGGCCGCGATTTTCGCTTTTTTTTCCTTTCTTTTCTGCATGCGCCACGCGATATCTACTTCCCCCCTCTCTTTCTCTCTCTCCCTCTTGCCAGCGTCTTTTTTGCAGTCGCAGCGGCGAAAATTCGCTTGAAAGTTTTATGAGAAGCCTGTGTGTGCTACACTGGCTGGGGTCTTTGGCAGGACGCGGATAAACTGGGCTTTACAGTAGCGAATGTTGTTGCCGAGCTTCTATTTTGCTGCCGAGTTGGTTTGTTTTTTAGTATACGACAATCAAGCACACTTTTCTATTTTGAATAGTTGACCTGTTTTTGTATATTTATTAGAAATGAAATTGAAACGAGTGGAAAATGCTCTTATTAATGTGCGAGCGACGCTAGTGCGAGATTAAAATTTAAATATAATCGCTTTGAGCTTGCGACTCCTTTGGCTATATTCTCTTGTCTCTACTCCTTCATCTTCTTTTTTTTTTGTATTCTTCTTCTCCGACAGCTAACTGTAAGTTTTAATCTTTGTCTCTGACAATATATATAGGTTTGACATCTCGACCAAACGACTCATGCTCTCCTCCTTTTACAGCTGTGTGCAACGAGGATGGGGAATTTCATTTTTTCCACTTTTACGGTATGCGCGCGCGGACATTTTTTTGCCGGTCAGGAGCGTAAATTTTTTTAGAGCCCCGTTTGATGTTTACGATACAACTTATTCCGAATTTTATTTCGCGGCTGCGAGGCGTCTGACCAAAATCGGACTTTACTACTTGATTTTATATCAATTCACTCGTTCGAGTTAATCCGTAAGTTTCTCTTCATCTCCGGGTACGGCTTTTTCTTTTATCCCTGGAATTTGCATGCAAATGCGCTGTCTTAAGAACCCATTCAATTGCATTAATAAGAGTTCCATCTGCATTCAGTTAACGTCTCGAAGCAATTATTCTTTTAAAAGCAAAAACTCATCCGCCGGGAGCTTGCAGAGGCAGTTTCCCTGATTAAAATCTCATTCTCTTTTCATAAAAATGCTATTCAATTGTATCAGAAATACGATATTTAAAAAAAAAACTACACAGCTTCTCCATTTCCATGAAATTTCGACTACACAATCGCTCTTTAAGCTTACTCATTTTTCCAGCCAACTCGAATTTCAAACTAGTTACATGCGCACCGGCTCTTAATGAACCTACCGTGTACGTATCAAGCTACACACGGTTATTCTACAAAGCCTTAATAAACGCGATATTCAACAGCAGCAGCAGCAGCAGCAGCAGCAGTAGTAGCAGCGCAAGCTCTTGAAAAAAAGAAAACAACCTAAATTACTAATTTCTGCGCAAACACAACTCGCAATTATAAATCACGCCTTACACGCCCTAAATTAAAAGCTTCGAGTCGTCGTGCTCCTGCTACGTCTTATAATCCTCGCAATTATCCGCCATTAGCCTACATGCGCTCGCGTGGACGATTACGCACCTGCACACCTGCAACACAGTGAAAACTGGACCCGTTATTAATCCTCCTCTCTCTCTCCCCCTTTGTGTGTGCAAATTAAGCGCGTTATTTATCAAGCCGGGAATTCCAGCGCGTAATTCAGCGCGCGAAAATTAAGGACCGTCGCTCTTCTTTTCGCGGCTTTTTTATTCTGGCGGACGAGAGTTTGGCTTTTGCCCTCTGCTGCGGCTTTTAGTCTGTGTGTGTCTTTCGTTTAGCGGCGAGGTTAAGAGTTTTTTGTTTTGTTTTGTATGAGGGAGGAATTTAATCAGTGTTGATGGAAAATTTAGTGGACGAAGATGGAGTGTGTCCTCGGTTTATCGATTATTACTTGATTTCGTTAATTTGATCATTCAGTGCTTCGTGTAAAGCGATGATGGATTCACTTTTCATTTGAAAAAGGTTGTATGCGTCAAAAAAAAAATTTAATATAAACTTCTCCGAGTTTCTTTCCTACCTATATACGGATTGTAAATTAGGAAAGCACTCTAGCATCGCTAATTATACCATCGCGTGAATCCAATAACATTTTAATGATAATTCAATTGCTTTATTTCTCGCGAATCTCCGAACGAAATGGAACATGATGAATTACGAGGCTCGTTCTCTCTCTCTCTCTCTCTCTGTTTAGCTGTTGCGCGCATAAATTTCTCCGATGAAAAGCTCGTCAGTCGGATTTTCCCCGTCGGACTTTACTCTCACGCAATAAAATTCAAGTGCATCCAGAATATTCCCAGCTTGCAATACATTTTCGATTGACATTTACGAGCGATCTGTATACTTCCTTTTTTTTCTCCACTGCGCAAATAACTTTCGATATCGAATGTAAATATTCGTTAACGGTAGAGCGATTTTTCCCAGTAGCTCCAAAATCGTTAATGGAATATTTATACAAAAATTCCTTGATTCTTTTTTACAAACAACAACTGCACGCAAGTTTGTGAAGTATTAAATACTCAGATCAAAGAGCCACTCATTTCGAGCTTGCTCTTTGCTTCAAGAGGCCGTCGTCATTCTATTATGTAGCAAAACGCATTTGCTTGTCCCTCTTTGAGCCCGCAGGAGTGATGCTTTTAATCAGCGTCGTTATAGCGTTTTCGCAGAGAATTTGCGCGCACATACGCGATAAATAGAATTAACAAGCGCGTGCCAGCGTTAATGCATTAATGCAATTATTGCCGCGTTTATTTCTGTAAGAACGAGTGGGATAAAAAAGGCGGGAGAGGGAGGGGGGCGATTCGTATGGAAGTTTAATTTTTCACGGACCAGCGGCTCGTGCGCAAAGTATTTAAAGTGAATTTAACGCCTGGAATGATTAAACTCGTATTATTAATTTAAAATTATTATACAAGCGTGCGACGCGTGAAATATATTTATCGCGTCAACTTTTGGAAAGTACCGGCGTGTAAATATCACGTCGATTATTACCCCGTAATCTCCGTCGACGCTAATGAATTGAAACTCCCTGTCCCCGGAGTTTCGAAAAAGAAATCCACTTCTTCTCTCCCTCTCGCGCGGCTCGTTGAATCTTTAATTTCCGGCCGCCTCGAATTTTTGCCCTGTCGATAACGAGTTTTTGATTTTAGGGGGCTAAGCCTCTCGCCCCAAGGTCAAGGTTCGCTCTCGCGTCCCCTGCAATTTCCTGCCGAGCTCTGGCTGCTTCTCTCGGCTGCGATGCTTATTTAACGCTGGCAGAGCCGACCGTTTGGATTAAGGCGGAGCTGCAGCGCGGCAGGCAAAGCCTATTAGCGGAACGCGCGAGGATAATGGAAAGAGACAGCGGGGATTAGCCGATGGGATCTTTTAGCGCGTTACCGGCAAGGTGTGAGAGAAAAGGGAGTTTGCGATTTTTCTTTTCGCCTTTCCGATACCAAGTATAGCGTCGAGTTTTCCTGGGTCCGTGTGATTCTGAAAAATACCCCCTTAAGGGGCTGTTCAAGAAAAAAAATTTGATAATTAACAACGATTCAAACCATACGCTGACTTTTTGTTCACAGGAGGAATGCGCGTCGATGCTGCAGGACCTCAGCGAAAAGATAAACAACCGGCACCAGGAGGTGCACAGTCACCCGCTGCTCTCGATCTTCAAGATGGCGGAGGTCGAGATTAAGTTGCCGCGCGCAAGTGGCGCCATCCGCTCCGCATCCTCTTCGTCTTCCCTCGGGCTGCTGCTAGTCTGTCTCCTTGTTACCCTCAGGCTTGCCGTCTTCGCTGGACCCACTACCTCCATCCTCTCCTCCAGGTCTTCGTCGTGACGCCAGGACTCGTAGAACGACTTCGGCAACGACGCAAATGCAACAAGAACCACCTCCGCTGCTGCTGAAGCTGCACACGTACCACGTTATTCGAGCGAATCGCTGCTGGTCGATGTCCTATGAGAATGAGACGCGTGGTTTTGGGGGCCATTTGAGAATTGCGTCGTAGGGGGCTGCATCGACCTGCAGAGATGGTCCGCTGATGTACCAATGTTTTTTTCAGTTATTCGTTCATCGGCTGTAAAGACCGTTTCTACAGGTCTGCGTTAGGGGGCTGAGAGACCCCTTTTTTGTCATGTATGCGATGGGGCAAGTTAAACACCCACGCGATTTATTTTTGTAGGGGGCTACACTCCGCGATGGCGCGAGCGATAACAGTGGGTTACGCATGCAAACACCTACGTCTGTATATACGTTAAGCTTTAATATATATATAAATATATAAATACATGATATATATAAATATAACTATAAATACTATACATACATGTACGATTGTAGAGGGGGCGAGTGGCGCGCGAGTGTTTGTACATAAATAAGCGAGAAAAAAAAAGAAGTAAGTGATGACGAACGACAGTAGAGGTGTTTAAACCTATTAAACGGCATGAGCGCGTCGCATCATATGCGGGCGTGAGAGCGAGATATGCATTCGATCCCTTAGCAAGGAATTTCCTAAGTTAGGCGAGATAGAGCGCGCGCGCAAATGAATCGGCGATGCGGCACATCCGCGCTGCTGTCTCCCCGCGTCATATCACTGCGCGAGCGATGTGCACGACTACGTTTAGCGCTTATGTATACATATAGGTTCATAGCGTTGGCAGCCTAATTAGCGTTTAAATGCACACACAATGCAACGAGACTGTGTATATATATACATATTGCGAAGAGAGCGTGTGTATACGTGTTTTTGTCTTTTCGTTCGAGAAGAAGGAGAAAGGGAGTAACGAAAAAAAAAATGAAAAGATTAATGCTTACAATATTAATTGAAGGTACAAATTTGTATTAAAAGTCTTTGTATAGATTAGGTTGCCAGTGTCGAATGTTCTATCAGTATTAAAGTTCCTTTGAATCGGTCGAGGACTCGAGCTTAGCCGTTAATTTCGTTTAGTTTTTTTGCGGTAGTTTTACGAAGGGTTGTTATGGTACGGCTTGTTTTGTAAACGTAAGTGCGTATTCTTCAGTATATAATACAAAAACGTCAAACCCAGTCTGTCGCTTTCCCCCGAAAAAAAAACAAGCACGAGCTAGAATGATTTGCGCAGGATGAAATCAGGCGCATATCGTTTTGTGTAAATCTTGACAATTCGAGTTGTAAACTGAAAATGGAAAGGAACCAATTCGTTTTTATATACGTATATATAATCACAAGAAATGTAATCCAATTACACTAATGAAACTCGCAATAAAGTATAATGAAATTCCGTTTGTAAACACCCGCAGTATTCGAAACAATAAGATCCTCTGATGAGAATGTTCTATGTATACAATAAAACATATCAAAAAAGCTGGCCGAGCAGATATACCGCTACTTTACAACGCGCTTGCGCACACACGAGTCTCTCTCTCTCTCCCTCTCTCTGAATGAAAATCTTGTTTTTCTCCCTCGTTGCCCGGCGCGCGCATTGCTTATTCGCGCAAACGTGAAATAGCATTTTTCAATCTACTTCCTTGTCCGTCGACTTGTCGTTGCTTGGCACAGCACCAACGACGTTCGTTCTTCCGTGAAAGCGACGTAACCTCGTGAGCTTGTTTGAAGATCGTGTGTATAAATATTCGCACGCGAGAGAGCTAGACAACGTTTATAACGATAATAATAACGATAACCGTAAGGATATAACGGTACCGATAACGACAGATACGTGTGCGAGGTTGAAAGCCGCGTGAGACGAGGCTGCAGGCGTCGACACCGCGATTAAACATACATGCGCGTGCACGCCTCCAGCAGACGCGACTTTTTCAACGTGCCGTCGTTCCTTATTCTTCCTTTCTGTTCTTGAAGCCCTTGCGTAGTCTCGTCGTGTGTATACTATAGTCCCTCGCTGCTGCTATTGCTTCGGGGGAAATAAGAGTAACAGCTTATGTCGTCGTCGCTGTTTGCAGCTTCCTGGTGGTTGATTTTTAATTTTTCAATTTTTTTAGACTTGACAATGATTACTTGTAAGATTAGGCGATTAAGTGTTGAATTGTAAATTGACGTTGAAATAATCGACCACCAAATGACACTTTCTTCTGCTCTCGACGTATCGGACCATATAGGCATTTGTTAAAGCTGAGAGTTGTAAAGAGAAGAAAAAGCGAAAGGGAGAGAAAGAAAAAGAGAGAAACGAATTTTGTGCAGACGCGAGTACATTGCTTTGGAGTCGAGGTCACGGACGCGCGCGCGCGCGCGAAGCTTATTATGTTACGAAAACGAAGCACGATGTACATTAATCACGCTGTGTAATCGCAGGGTTAATCGGGCTCCGGCTAAGTACGCGTACATAAAGTTTGGCCTCGCGATTCTCTGCGCGGGTCGCTCTATATGTATATACACACATCCGCACTCGTGTAGTTATATAGATAGTTAGGTAGGAATTGTATGTATATGCGTGTACACGTTTGCTTGGCAGAACTGCTTTCGGAGAAGATAAAAACTTCTGCAGCGTATAGAGAACCTTGGAATGTGCAGGCTTTTACTTTGCGATTGTAAATATTGCGTTTCGTGATTGAGGGAGAAGCTTTTCGGCTGATCGTTTTGTTCTTGAAAGTCTTTTTTTATGTTAAGTATACGTTTGATCCAATCATGTGCTTCCAAAAAAAAATCACTTCGCGTTTAACGTTTTTATCTTGATGAGAAAAACAAATTGAGGATTTTTTCGTTGGAAAATTTACGAGACATCGAGTGACATAGGCTCGTTTTCGAACCCCTGAGAATTATTACTGTCTATCCACTTTGCACTTTTACTATATCTATAGTGACTTTCCTGAGAACGTTTTAACTAAAGGTTATAAAAATAACTCTACTTCTTTAACCTACACTTTATAATCTTGATATTATCAAACGATCTCAACTTACAACTTTTCCGTCCTTTTTAACTTGTCGTAGATTTAGATTATTGCGCACTTGAACGATTATTGAGAAGAGATAATGAATTCAACTTTTAGCGAGATATCCGAATACATATCAACGCGAGACATGAAAAAAAAAAATCGAATCATATCAAGAAAAATCATCGTCAAAAATATATTATACTATTATACACTTTTATAAATACTTACGTCTTTTATTAAAACGATAAATTGTTGTTCCACTTGAAGTGAATTTTTAAATACAATATACACAAATTTTGCATAAAATTAACAATTAGTGTAAAACCGATTTGATGACGAAAAATTGCTAAAAAAACGAAGCTTGACTGCATTTAAACTTTGATCCCAAAACTAATGTATAAATACGCGTACTCGACAAACAAAAGGTATCGAAAGGGTTTTTCTAGTTCCTAAATGAACCACAATTTCTTACGCACCCTTTTCTATAAATTGATTCACTATAATGGTAGAGAGAAAAATTTCTATGGTCGTTACGACGCGTTTTTTAAACTCGTTTTACTAACCAAACAATTTACCCGATTCAAAATCGAGTCTCTACTCTCGAAATACCCTCCTTACATCAGCCCCTTATCAGAGCTCGATGTCCCGATAAAGCCTAACCCAAAATCCCAGTTCGGTTGAGTCACGAGCTGAATCGGCCTTTCAAATCAGCGACATGACATTGACACTGAGGAGTTGCATCGCACGCGATATATACGAGGAACGAGCCTGTGTCCTCTGATGTCTCTCTATATATATATTTTCCCTCATATAACCGATCGAGTATAAAGCGAATGTGTGTTTGTGTGACGCGGCTATCGGAAAAGCAATAATGTATAAAGTTTACGAGGGCGGCGATAACAAATGTAAATTTAACACGATGCGTCCGAATGTGCAAGTGTACATAATCTTGCGTATATAGAGGGAGAGAAATGTATGTGTTGTGTGAGCGAATTCGAAAGAACAAAATTAGCCTCGACACACATCCAATAAAGGCTGCACACACGGGAGAATATCGAGTAACGATCGATTGTAAAGAGAAGAAACGCCGAAAAGGAGAGAGAGAGAGAGCGCGCGCGCACTCCTTGTCAAGGCAGCTCACGTCGTCTCCTCGTTCACATACATACCTGCAAGCCACACGAGAAACTACGGGATGACCTCACGTAAATCTTGCATTTTCGTGGAACGCATCGATCACGTCGAATCGTTCTCTCCCTCCTTCTTCTTCTTCTTCTTTCCGCACAGCGCTTCCTCGTTATATACTTACGCTCCTAGCGATAAGGCGCTTTGTGTCGTCGCCTGTCCTGTCTCGTTGCGTATATAGACACACAGAATACACTGCTTATACGTTGCCGCGAGTCATCGTCGGATCCGTTTAAACGGGATCGTTGTCGCCTAACGTCTCTGATCGGATTATGGGAAGACGGTGCTCTTCTCAAACCTCCCTCGAGGGGGCAAGAATTTGCGCGCGCGCGCGTGTGTGTTTGTATTATACATAGCCGGGGTTTCGTTTGTTGGAGAAAGAGATTTATAAGTACGTTGATCGTTGCGAGAGAGAGAGAGGGAACGTGGCTTGCACTGCACTGTTTCGTTGAGTGGATGACTTGTTTTCGTTATGTATTCAGGTGGTACACTGGGGAGGACGTTTACTTGTCTGATGATGATTTCTCGCTCTTTGTTTGGAATATACATATCTATATATCGCTTGTTCGAGACGAGCGTAATCTTTTTCAGTGTACCTACCGGCAGCCGTGTATTATTGTTAAATAGAATCTGTTGACGTTTCCATTGGTTTTCCAGCTTCGTTAATTAACTGAGAATAATGTTGGGTAATATATAAATAACGCTCCGCGAGTGGCGACTAGAGCTTACCTTTCCAGTGTGCGCAAAAAGAAACGACGAGCGTTTGTTGATTTAGATTATCCCTGTACAAATATTTTTTTAACTCACCCGTTGTGTAACGTTTTAGCGTGAACCAAAAACCGCTAGATGAACAAACCGAATCATAGCTGTATTAAATAAAGGTTTGAAGCGAGGGTAAAAAATAAGACAAGCTCGAAGAGTCAGACATAGCGAAGAGATTTTTTTTTAAATACAATGCGTACCGCGCAACTTATAAAATTGCGATGCTTCCCGCGTGAAATTCGTTATAACGAATGAAACACACACATACAGACATACAGATGATAAACGAGAGCGTTTACAGTAATATACACTGAGAGCAAATTATGTAAGGATACGTCGATATTGCGAAAAACACACACAAAAAAAGAAAATAAAAAACAAACATATCAGGGTTCTCCGAGCGCGGGGAACCAGCCAACGAGCGTTCATTCTAATTGTTTAAAGTAGCCTCTGTTGTAGTCCTAATTCTAAAGAAATAATTCTTTAAGCTCACAAGACACCCTATTTATTCATTTATAAATACATAATAAACGAAATAAATTGTTTATATAATTACCAGCTGGTGTGCCTTGTTATTATTGCGTAACCTGTCCGTACAACGAGTTTCGTCCTATTTATTCGGCAACGTGCGCCTGCTAAGCAAGCGGCTGCATGCTGCTGCAGCAATTTAGCATAATTTTCAGTGCGCTGCGTTTAATTTAGCAGAGCAACCGTGAGAATGAATACAAGAGAATCGTATACTTCTGACGTCATTAAGCTTTGTTCAGAACCTTTTGAAATGACAACAATAAATAACAATAGGATCTAATAATGAACCGTAACATGAAAGTGATGGTTCTTATATAATAATCTGTACAGCGACATAATTAGCAGTAGAATTCATTTGTTTATACTGTTGTATATTACTTTCTTTCATCAAAGAAGCTCCTTTTCTCGAAACGGCTTCATTATTCCGGATAATACGTGTAGAAACACCCCCTTATTATTACTCTCCCTCTCTCTGCAATTAACTCTCATTTAAAACAGTACAAAGCTTTCGGTTGAAACGCTGCAATCACGCAAAGAATAACAACAATATAACATCGACAACGACAACAAAATCCTGCAGCCAGCTTTATAGGTATATACATACATGAGCGCAAAGCGCGCACAGCAGAGAGAAAGACCGTGTTTCTAAAAATAGAAATTCGCGAGCGAGCACGTCTGCAGTGTCGTCATTAAAAATAAATGTATGAGCGCACGGCGCCTCTCCAGTTTGGTGACCCGACGAGGAAACGAGGTGAAGGGTCGAGAGCTGATCGATATAACGCTCGCAAGCTCACGACTGTCAGTAAGAGCTTTACTTACCGACTGTTGGTAGTCTAGTTTCCTACATTACCCATTGATGGTAACCAGCAGAACCGATTGATGGAAGCTTGCGCCGGTTGGTGGTGCCATCTGGCGGAGAGCTCGATGAAGCTCAGACACGGTGATTCGTTCGATAATCCGCTTTCGAGCTGTGGACTGTGTAAACTGCGACGAGGGGAACCGGACGGGGCAGTCGCCGCTAGGCGTGATAATCGCGAAATTGGCTTCTCGCCCGTAACTGTATTACTGCATCGCGAGAGAGAGAGAGAACTGCATCTCGCGTGTGACACAGCCGACGGTAAGACAGAGACTCGCGAGGCTAGAAACTATCGTTCGTCTATACGGAGATGGAATTTTCAGGGGATTGTTGGTTAGTTAGGGGATGCTTTGATTTTCGGGTTAACGGAAATGATTATTCATTGATTGCTATTTTTTGTAGAAAAGTTTGCATCGGCATAGGGCAGGACATGTCAAATGTAATGTCGTCCGTGGTATCCGGTCTGAATAAGCCACGACTTTTCAACTGGGTCATCACTCATTTTTGGTTCAAATTCATTAACATTACGTCAAATACCTTACAATGCATCTCCCCGTCTTTCCAAACACTTCAACAGCCAGCAGTCAAAACAGCAGCTAAGTCCAAGAACGATCCACCTATACCCCAATATGCAAATAGCTCGGAGCAGGCTTCTCGACAATAGCCAGTTGTGACATCAGGCATCTCGTGCGATCGACAACAAATGCAAATGCAAAGCAGCCTTCCAAGACATATACAAGGAAGAGACATAGAGAGAGAGAAAGAGAGAGAGGGAGAGAGAAAGGGGAGCAGCTATCGCGATCGTGTTTGACGCGACCCCGCGACCACACGTCGGCTTAATTCCACTTATAGGCGTTAGCTCTACCGCAACGCAACGACCAACTGCTCGCTATACTCGTGACTCGTCCGAAGAAGATCTGCTGCAGCTATGTATACTTACTCCCCGCCGGCGGCTTTAGAAATGTATATCTTGTCACGTTTCGTAATTGACATAATACGACCTTGTATTAGTGCCGCTTTTTTTCTCTGTTACGCGCGAAATTAAGTCATCGAAGGACAAGTGTCAATCTCTCGACGCTCTGATTAAGTGCTCTGATTGGAGCTTTTGGTGTAATTTTTTTTTTCCTTCTCTTGGATCTTGCCTGATGAGGCTAACGAACGCGATAAAATTTCTCGTCGATGCAAGTACGTACTAATATTTACACGCGCGTCATATCTTAAATAGAGCACATAAAGAGCCAATCATACACAGGGCTTCTCGGGTGAATGTAAGGATCGATATAGCTATGTATAAATAACAATTACAACGATGCGGTAATGAGCTCACAATGAAGCGTGTAATAATAGAGTAATACCTTATCTTATTCTCTCGTTTAATTAACGAGAGCTAAACACCGCGCAGTAGCTGCAGACAAAATTCCAGGAACCCTCACTTCCCTGCAGAGATGTATATAGCTGGCGTCTATAATTACACCCTCTCGGAAGCGTAATAACCCAGTGATATTCAATCCCATTAAGAAAAAAAAGTCGCTCTCTCTCTCTTCTCGTCCGATCGACTCGTCAAATAACACACATACACACAGAGCCGTCATCCATAGGCTACATATATATTCTCAATATCTCTTTCCCTCCCGCGATAAAGAAGTTTCCCCCAGTTTCTCTCTTATACATACACACAGAGCCGCACGCGACGCACACGTGATCGTCGCGTCGTCGATCGGCGAATGGCATATAGCCACCCACCGCCGCCCCGATGAAAGAGTAGGGCTTAATCAGTTAGTCGATAGGGAAATTGGCTTAAAGTCACAGGGCTCCTGGTCTCCGCCGCTGATGCAGAGAGATAGAGAGAGAGTGTCTACCGAGCGTCGACCAGAGCAACGCAGCATATATATATAACATATACATATACCTGTGGTGCCGATATAGCCTTATAATCGTCGTGCGCGTCGTGTGAGGATTGATAAGTAGTGAGATGAGGTACAAGTAATTGAAGAGAAGAAACAAATCGGTAGACTCGATCGCGATAGGATCGGTTGCGGATGATTTGGAAAAGGACAGTTGGACACAGTGGTTGTTCTCTGCTTTGCTGAGAAAGAGGAAAGAGGATCGAGATAGGGACACGAGATGGAGAGGAACTGCCGCTCAGGCGGATAGGCCATGGCGGTGAGGTTCCACTGATCGTTTGGTGGACTACTGCGGGGAGAGAGAAGCGGATAAGATCGAGTAGAATGTGCAGCTGATCGGTAAGCATTTTCTTCGCGCAAGATGTTGCCGTTAGTTGAGCTCGTCGTCAAACTTGTAATAATATTAGTAGAAAGGAGTAAATTTTCATCGGCTACTTTTGACATCGAAAACGATAAACTCATCGATGAAAACCTGAAATGTATGCTTTTCTTCTGATTCAGAATGATATTCCAGGTATGAGGAGGCATTCTCTGGCGATCCTATGCTGCTACCTCTACACCCTCTTTGACATGGCAGCCTTACACTATCCGTAAGTATTATATCGCTTCAAATCAAGCCTCAGCTCTCCCTCTGTGAGTTTTTACGTTTCGCAGACGTACGAGAGACCTAATAACCTCTGGAATCCCTTACTACTCCCTCTATCATTCGCTGAAAAAATGAACCAATCAATTCGCTAATATAGAGTTTGTTACGATGTAGAAAGAAAAAAAAAATTCCTTCATGAAAATTGATTTGAAAATTTGTTCGACCAGTGACAAAGTGTGCAAGGCCGTCCTCTCCACGGAGGTCGAAGGTTGGCACTTTAAGGTCAACAGCCTAACCTCACGTACAATTCGACTTTCGGCGAGAAAACGCGGGTACCGGTTTTTTCCGAAGATCGCAAGGTAAACTGCTGAGATTTTTTTTTTTTTTGAGCCGGGCATTGTTGTTCTTTATTTTAATTTTGCACGAGAGGGAGGATTTCGGTGATCTGATTCAGTTGTACGAAATCTTTCGTTCGTGCGAGCACTTTCTTTTTGCGTATAGACTTTCGATAATCATTTTTTGCACAGTTTTCATTTTTATTTTTTACTACATAAAGACTGTTGTTTTGACACATACGTATCTTAGACCTGTGATTTTTCATTGACTTCATTGGTTGTCTCACGACTTTTTTCTTCATTATAATTGTTAAGTATTTTTGCATCGCACGAGGTGACGACGAAAACAAGAAGTACGCGTACCGGTTTTTTCCTCGGAGGTCGAATTTCAGCGAGGAAGTACGCGTATGCTTGAAAAACTGATGGTTTATCTTTTTTTTTTTTTTTGATTCGAACAAACATTACTAAATGTGAATGTCAGTAGAGTGATTATACTTTGTAGTATTACAATAGGTAGCTCGCCTGAAAAGTACGCGTACTTCTTTTCGAGTTGTTTCTTGCACACGGCCATACTGTATATTTAATTTGCTATCACGCACGAGTAGACCTGTATTATTACCAATGATAATATATACTTACACTACACGTAATTTCTTCATTACGAGGACTGCATGAGACGAAAAGACACTTGATTCTATATAGATACACAACAGAACGATAATCGTCGCTCTCGACGGAAATGAGTCAGTGGTGGCAACGCCACGAGTGCGGGAAATCGGAACAAAAAAGCCCTCTCTGGTCTCTATTATTAATGCACTTTAACGACAAGTACACGGGGAGAGCAAAGAACGTTGTCGGATGAACTTTAGGGTATGCACAGCACGAAGACCTCTTATGGCTTCTTCGCCGGCTATCTCTCTCTCCCGCGAGTATAGCTCTTGACGATATTGCTGTTTCATCGGAATCGCTAATATTCGCTTCTTTACTTTGGCTGCGATATATGTGGGCTGTCTCTCTCTCTTGATTTCGAACTTGGATTATTATTATTCTTTTTCGCGGTGTCGTGTGAAAGTGTACCTTTTCTTACTTTTCAATTCATACATCTGATAGTTAACTTGAATTTCGATGATCTAATACTTTTAGATGGAAAAGATGATTAAAAATTGAATATCAAAGATGAAAATAAACGGAATATTCGGCGTTCGATAATCCGCGTGGTGAAATCGCTAGAGCGCGAATTCGATGATTTTATTGCGTAATGACTTGCGACGTGTGCACTGCACCAGCTTCGCCCTCGTCTTCTGCCAGACTTTCATTAGAAATCGTACTTATTCTTGACGATGTCGTCTTCGCGGCCACGCCGTCGTTTTTTTTCCGCGAACTCGGCCTTTTTTATTCTTCCGCACAACCTCGATTCTAATCTATATCCTCCTAGATTATTGCTTTGATTTCGATATCTCGTATACTAATACAGCGATCGACCTATATAGAAATTCGCGTTTCGATCTTTGAATTTGTTGTGCAGATGGGATAATACAGCGGGACGTTTATTCGATGTAATTAAGCGCTGAGACCGCACAGAATCTCGAGCTTAATGGAATTTGCGTAATTGAAATTTAATCACCTCTGCTATATCTAAATATTCGTAATTTTCGTCTAAACAATCTATCGATTCTGGCCGCATATTGACTTTGTGTATAGATATATGTATATAAGCCGTGAAATACAGGTCACAAAGTTCACACATCGGAGAAACGCGAAGCGGCATAAATAAAATACACACACACGCGCGAAGACGGGAAGCAGCGCAATTTCCGTGAGGAAAATTCAAACGGTCTGTTGCAGAGAAATGGAAAGCGAGGACTACGGCAGGAAGGAGGTCTCGCTCTCCCTGAGGGACATCCTGCCCATAAACCCGAAGAATTACGATAAGCACAGGGCACCCAAGTACCTGGGCCAGCCGACTATAGTCTACTTCCACGTCACCGTCCTCAGCATCGACTCCATCAACGAAGAGTCCATGGTATGCATGATCGTAACTTACATTTTTTTTTTGTTTATAAAGATACAAATTGATAAATTGAATACATTTTTGTCAGACTTACGTGGCGGACATATTTCTCGCGCAAAGCTGGCGGGACTCGCGACTGAGGCTGCCGGAAAACATGTCGGAGGAGTACCGGATCCTCGACGTCGACTGGCTGCACAACATTTGGAGGCCTGACTGCTTCTTCAAGAACGCGAAGAAAGTCACATTCCACGAGATGTCGATACCCAATCATTACCTCTGGCTCTACCACGATAAGACTCTCCTCTACATGTCCAAGTCAGCTTCTTTTTCTCCTTATTGTCATCGACATCCCCTTTTGCTCTGTATAATCTCAACTTGCAAACTTCCATTTCAGATTAACGTTAGTGCTGTCATGCGCCATGAAGTTCGAATCCTACCCACACGATACTCAAATATGCTCAATGATGATTGAGAGTTGTAAGTATGATGCAAAACGTCCTATTCGAGAGTGAGAGAAGCCAAAAAATGAAAAATATAAACATTGCAGTGTCGCACACGACGCAGGACTTGGTGTTCATCTGGAACGTGACGGATCCGCTGGTGGTGAACCCGGAGATTGAGTTGCCGCAACTGGACATCGCCAACAACTACACGACCGATTGTACGATCGAGTACTCGACCGGTAACTTCACCTGCATCCAGATCGTCTTCAATCTGCGTCGTCGACTCGGATATCATTTGTTTCACACCTACATACCCTCGGCTCTCATCGTCGTCATGTCCTGGATCGCCTTCTGGATCAAACCTGAAGCGATACCTGCTCGCGTTACGCTTGGCGTCACCTCGTTACTCACTTTAGGTAAGAATCCAATTTCAATCATTCAAATTTCCCGCCTTCCGTTCAAAACCATCAAAATGCAAAAACTATAGATCAACAATCATTTCTCTCGAAATCACAGTAACGCGTAAAAAAAAGCTCGATCCATCAAAATAGCGAAATCGCATTTTTCAGCAATTTCCGTTTCCAAATTCCGGGGCAAAAAATCATCGCTCATCGAAAGTTGGCTGCTGTTACTGCAGGAACGCTAATGCAGAGCCGCGAGAAAAAAAAATGAAAAGCCGGAGAGAAAAATGGGGGTCTCTAGCGTATAAATCTGGCCACGCGCTACTGCTGTATGTATATATACACACGTACACGCGAATCGCGTGAGTGAGAGAGCCGGTGTGCGGGCGGGGACACGTTGCAGGGAAGCCGTAGCAACGGCATATAGAACCGCGAGAGGCCGTCGCCGCCGCGATTCGGATCGAATGGAAGGTGCTGAAGAGGGAATTGCGCGTTTTTTTCTGTTCGTGGTGGACTTATGGTGAGAAATGAGGCTTTCGATTTTTCAAGGATTGGGGAGACTAAGTTCTACTTATTGTATAAGCTTTCCGAACGTTTGACGATGTTAGAATTTTTCATTATAAGTAGTCTATAACGGATTAAAATATCAAAGTTTGACAAGTGTAAATACAATAAATATCAAAGTTTGACAAATGTAAATAAAATAAATATCAAAGTTTGACAAAAGTAAATAAAAGAAAGATCAAAGTTTGACAAAAGTAAATAAAGCAAATCGAATAATGACTGGATTGATGTTGTGGAACAGCAACGCAGAATACGCAATCGCAGCAGTCGCTGCCACCGGTTTCGTACGTCAAGGCCATCGACGTGTGGATGTCGTCGTGCAGTGTCTTCGTCTTCCTCTCGCTCATGGAATTCGCCGTCGTCAACAATTACATGGGTCCGGTCGCCACAAAGGCCATGAAGGGATACTCGGATGAGGATCTCCGAGAGGCCATCGATGAATTCAAGGTATGCATCCTTCCTACATATATATACACTACGAATTCCAACCCCTTCTCTTCGAGGTCACGTCGGCTTGAGATTCAACAAAACGCGTCGTTGTTCTTTATGTATACTTTTATAAAATTTAAATTCGTGCGGTGACGTTTTTAAAATAAACTCGAGGCATCAGACGCATTAGAGGAGAAAGAATATCAAAAAAAGCTTTTAATACGTTTCATAAACATAAATATACTGTTCCCGGGTATTGTTTTACCGAAACTCGGTGTAGCATCGAAACAACAATAGCCTGCATCAGATTTCCAGCGCTGAATTTTACTAACTAATATAGTCTGCACTGCAGCAGCTGAGCGAATAATCAAAGCGTCGAGTTTCTCCGATCGCAAATAAGCATAAGGCTTTTTCTATTGAGCTTTCCCTTCGATTAATTCTTATTGTTCCGCGTAAATGGGTTAGCCCGATAATTTATAATGCCAATCTGTGCCCTCCTTTGTGTGCATGTGTGAGTCCCTATATATAAGGCAACTCAATGGCACAAAGATGAATCGTATTAAATGAATGCGCTTTATTCAGGAATTGTACTCCATGGCGTATTATTTCCTCGAGCTAGATGTATATACTATCAAAATAAAAAAAAAAATAATAAAAAAATCTTATCAACAGACGCCAATGAGGTCAGAATCGGAGCGAAGCAGAAGCCCAGTGCGCCCGCCTACGGTACAGTACGACACGTGCTGCGAGGGCCGTGCCACAGCCATCTACATCGACAAGGTCTCGCGCTTCCTATTTCCCTTCGCCTTCTTCATCCTGAACGTCGTCTACTGGAGCACCTTTCTCTGAACGACAAAAACTACTACTATACTACTCTGTACATATACTTAATAACTATGTATATTGTATCATCTCGCGCTAGAGCTGTTGTTGCCGCGCGACTTTGTCCACGATTAAGCGGAATAACTTTACCTAGATATTATGATAACTCTGTCAATATATGATTATGAACTATATTTAGAGTTTTTTAAGGGACTTTTAACACTTATATAAGTATACATGTAACAACACGTTGTTAGCTATGTTATATGACGGGGGACTTGTAAAGGCTCTGCGTATATATAACGTTGCGTATCAGTATAATAATTGCCGTAATGTCTAAGAGAAAAGCCTGTAAAGATTTTTTTCAAAGGAATAAAAAAAAAAAAGAAGAAGAGATATTGAAAAAGGCTTACCTGAGTATGTGTGCGATGATTGACGATACTCTTCGCAGTATAAATAAAATTAAGGAAGGATCGAGGGGGGCGGGAGATAACGAAGTATAATCAATAAGCGCAAGGAAACGTGAATAAAGACAGTACTTTATTTTGTCATTATTTCATTCATATATTCATCTCATCGGTTCATATATGCATTGATAATAAATATACTTTTTTGTTCTGCCCTTTTTTCATTTCTTTTTTCTCTTTTGACTTCGTCGATAATCGTCCGAATTTATATTAATAATATCCTGTTTTAATAATACAATCGCACGCTTCGCCTCTCTATCTCTGAAAATTGTGTCTGCGACTCATTGAGCCTCGTTCTCTTTTTTTCTTATACTCTCCATCAATGATCGATCCACGATCGCCTTGAGTAACGTCACTCACACACTCATAATCAATCTCATCCTCTTCTCTCACAACAAAAAACATAATATACATCAACGCGTCCGCTCTACACAACGTCGCCGAGTTCTCGAGTTTTCAGACCCCAATCCGCTCCGGCGCAGCTCGAGCGACCGATATATTAAATATAATAAAGGGAACAACCGTCGCCGTCGTACGTTTCATATATATGTATATATATATCCGTTCCCTTTTAAACTCTGGAGTAGTAGCAGTAGTACTTCGAAAATATAGATTTTCTCTCGTTTGGTCCGAAGTCGCGGGTCATATACGTGTGTACATCTGTGACGAGTGCAAGTACGAACGAGCTTGTATATTATATTATATTATAACGCGACGTCGGCGATCGGCAGCAACTTCGGACTGATTTTTTATTAATTTTTGTTTTTATCTATAGTAGGTATAGAACACTTTTACACTCGCTCTCTTGCGCAAGTACACATTCGCTCTCGTCATCTATATATCGCACGCAAATTATATCCTATACGGGTTTTTATAGAGGATTTTTTCTGCTTTTTATTTTCTCTTTTGCTCTAAGGCTACGGCGCACCTCGTGCTCTCCTCCTCCTCCACGATAATATAGCTCTTATAACTTTTTTTAATTCACTGAAAGAACTGTCATAGTAACATTTGCTATTTATTTAGGAAAAATTTACTATGTTATATAGTAACGGTGAGACAAATTTGCTTTATATTAAATTTTACTGTATTACAATATATATAGTAATTTTTATGGAAGATAACATTTTTTTAAATTTTATTTCTGTCATTGTTATATTAGTTACCTTTACTTATGAGCTAACATTAATAATAAATTAACGATAATTAATAAATAATAGCAGCGAAAAATATGTAATGTCTTAATAATATCAGGTAAACGTATAATACGAGATGTTAAACTCTGATTACCGAATAAATTAACTGTCACGAAGACACATATAACTTAAAATTTTGACACGCAGAGGAATCCTATTGAAACAGTTTTTACTATATAATAATATAGTTCAAATTTGAGCGAGTATGTGCCACTGTTGCTATCTTATACAGTAATTTTTTGCTACATAAACAGTTAATTTTAACATACAGTTCTTTCAGTGTAATCGCTAAGACCTAGCTGTGTATACACGCGCTCGTCGGTAAAATTCGTCGTCGTTCTCTTTCTGCCCCCGGTTCCGCTAATCTACACAAAACGTTGCTGCTGCTTCTTAACTCGTCAGTTTATTTCTCTGGTAATATTACTAATTTTTTTCGTATATCCTGTGTGTACGTGTGTCTTTGTGTGTTCGCTGAACGAAAACAAAAAATAAATAAACAATCGGAATTTGCGTGAAACTGTTTATTGTCAACGAAAGTGCCTCGTGCTGCAAACCGAGAGAAATCAAGAGATATATTCAAACGATTGAAAAAAGTAAAAAAATAAAACGTGCGGGACCTGCTCGCCAAAGTTTATTTACAGACTCTCCTCGACTACGATCTAATACACAATCGTTTGTCCTAAATCTGTGTTGTGTGCTTACCGGAGAGTTTGACAAAAGAGCGATTCTCGCCCTCAAAATGTCTCTCGCGATAACGTTGTGTATTGTTTTGTGTTTCTTTTTTTTCATTATAATTCATTTGCTTAATTTTAAATATTTTTCTCTCACCTAAAGTTTATCGTTTACTTTGAGAAACGTGAGTCAAAATGTGTGTGTGTGTGTGTGTGTGTGTGTGTGTGTACGTGTGTCGTCTTCGCGCACTCGCTCATGCGAGCATTTTTCTTTTTATCGTTATTATTAGTATTATTACAGTAATAATTATTATTCATATCTCGCATCTTCACTTTTTCTCTCATATTCACAATAATATCTTTTTTTTTTTGTTTTCTCTTTATATATTCCTCCGCTTACTATTCATCCCTTCGCTCGTTGGAATCAGCCGGTGACTTTGGTCCTATTGTTTAGCTCGTGACGTTAGTCTACAACCTGCCTTCTCTTTTTACTCGTATTTTCTTATGCAAAGTGTGTATATATATGCGTGATCCTATGCAGAAAATCAGGCTGCAAAGTATGTAAACGTCGTACGGTAAACTGTACTACTTTGAAATCATAGAAGGCAATATATATGTATATATAAGTGTTATTAGGTAAAAAAATTGATACAATTTTCATCCGAGTTTCCTATTGCTTGAATAGTCATGTCAGTACAGAATCAAGAGTCTATTTGAGTTAAACAGTGTGTGTGTGTTTATGTATAAGTGTGTGAGCTTTGCAATAGAAAAAAAAAGTTAACTCGTTGACTCTCATCGCCGGCATCTTGACGCAGCGCCTGTGGACGGCTAGTGTCCTTTAATAGTTTACTATATATAATATATATATATATATATGTTTTGTGTCATATAACCCCCCCGTAACGTTACATAGTGTTTTTCGCTTTCATTTTCTTATCAAAACAAAAGACGATCTCGCGACGACGAAACAGCGGCTGCATCGGACGAACGTGTGCACCTGCGTCTGGCGTAGTTTTTTTTCTCTTCTCCTCGAGAATTGACTGGATTTTTCTTTTGAACGTTCGCGTGAAAAGTAAATTTAATTTAGCTTTAGAACAGAAATTGCGTATTTCATTTTCGTCAACAACGAATTCAACGATAATACAAAGGATATGTATGTCCGACCATACACGGACTCGATCTACTGCGAGTCACGCCAGACGTCTCACCGCGATCTCTGTGTCATCAGTTCGTCCGCTGGAAAGTTTACAATTTTTTCTAAATTTCCCCCCGTATTTTTTTTTTTTTTTTTTTTTTTTTGGTGATTATTTTGTTTTTTCTCTGTTTATACACACACGTAAAAGTACGACATTTGTTTTTATCTTGCTTCGAAAAAATTGGCAGTTTACGGTAGTAAAATTGAAAGACTCATTTTTTTTTAAATCCTTCTGTGGCTCTTTGCTTCGTTTGGAATTTCCCGCCTCTATTACATAGACTGCGTTTATTATTTGTTTGCATTCGCCGACGATTTTTTTGTTCTTCAAGCTCCACTGATTGATTTTTGGTTTTTGTATATATCATCGGGTTGTTGCGCAGACCTGATTTTCTTTTGCCCACTCGATCGTCGAATTTTTCTCTCGCTGCAGCGCTTCTCTCGCGCGCGATATAAGTTTTTGAACGGTACAGAACTACAATCACGACACCGACGATTTAATTTATTAGTGTTTTTCTTTTCTCGTTAAATATATACTTAATTATGTACTCCTTTTTGGTATTAGTTTGCTTATTCTGAATTTCTAGTCAATGATTTTGGACTTAGTGGTTATTAGTTAGCATCTCGTTTATTATTATTATTATTATTATTATTATTATTATTATTTCTTTAAACTGCCTTTCGCTTAAGTATATATATATGTAATCTGCCGCTTGCGTCGCCACTTTGTTTCACACTTCGTCGTACCTTCTCTGCTCTCACTCTCTTATCATAAGTTTTCTTGTGTTTATCTTTGTTATATACGCTACAGTTAAAGGAAAAATTTTCATTCTCTCACGCACGCACTCATACTTCTCGATATCGCACTCGTGTTTCGTTACGTCTAATTGAACATCGTCGATTCATTGAGCATAAAACGACACTTAGGTAAGTATAATTTATTTTTTCATCATTACTCTCTTAATCTGTACTCATTTAAAAAATCGACGACGACACAGTATATACTTTATACTTTTTTTTTCTTTCATATTTATAATATATATTCATTTAATAATTCTTTATTTTCTTTACACGTTACGTAGGAATGTGGAAGAGGAAGCGAGTTTTTCATTTATTTTCATTACAAGTAAATTAATTGTATGTATATAATATCTTTAATTCACTTTATATATATATCTCTATTTAATTATTTCATTTATATCTCAGTAAGACACGAGACCGTCGACACGGGCAACTTGCTGGATTTGTTTTTTTTTTCCACGCGCCGAGGAGAAAAAACATAGCGAAGCCTCCGCGAGGCTCTTGAATAATTGTTTCTTTCTTCTCTCTCTCTCGTTTATGCTCTTTTCCGCTTCTTCGAATGATTTAGAATTGATTCTCTACTTTTTTTCGCAGCCCCGCGTAATTTCCTCAGTTTAATGGGCAATTCACGAGACAGAATTAATATAGATCACACACCGTATTATACAAACTGTCGAGGATTCTTTCTCTCGTTTTGTTTTTTCTAATCGCGTTGAATTTCGCGACAAAAAATTTCTCTCTCCACGCTGCGGACCAACTTCGTTAATATTATATACCTCACGGCTCTCGCGCCACTTCATTTTCATTTTCTTTCGTATATTATATTATATGTACATTATTTCACTTCTCTCCGGTCGTCGTCTTTGCCTGTAATCGTGTTACTTTTATTTTTCTCTAATGTACGCTTTCTTTTTATATCTATGTATATATGTATATCATCAGGTTAGGCGTGTGCACATTACGCGATGGAAATCATTTCTCGTAATACAGAAGTTAAGTATAATAGAAGTCGGTGATTCTTTTGTGGCAAGTGTTTGTATGTGTGAGTATTCTGTCTCTGTGACGAAAGTGGACGTATTAATAATAATAATAGTAATAACATCAGCAACAAATAGAGAGAAAGCAGTGAGCGTTAGACGGTGGTTGTGACGCTCGCAGCCACGTAATGTGCACATGCATAACGACCCTTTCTCGACTTGACACACTTAGGTAGTATACAACTTCGCGCGCAGGCGCGAAGTTTGAAAGAACGAGGGCATCTTCTTACTTAATTTACAGAGGTACTTTCTCTCTCTCTCTCTCTCTCTTTCACACACTCTCTTTCTCTTTTCGCTTTCGCACGCACATGATATATATGTATATACTCTTCGATGAGCCATATTATCCAAAATGTTGCTGCCAGAGGCGAAGCGAGAAACTCTCTCTTTCTTTTGGAAAGTGAATTTTACACACACGTACACACGGTGGCTCTCGTCGCGAGAACGTTTTATTAACGCACTGGGTCGAGAGCTACGTGGGTGTACGTGTGTGTATATGCACGCCGGCGATCTGCTACGAGAGACCGCGAAAGGCCACTATTTTACAACGGGTATGTATTTGTATATTTTTATGCATCTCGTGTCTACGCTTTCGCTCTCCATTAACAATTCGCTACGTTTTCCATATACGATATACATGTAAGTGTAGGTACTCTCTGTAAAATCTGCTCTGTTTATTATTATATTTATTTCTTTTTTTTCTTATACGTTTGAAATGTCGTTTATTTATTATACATATACATTAACGAAAAGTAAAAGAAAGAAAGAACACGATATTACTCGCCGCGCGCGGACAATTCCAAAAAAGTTCATTATTATAGATTCAGCTAGCCTAGGATCGAGGAAAAAAGTGTCTCTTTCTCTCGTCATCGTTTCATCGTCGTCGTCGTCGTCGTCGTCTTCATCTTTGCGTATAACATTATTTATATTACAAGGCGAAATGTGTGTAATTATTCATTTGGAGACGCAGCTCATATATATTATATATACATATACTTCAATGTCACGCTCGTTAACAATATGCAGCGCGCATCGTGTCGACGATGCTTACAATCCTCCGGAAAAACATTATTTTTCCTCTCTCGCTTCACAACGTAGTGTATATATTATATAATTTGTCCGTCGAAGGTATCTTCCTCGTCGTCTCTCTATTCGTTCGTCGTGTGTGTGTATTCGCTCGTCCTGCGGCCGGCGAAATCTCCTCGACTTTTTCTCTGTGTATTTCTTGGCACTCGATACCTCTGATTCGCTCGAGTGTTGTTTGCCTTTCTTTTCTCTTGTGGCTGAGTGTAGGTGTCTGTGTATTTTATGTGTGTACGTGGATTTCTCTGACTGTCTGTCCGTCACTTTACGTGTGCGGCCGTCGCAGCTGCAAATACAAAGAAAAAAAATTGGCTGTCACACAAGGCTGGTTCTTTTTTTTTTAAAAAAGATTCGTTTCTTGAATTTTTCGATATCTGGAATGAGATGCTATAACGGAGCTTTGTTTTTAGCGGATTTTTGCGAATTAGTGGGAGACGAACGATTATCCTAAGATTCTTAGAATTAGTTGAATTCGATAATAGAAGACGTTTACAGGAACACCAACGTACATGCCTCCGGAAAACAAATCATTTAATACTCAGGCAGTTACAGCATGAGCGGCTCAATCAGACTCAAGAATGTAATTTCTGCATGGTTGGCCCCCAGCTATATATACTTTCTGCGCGCGTATTGTGATGAGGGAAATGAAAAGATGCCTATGCGCCACCTATCTTCGGCGTTAGATACTAGAGAACCGAAAAGTTCAAGTGGGGGAAAGGCCAGTCCAAAACTGTTTTCTTTTGCGGCTGCTATGGCTTACTGATTCCACATGAAAGTATTGAGAAAAAAATGAAAGGGAAGAAAGTATCGATAACTTATTCTGTAAACATATTCTTCGCAGAAAAGAGTAATAAAGACCATTCAGTTACGAGAGCTGTTATGAAGTCGAATTGACCATGTTATCTTGTGTGAGAAAAATTTGATCAACGCAAGATTTTTACAAGTTTGGAATGAAAATATTTCAAAATGCTGATTTACATCATAAGCTAAAAGTCTGGAATATCGATACAACAACCGTCAGCAATTCGCAAAAGTGAATCTCGCGCAGCAAATATCAAAAGCGTATAAGAGAGAGAGAGAGAGAGATGCTCAAGTGTCGTTTGACGAAAGTGAGAAAAATGCGCGTCGTTGGCAATATTCAAATCTAGAGCCTCCTCCTAACCTCAATTACTCAGTCAGTCTTGACTTTCACTGATAAATTCCCGGCTCGTGTAGTCCAAGTGATAATCTCGGTTAATTAATACACACTCATCGATATCTCGCCTTCATTATATTGAAACTATCCAAAAATTTCTCTCCCGGATGTTCGGCGTACTTTCCTTCTCCCAAAGTTTTTCCTTTTTTCTTTATTGCACACTCACACGAGGACGGCGCAAAGTTTTTAAACGTTTGCCAAAAGTTTCGCGAATACTTTCAAACTTGGGAATTCGACGCATAAAGTACAGATTTCCTTCTTGCATATTCATGAAGCGCAGCTAGCTGAATTCCCGGAATATTTTAACGAATGCACTTTCCAAAACAACGAGTGTGTGTACATGTATAAGCAATTAGAAAACGAGTGAGCCTTGGCGAAAAAAGTTATGCACATTGGCATTGAATTGAATTGAAGAAGAATCAATTAGTTGCATGAAATAAGCCGTCTAAGTTGATTAATCGGTTCAGTTGAAAGGATGAGAGTATATATATATCAATTGCAAGCGATTTCCCGCCTCAAAGTATAAGAGCGCGTGCATCAAGATCAAAGCTTAATCAGGGGAATTCAATTGAAGACAGCTCCTTCTCCCCCACACGGAATCAGCCTCTGGTAATCGGCGCATCCCCGGTGACTAGAATATACAATAGAAATCGACTGTCTTCGAAGATTCTGCGCACCAGCCGAGGGTCACCAAAGCTGTCCACCTTACCCACAGCGGGTAGTTGGAAAAAAGACGAGAACGAATATTCGCACATAATAAGTGGTATATACTTGTGTGGCCACAAAAGAGAAGAGTTTCACAAAAGGATCCCTTTTCTATTTATCTACTCTCGGACAGGGTAGTTAGATTCCTGGAATACCCTCGGCGGGTAAAAGCTCTCTCGGGTTCGAGTAATAGCTCGAACACACGTATACACTCCATCTCGCTCTGTGTAGCCCGGGGAGCGTGCGTAGAAACGCGCAAGCTCCCACTTTCGCATCGATCCGCGAGCCGATAAAAGGAGCTCCGAGGCCGGGAACGAAACTCGTTCTCTCACTCTACCGAGATCAAGCTCACTCTCTCGTTTTTCCGCTCTGACTATACACAGTCTGTCTGTCCTTTTCTCTGTGTGTGTATATATGAGCGAGAGGAGATACGTGCCTCGGAGCTTCTTTTTCCGAGGCTCTTCTATATAATACTACTCGCTCCCTTTCTCTTTTCCAGATATCGCTTTATTCTAGAAACTAAACGAGAGCTGCCTTCGCATCCGATTTTCTCGCATCCTTTGTGCGCAATATATAGGGGAGATAGTTAAAATTCTGGCTGTATAGCAGCTGTCTCTGCTTCGATCGAGAGATAGATAGATATGCGCGACTGTGAACTCTTTATTCGACGTGTATATCGTCGTCGTTTCTCGAGACGTAAAACAGAAATGTAACGTAATAGTAAAGTGGAAAATCATACAAGGAGTATAAGAGAGAGACAGAAAGGGAGTTATATAGGGTGTACAAGACTTCCTTGGGTATAGCGAGCAGCGAGAGAAAGATAGATCTTTGATATAAATATGTATATATATAAAAGGTTAGAGCATGTGCATTTATATAATATACGTATAATGTCATCGATATAAAGAAACCATGCTATTGTTATACAAGTGGTGTGTGTGTGTATCAAATCAAACAAAAGATTTCAAGATAAACATTCCTTAACAGTATATATTCTGGCAAGCATGAAATGCACTTTATACTCGTGTGTGTCTCCGAAGTCTCATATATGGCACAATGTGTCTTTTCCATTTACTTCGAAGGGGTCGGCCATTGTCTTTCGCTTCGGGATTACAATGGCTGACCCGTCTCCAAAACTAACACAAGAGAGAGCATCAGACACAGGCTACTCGAGCCACCTCAGGAAGTACACTCGGGATGTATATATATAGAGAGAGAGAGAGAAAGATTGTGACACAGTCAAGGTATACACATCAGGGACAAATGCAATGGTGTGTTTTTCATTTCATTTGATTTTTCAACAAGCAAGCTCTTGATGGTATCATCGTTCCGTACTTATACGCTGAATGGACATGGCTCACACACACCATTGACACTCGACCTTGCGGTGTTAGTAGCTCACAACGTGTAAACACAGAGAGACTCTCTCGAACGAACGAACAAACACGAGGATGCGAAGGCAGCCCAGATTCATCATCAGACGTTAGAAGAGACATTAAAGAGATGTATAGGGCTCACCGTTTAAGCAAGGCCAGACACGGCTGACTGTGACTTTCAGTTTTTGTTCGAGCGAGTAGAGGAGGACGGTGGTACGGTAGTAGTTGTAGTAGTAGAAGTAGTAGTAGTAGTTACAGTAGTAGAAGTGGTGGTTGTGGTGTTAGCGATAGTAGGTGAATCAATATCGGATAGGAGATAGAGGTGATGGTGGTGGTGGTGGTGTTTGGTCTCTGAACGTGACTCAAGCGGTCTCCGATATCGTAAGCGGTGGCGGCCCACCGGAAGTACTCATGGCAGACGTGGTGGTCATGGTGGTGGTGGTGGTAGGAACCGGAAGTGGCCGTAGGGCCTGCATGTCGCAGGTGTGGGAACCGCGCTTCTTTAGGTCCTGGAACAATTGGCATTTCGGACATGTTTCAGTTCCTTTCTCCATCCAGTTTTCTCTGCGTGCTCATCATCATTATCATCATCATTACCCATATTCCTAGCAATCTCTACAACTGAGCACAGCCATACACACTCGTGCTAGTCTCTGTGCTGGATCCTTTTCTTTTCTTTTTTTTTTGGAAAAAATTCCATCATCAGTAAACTACATCCTTCGCAGAGACCAGCACTCACTTTCGTTCTAACTCTAAGCTCATGTCTACTGAGTAATCTCTATATATTCATCATTCGCTCGTCAACACATACTCGTGCTCTCCCTCTAAATAAAAAAAAAAAATTAGAATTCATAGTAGTATATAAAAAAACGTTGAATTCAATCTGCCCCGCGAAGGGAGCAGGATCTCTATCCAGGTGACGAGGTTCTCTCCACGACGGCCATAAAGTATACACGGCAGCTATACATATACAGCCCACGACTAAAATCCTCCCGAGGCGTATAGCACTAGACAAACGGGCTTGCATACTTTTCACTTTCTTTTATATACTCGGGCTCTCTATTTCTCTCGTCCCTTTGGAGAAACCTGCTCGACTTCGCGAAAGCGAATAAAGAAGTGGAGAATTATAATAATATTTATATATGGAAAAAGACTTAAAAAATATGTAATACTTATATTTTATATATATATATAAATATAAATAGGGGTATATAGAGATCGAAGCGGACTACTTTTACAAGCCACATGCGAGACATTGATCGTTTCTGATTGTCCTTGGTTATCATAGTAATAATAAGCAAGACAGAACATTTAAGCATTGCTACGGCCATTTATCGGGAGGTTGTTATATATAGTCCAATAATAATAATAATAATAATAATTATAATTAAGGGAGGAGATACACATTACACAGATTCAACAACAGTTAAGACAAATATATAATACTTAAGATTTACGATAAGATAATGTAAACATTCAATATATAGTAAAAAATATTAGAGATCGAAACTACGTCAATACTATTTACTATTAATATCGATAATTAATTTTAAGTATAACAGTAAGTTATATATAATGTAAATCTAGATTTGTACTCTACAGCTATATAGATAAACATTGAGAATACTTATATAAAAAAGGTTGAACATTCGTATTTTTTTTTTTTAAATTATTGGCAGTATCACAACATCGATATATGTATATATAATGCGTATATCATTCCACATTGGTTAGAGAGTCACTAATACTGTCTTTGTTCTGTTTCTCAAGAGAGTTAGAGACGTTCGTATTCTATGGAACGAGGATTTCTTCGTCTTCGTAGAATAGTATATATAGTAGGGGAGAGAGACTCCTAACCTAATTAAGCGTAGATACGTATACAACAATCATCACTTCTTCGTACGGTGGTGTGAAGTTGAACAACATATTATAAAAAAGAAAAAGGTGAATGTTACTTAGTCAAAAAAAAGCGATGCATAGCAACGTCGAGCGAGGCATTCGATATATGACGTCGCGGCGGTATATGGATGCAGAGGCAGTATATATAAATGTAAAAAAGTTTATAATACGCAGGCTTGATCAATCGATAATAAAATAGAGCTAGAAGAAGAAGAAGAATAATAGTATATAAGAAAAAAGTAAAAAAGTAGAGACCTAGGTTGTAATAAGGTGTGATAAAACAAAGTCAAACTATAGATCCACAGTTATTGTCAGGTTTTTCTTCTTTCGTTCGGGCTAACGCTTGCACAACGACATGTAGAGGATGAAAGCCAGGCGAAGCAACTTTATAGATTATATATAATCATATCTCTCGCAGGACGTATATATATATTTTCACTTTCATATTCTCTCCTATTAAACGCAGGTATATATAGGCGTGTGTCATTCTGCTGGGCAACGAAGATGCTGGCACGCAACAGAGTCAGATCTTCCTTGGTCCCAATCTAAAATGCAGTTCTATTCACTCGCTCTCAATCTCTCTCCCTTTTTTTCACTTTCTATTATATAAATATCGGATCCATCTAAGTTCTTGCTTTCTATGCTGTGGTGGTGGTGATAGTGGTTTAGTGGTGGTGGTGGCGGTAGTGGTGGTGGTGGCAAAATTGCATTGAGTTTTTTAGAGAGTATTCTTATTGAAAACACTGAACTAATATAGCCTTATTCTCATAATCATAAACACAATGACAATGCGACGTTGGTATATATATATATAGAATAAATCAATCATATAAAGCGTGTGTGCTCTCAATATCGATCTATACATATCGAGATAATATACAGAATCATAATGATCATTGGCTGTTGGAATGGCAACGGAAACGTGCTTGCACGATATATAATCATATATATACGTAATAGATATATGTATAATATAGAGACTTTGGTGTTAAGTTGCACATTACAAGATTAAGAATGCCTTCCTTCCCAGGAAATGTAACGTTCTTTACCTTAGTCCTCACTTCTATACGGTCGCCGTAAACGAGCACCACCCTATCCTTGTTTTCGGTGGCGGTTAGCTGATACGACAAGCTCTGTGTATATTATTGTTCGGTTCATTATGATCAGCATATGACGCGCATCACACGTTATAGTAGTCACAACCATGTGTGGTGTTGTGTGGTCGTGTTTTCGAGCCACCATCGAGTGCGCGTGTGTTCCCCATCAGTAGCATATCAACACACACGCACACAAAAGTGTTTACACCGTCGTCGTCATCAGACGTTACGTTCGAGTGCATTGCGTTAGAGATTCGTAGTGGTGGTACAGAGTAACAGAGACACAGATGAAGAACAAGACAAGAGTAGTCGCGCGTTGGTCGTCGTGTGGTCGTCGTCGTGGTTGGTCGGTGCGGTGGTGGTAGTAGTAGGTCGTAGTAGGTTGTCCCAGGTTGTGGTGATGATGCGTGGCGGCGGCGATGAGGAGGAGACCAGTGTCGGCACGTACGGAAATAGGGAAATAGAAGAATTGATTCATTCAGTTTGTTGACTCTCGTCGCACAGGCTTGGCTCGCTGTGCTTTAATTTTTCTCATCAACAACAAGACTCTTTGCTTTTCTTATATAAACTTAGCTCTATCTCTGTACGTAATAGTAGTAGCTTAGTAGTCTTCCTCGGAAGATTCAACAAGAACAAGAACAACAACAACAACAACAACAACGTAACTGTCACGTACGTCTGTCCGTTTATTTCTCTCATCTATCATATATTATCTATCATCATCATCAGTTTCCGCTCATGTATAAGAAAAAGCCTCTGCTATAGCTGTCAACATCCGCTTCTGCTATACATTTCCCACGTATCTCTGTCTAACATAGTGGTCCGAAGTGTCTCGCAATTCTCTATACATATTTCTCTCTGTGCATAAGTAGTAGTAGTAGTAGTAGTATGTGCGCTACTTAAGCCGGGGGTCGTGTCACGATGATAATAGTAGTGGTGGACAAGTGTTGTTGGATAACATTATAGTGACAGACACATAAACAGTGCGTGACTCTCAGTACAGGTCAGCTCAAGAGAGAGATAGAGAGAGAGAGAGTCATCAGCGGAAGAGACGGACAGACTCTGCGATCACCAACCGGCCAGAGATGTCGATGATGCTGCTGCTGCTGCGGATGAAAACAACAACGACAACAACAACAACGAGTGCGACAACAACGGTTGGTGTCGGTTTGTAATGATGGTGGTGGTGGTGGTGGTAGTAGTGTCAGGTTGTGGTGGTCGCGATAGTGGTGCGCGGTTAGCTCAGAACGAGGCCTCGACAAGGTAGGTGTCGTCCGTGCCAGCCCCCCCGGCGCCGCCGCCGCCGCCCCCCGTCTGGCTGCCAGGTTGGCCGCCTCCCGTCGAGGCCTGGGCCCTCGTCGCCGGGATGTACTGACTGTACGCCTGCTGAAAAATCCACAAGCCACACAAGGCACACGCTCTACACAATTTGTCTGCTTTTTTTGAGGAAAAGGGTTGTGATGTTTTTTTTTTTTCAATACTCTTGGCTGCGAGACTTATTGGTTGCGCGCGTCCTACATGTATCTCTCTTTCTATTTTACATTTCTTTTTTTTTTCAAGCTTCGCTATTCGCCTGGGTTATTATTATCATCAATGTGTCCGAGAATGACATAAGCGCGCTCTAGCGGTCACCGTGCGCCTGTCGACCGACTCTAGCTATACTACTTACTTGACTAGGTATATATTATATTGTCGGCCGACGGGCTCACGGAGGCCATTTCTACGTATGACGTGAGAGATAATGTATAATATAGATATATATGTGGCACTACTCATATATAATAATAATAATAGTAGTAATAATGTGTATTAATGCGGAGGACGAGACACTTTTTAGATCGCATATAATTTGAACACGACATTCCTCGGTCAAAGTTACAAGCTTTCTATTTATACTCAACTCAAGCATTCATTTTTCTGTGCGTATACGCGGTCACTTGTGATCTTAAAGCGAGCTCGTCCGAATAATTATATATAGATATATATATTATATATGTGACTATATACTATAGTATAAGAATGAAGAGTGAAATCAAGTAACGACGAAGCGGTCTAAAGAGTATATATATATAATTACTGTTGCGTCTATATATTGTGAGTGTATTATCTAGTGTGTTTGTGAGATATATATATATATCGGTCTGACAATGACTATAAGCTTGACTATAATTGATGGCTCGCGCTGATGAAAGCTCTTAATGTTTCAGCCGTCGCTATAATCGAACAACAGTGAAAATTATGTATTACATATGTCTGCGTACGTGTTATATGTATGTATTATCGTACTATTATACATTTAAATCTACTTTGCTAGTTGTCTAATTAAAGTTATGTATATATAATTTCTCTCTAATGTATACGTGTATGTAAGTCTCGTTAATTTGAAAAAAGTGCGGTGCAACCGTGTACACGATCGTTGTACACAAATATGTACGTATATGTTACGTGATATTATAAATCCAAAGTGTGAGATACTGCGCTATTTCAACTTTCTCTGCTCATTACCAGTCTCTAAAAAAAAAAAAAATCTAATCAGTCACAGCTATATACGACTGCATACAGATACTTCATCTCCTCGTTAATCTCTCTCTCTCTTTGAATCGGATTTAGGTGTAAAGCAAAGTAATTTGGCTTACATACTCGTGAAATCTCGATTGCTATTTCGCTGAAGCTCCAATCGAAGAAGAAACAAAAAAATTAATCCCGTTCCTAATTCTCACTCAATCTCCTGACTTCTCCCACACACTCGTCTCTCTGTCTCTCTTTTTGGAGGCCCCGGAGGTTGACCGAGACCCGGCTTATTGGTATAGTTTCCCTAATTCCACTGGCCGCAAACTCGACGCTCTAATTGTTAGCCTCAGGCTAGTATACCTACATGTAGACGAAACTTTAAGACACGAACTTGAATAGAAAAAAAAAAAAATTCCCCATCGGTAAGGCAGACGCGTCGGTAAAGCAGTCGATCGATCTTACGAGCCTGAAAAGAAAGAAAACGAGTATATACTCGCGCGCCAAACGACGCTCTCCCTCACACGCGATTCCACAGGTGCCTTTGTCGAGCTCTAAATCTTGCTCGCGGCACGCGAGGTCGCTCTATACCTCCGTCGTCGCGTCGACGTCCTCGTGAATCGACTGGCCAAGCATATAAAGAGAAGCGCAAAAACGAGCCGATAGTTCTGACCCGCATTGATCTTGACACGTTTGCAAAGAGAGAGAGAGAATAAAGCGTCAAAGGAGAAATAATACACGAGGGATTTCTGGCGCATTATGCAACTCGGCGCAGGTGATCCGTAATCGAAACTGAATAATTGAAAGCGAGCTTTATTCTGAGACGTGCCTGTCTTTTCCTTTTTTTTTCCTACGCGTAATATAAACGTGAATTGTTAACGCAGTTGATGCGAGCGTAAAACGGAACGACGCTTTTCGGGGCTAAAAATAGCTTGGGTTAGCCGGAAAATTATTCTCCTGAAAATGGAATAGTCCGAGAGACTCTGCTGCTATTGCGGTGGAATTTCGAGCTCGTTTTTTCTTCTAGCTCTCAGCCGCCGTGTAAGAGGCTCTAAAATTTTTACTAATTAAAGGAACAAAGTACGTGTATTACATTCTAACAAAATTTTTTGTTGCTAATAATGCACAGTCGAAAGACAGAGACAGAGAGACGAAAGTACAGGTGGATGAAAAGTGCAGTGAATGAGAGAGAGAGAAAAAACCCCCGGAGCAATATAACGTATATAGCTCGGTTATATGTAACGTTTTTTCGCTGACGCGTAATTCGATTTGCCGCGCTGATGGCAATCGGAGGCCGCCTCGAGTCATAGCTCACACACACACAAGCTCTTGTCGGTCAGTCGCGCGAATCGAGTGTCGATATTACCTTCCACCCTCGCGATTTTATTTTTTTTTTTTTTTTCATTCAATTTCCAGGCCCTTTTTTACCGCGCGGGAAATTTTTCTTTTTTGGCACGTTTTTTTGTAGGTATAAGTAGTCATTGCACAGCACCATTGTATCAGTACGAATGTTTGAATATATATATTTTTTTTAATTATCGAGTGTATATACGTGAAATATGTATCGAACCAGATATATAGAAAAATACCAAATTCTACTGAGCGGGCGGGGGAGAACAGCAAGTTAATACACGTAATGAACAAAAATCGACAGGTTTTCTTTCTTTTAGCACTTTTTAATGTATTTACAGGTTGGTTAGACGAGTTTAGCGATTATTTTTACTGGGGCGGGGACAGATAAAAAAACGAGCCTAACATATAATATATACTGACACTTTAGATACGAATAGACATTTACTTGATTGTTATTTATAAGGGAGTGGGATGTGTGGGTACACGTGAATAAGACTTGCTCGAATTTTTTGAGTTTTACTATAAACCGGAACGTTGTCGGCCTGAAAGCTCTGTGGTTATAATCGAGGACGAACAAAAGGATTTACAGGTATCAATGTTACATTTATATTGAAAATTGAGAACTAAATCGTAAAACTGTGACTGAATTGAAACAAGGTGATGAATTCCAGTGATATAATGAGCTACGAATGTACAAAACATACTTGGGAAGATCGTCAACGGATACGTGTAGGACACAAGTAGTATAAGTCGAGTTAAGTCAGACACGTAAAATTTAGAGCTTTCAGGCCACTCGCGCATAGCCGCGAAAAAGTGAGAAAAAAAAACACAACACGAAGGTATAATAATACGTATATAATAAGGGTCATGAGTTTTACGGGTCGGACACTCAAGATTCGATTTTGGTCTGTGTCTTGCCTGGCTTCTCGTCTGGAGCGGGAGATGAGTCTGCGTCGAGCCGCCAGCGGCACCGCGCTCCTCCTTCGACTGCCTCGACTGAGGACGATTCCATCATCATATCATGAAAGCAACTCCGTGTTATTATTCTCGTCTCCTGTCAACCCCCCCTATTTGCCGTTCTCTCTTTCATTTTTTTTCTCTCTTCCTGTGTCATTTATATAAATACGGTCACGCGGTATGTTTTTCTTTTTTCTTCTTTTGTCTCATCTCGCGTATGGACGTGTACATGTGCGGATGTACGTGTGTGTGTTATCCTGTGACTCATCTGGTGATTTGATATTGAACTTTTATATGAGCTAATTCTAGACGTACACACATGGATATATAAATTTAAACGAATTCTCGATTAAACCGATGACGCTTTAATGGAGAATAGAATTGAATTTTCTGCTTTTAAGCTAAAAACACATCATGATATAGTCGACTAAAGCATTAGCCCCGATGATAATAATAATAATAATTCACACATGCGTTAGAGACAGAGACAGACAGATATAGTATAAGAGAGGATAGATAGCCAATAGTTTATAAAGTAAATATTTAACGAGTGGCGCGATAATTACGAATTCCGTCGTCGACGAGCATCAGCTTTAGCGCGAGCTGATCAATCAGAGTTTTATATAAATAAATGATCGATTGATCAGCCGCTCTATATACACATCTCTCGTCTCGTGTAATCCAAATCCACTTGTATAATATGTATACACGACCGTCAGCCAATTGCTCACAACAGATTTACATGGTCACGTCACATAAAAATTCAACACAAATAACCATCAAGTATAATTTCACTTTGTATAACATTTACGCGTTGTTTGCTCGAAAGAAACTATATTTTTTTTTGTAAATTCTCACCCGCATGCATTTATCTAAAAAAAAAGAACAAACACTACACACACACACACAGGTACACGTCGACAGAGAGAGAGACATACACACACTTGCTGAAACTTGAGACGTGCAAGGCTAATATAGAGAACGAATATAGCGCATGTATGTGTCGAGTATATAGTGGTATTATTATATTCCTGTAATATACACATAGGCAGCAGAAAAGACGAACCACGTGTGTCATGCGAGCGACCGATCGGACATATCAAAGGCCTTATTGGAATTATTTCTCGAAAGTAAGCAATACAAACACTGCTTTGATATATATTTCTTTAATAATTCATGAAAAATCACGCGGAAGACTGAACGTCGGCCGATTATTACTAAGTTTTTAAAATAAAACCGTCGTATATTTTTTACTTTTATACATATCATCCATAAAAGTTGCTCAAAGAAATTTTCTTCCGATCGAGGTGAATTTTCAAAAATTTCCTGCACTATATACTATTACACTCGTTCGAATTGCAAACGGTGGCATATCGTGTCGAACGATATATACCATATTATAAATATAGAAACGTCGCTGTGGGGGGTAATATCGAGCGAGCTTATACGCACAACGCGGTCAATGGCACACTCTGTATATAACTTTATTTTCCTCCTGCCCGATATATACCGCGAGGGAAAATTCGAATAGCGCGATTGTCTATCTCCGGTCGTCGTGGTCGTATATAGCACATCACACACGTGAATCGGGAAATGGATATAACGATGCGCGGCATTTAGTGTCTCTCGCTTTGTGTATACTTTTTCGTCGCGCTATATAATTACAACATTTTCTCTCCACTGATGTATAATATCCTATATATCTAGAGCAATACAGGCTGTAATACGTCAGCTGCTGCGACAATGTCGCGGTGAAGGCGTTAACGAAATGGGACACTCCCGCGCGAGCGCATGTATATATACATAGACGAGAATTTAATTCAACATCACGGCGCGATCTTCGTCTTTGTCTTTCTCTCTGACGTCGTCGTTGGCTTTCTCTTCTTTTAATTAACCGGTTAGCGGCTGTCGCGCAATTAGTCATCGTATAATTATAAAGCTCTAGTGTAATGAAATTCGCGCGACGACAAGGAGACGTGGCTTTTATAATGGAATTTTTTTTTTCGCAACTGATGTCCACACGTGGAAAGAGCATCAGCTTGGCAATAATACGATGAATTTATAAAGAAGGAGGAGGGGAGCAAAGTTCGAAGTAGTCCCGGGACGATCAATATGTACTTGCGCGGATCACGGGGGGATGACCGCTCGAGCGCGCGCGTTTTCATTTTTCATGAGTTTTTCATTCTTTGAAGAAAAAAATTTTCTGCGCATCTGAGAGCGGATTGATGGAAATCTCGAAAACCCCCATGGAAAATCGACGTGTGTGTATCGTATCGTATGTATAGGCCGCGCGAAAACAACTCTATATATATATACGGATAATAAATACAATCGTCGCGCGGTCCCGCGCACATTATACTTTTGGAATGTCCTCGAGTATATATTATCCTTTCTCTCCGTCGTCATATAGGCTATTTATCGTAGAAATATACCGTACACGCGATCGTGAAACAGACGATTCTCTCTGTTTATACTTATTTTTCTTCTCGCTGCCAGTTTTTGTTTTTTTTTTTTCGTCTGAGGCCTGTGTCACGCGCTTTTTTAATATTTTTCTCTTTTCATCGCTGCACCTCTGTGTACAAATTTTTTTTGGAGGCCGACATTGCTACACACGTTTCTTTCTTTATTTATTGATTCATTTTTTTTTTTTTGCTCTTATAGTTTTATACACAAAAAGATTCGACTGTAAAATCTAACGCGATTATCGATATGTCTGGTTCGAAGAGTTTATTTAATTGAAAGAAGTCTTGATCGTTCATTACAACGTTTTACAATCGAAGTATATGACACGTATTTATAGATTCCAAATAGAGGCTTGCTGCGCAGCGCCAAGCGAAAGAATCGTTATCGTTATTTATTATTATTTTTTATTTCTCGTAAATAGAGTAGAGCGAATACACGACCGAAGTATATAGACGAAATCGTGATGAAGAATCGACACAGACAACACGACGAAAAACGAGTTTCCGAGTGTCGTGTGTGAGTGTGCGTGTATACAAAAAATCGATAATCGGCGAAAGATCGGTATGCATATATCGGATCCTATATAATATATAACACGCGATTATCATCGCGGTGTCGCCGCACATCTCTTTATAAGCTTTTCGAGGTACGAGAGTGGAGAAAGTGCGAGTCCGAGATATATGTTATTTTTATTATAATTTGTATCGCTTGTTTTCATCGTAAAAATTATATATTATTCGTAGCCTACAACGTATCTTTATTTATTTATATGTTGTTATTTCTTTTTTTTTGCGCTAAAGACTGTAAAATCTCCGTGACAAGTACCTTATTTTGTGACTCAGCTGTTCTCTTGCACTTACTTCGGCATATATATAACAATGCGATTTGTCAGCTCTTAATATACGTATTTTTATTTACAAGACTCTGTCGCTCGGCCTGTGGGTCGCGCGCGGTTATGTCCCTGAATGAGCTATGATTATTACATCTATTCTCCTCACGTGTGTTAACGTCGTCCCATCTCGTATAGTGTCTTTTTCTATATATTACCCTTTTTTCTGCTTTTATTTTTTACGTTATTCTTTTCCTCCTCTTTAAAAACATCTAGAGTTTCGTCCGAGTCGACGCACGACTCTGGGGTTACGTGTGTACTATATCATATACAATAATAATAATAATAATAAAAGTGTGTAACTCTCTTGTTTAATATACTTCTTAAAGACGAGTCATTTTTTTGTTGGTGTTGATTAGAGTGACACTACTCCCGCGAGTTGTGCGTCGATCCTCTCAATTGTCGCCGATGATGAACAAATCACGGCCCAGAGATATCTCGAGGCGCTCCATTGTATATCTATTTTTATTTTCAAATTTCGCGTCTCGAAAACTCGACGGACACGAGTCTTCGCGTATTATATATATTTATGATCGAGAAGCGCACCGGACGATCCTCGACTGTAAATGTATATATATACATAATATACAATATACACATACTTTTTGTCATTTTTATACATATTACTTTCTGCAACTTCGCGATAGTGCGTATACAAAATCGATATTATTCTTTTTTTGTTTTGACTTTCCGTCGAGGAACCGACCGATGCGCTTCTCGCTTATAATAATATCGTCTTCGTCAGTATGTATATATATCTATGGTAGTAGTATAATAGTATGACCTAAGCGTTTGTTCACTTTATTTTCATTTCTGTTTTTATTATTATTTTTATTTATTTTTCTTTTTTTGATTGGCGGAACAGCGACGACGTCCAGGACGCAGGTGCCAAACGAGCGCGAAAATTTTTCTCCTCCACACCTCGTGCGGCCAGACGCGCGCTTTACTGTCTGTGTCGTATATATATATTATCAGGATAAAAGTTCCGTATTAATTGTCACGTACGAGAAGAGAAATATGGATCGTAATATAGAGAATAAAGTAAAAAGGCATAGTATAGTCCTTATAGAATATTAGTAGGTACGAGTTTATAGAAAAAAAAAATCAAGAGGAGAGAGTAGAGTGAGAATAGATTACAGCCGCGGCGTTAAGGCTGGAAAAATGTATAATAATAATAATAATTTTCTGCTCGCGAGTATCTAAAAATGGAAGACGAGGAGGGGCAGGTTGGGATTATTCATTATCTATATATCTAGCGAAAATTCCTTTCTCGTTTTTTTTTTCTTGTTTTCAACACGTTACATACAAGTATCGTGTTTATTATATCCTATAAATAGTTAATCTATTATACAAGAGGCTTGCGCGCGATTTTTCTTACGAAAAGAGAGAACCAAGTGCCTCGACCCTGTCTCGATCGATTCTATATAGGATCTTGAAGTGTTTGTCGCACTATTCCTTTATAAATAAGTATACGCTGCGAGTCTATAGTCAAATTAATAAGGGAATGTCAGAGCCACGCCGATTGGTTGAAATGCTCTACCCTTTCCTAACCTGAACAATTTTTTAGATCGTGCGGTGTTCCGAGGTTGCCATTATAATGATTTATGTTAGCAAAGTCTTATATTCGTTTAATTGATCGTAATTATTGCAAACAATGGGAAATACGACGCGAGGTGAACGCGACGATAAAACTATGAGAATCAATAAACCGTCATTTTCATAGACAATATTTCATAATATCAAATTATTTGATTATTGAATTAATAAAAAATCTGTATTACGACATCCCCTTAATACTGCTTGAAGTTGTGCAAGAATATATAATTGACCCGTTATATTCGAATATAAAGAAAAAAAAAACAACGTACAGAAAAACGAAGCTGATGATTGTCACTTACAATAGCCGCGTCTATATATTTCGTGATATTAAAATATTTCCGAAGACGAGCTGCTATTATATATACATAAGCTTATTAGGGTCTAACTTTTAATAACTCGCAAGGATGAATCTCTATCCCGCTGTGAGAGATGCGATACGATAATGGAAAACTCATTAGGGCAGTAAAAAAGTTGCGACGACGACGAGGCGCTGCATCGAATTATACGAGATGGCCGGAGAAAAAAGAGAGAGAGAGAGAGAAAGAGAGTTTCAGACTCGAGGAGAATAAATTATTGAGCTATTTATGCGTTACGTTATTCTTAATACCGAATGGCTTCGTCGCTATACTGTTACTATTATTATTGTTATCATTATGCGGAAATAGGATGGGAAAATTTTAATAAAAGCCGTATTTATTGGACTTTTATATGTCTGGCCGGTATACATATATAATATAGAATCGGATTATTCTTATTTCGGAATAATTTATACATAGTTACACCGTTCGGTCGAAAGAGAGGTGTTCGTCGGCCAGGCAATTCTCCCGCGAAATAATCGATTGTCGCGCGCAGTAATCTCCGCTATCAGTTCTCTCTCTCTCTCTCTCTCTCTCTCTCTCGTTCATTCATTTTTAAAATGGACGACGGCCGCCGAACGGAAATGACGAATTTTCGACGTCGAGAACGTCATTTCCCCGTGAATTCACGTTTAGACGACTTGTGTGTGTCCCTCTCACTCTCTGCAGTTCTCGATTAAAAAGTTGCGCTGTTAATGTCGATATCTTCTCACTGAGAATGAAAAAAAAAAAAAAAACGCTTTGCTCTACTCTTTCGAGCCGCTTCGGAGACAAAAAGTCTGATTTATGTGTGACAGCGGACCACTTTTTCCTTTATTCGATTGTCGAACACACTTATACAAGCGACACACGTATGTATGTATATACACGCGCGGATCGACCAAACGTAAAGCACGCGATACACCCGAATTGATTTGTGCTATTTACACGCCGACGACACGACGAGGCATAAAAGTCTCTAATGACACTTTGCTGACTTGATTTTGAACTGAATACAGTATCGATTTCTCTGCAAGGGATTTAACCAAATTAAATAATCGTTCTTCGAAACGCGGTAATCGGCTTATTTATATTATATATGCCGCGTATTAAATTTATAATGAGGCAACGATAATTAATCTTCTATTTAACGTCAAGTATAGCGAAAAACACTTCAAGACCATAGAGTCTCATCACCTTCGAAATACCATCCGTTAATCACAGTAAAACTTATTGGACCATAATCCAGAGAAGTCGAGTTAAAATTATACAGACGAGACACATCCGAGGTGTACAATCGTTATTTACACAAAAAGTCACGAATCAAATAGAATACATACCACATAATGTATGTGTACAAATTGTCGAGATAAAAGAGATACGTACGTTATTGTAAATCACACAATGATATTCCATCAGAAGAATAAGATTTCGCCTCGCGAAAGCTCGTAAAAACCGTCGTTATACACATACACGCGAACCTCGAGGCTTGGCAAATCCTCGCCTGCGGGTAATAATAATAATAATAATAACGATGATAACGCGCGAGACGCGATTTAGACTTTAATCGTCGCGGGCATATTGCGAAGGACGATAAATAATAACGAGAGAATCGTAAATCCGCGCGCGTTTCAACTAATAACGTTAATATAATAGTAATAATAATAATCGTAGCGACGACGGCGGGCGTTTATCCGGTATAAACGCGCGTATAATCCCCTAGAAGACCTATTAACCTAGTGCCTATTGTAATAACGCCGAATCTGCTCTCGACGGGCACATGTATACGAATTTTCATGTAGTCTCTTATACACATTACTGTGAATCATTCCTTTCTCTCTTTCTTCATCCACCTTCTCTAACCGTTATTTATAATATACATACGAGCTCATTGTTTACTTATTTATAAATAGACCTATCCCGGTGTGTGTGTGTATATATATACATATATGCATCTATATATGTATAACGAGGCGTCCGCGCGCGATTTGAAATTCAGTTCAGTCGCAAGGTGCCGAGCCCTTGATAATGGGTTTCGTCAGTGATATACAAGAGGCTGCGTATTATTGCTCGTCTCCGTGAATACGCGCGCGCGCAGGACGTTTTTCAAATTTCCCGCCGAACTATTTACATGAAAACGAAAACGAGAAAAAAGAAAGAAAGAATGAACCGTTGTTAGTTAGACGATGGACCGCTAGAGGCTAACCGTGTGCAGCGTCAGAATTACTCGTGCGCTTATTAGAAACGAATAAGTAACAACGATTATCCATGAATGTCTATGTATGTATATATGTATAAAGAAAACTGTACAGTATGTATATATTATACGTAGCGCTCGAACGTTATAACATATAAGCATCGTTCCGTCAATAACCCTTATTCAGCGGCGTGTCTGAGCAGGAACTGAACTCTCGCAGTTTTGGCGTTTTGGCAAAAAAAGATCGGCTCTTCATCGGTTTGGCTTTGGGATGACACTTGCGGGCAGTGTGTATACATATATAGTGACTAGTAACAATCCTCGCCACTAGGAGCATCGCGAGAAGTCGATTAAACTCGGTTTCAGACGCGCGTCTCGTTGTAGGGGCTGGAGGAGCCACCGGCGGCGCGAGATCGGTAAGAATCGTGACCGGTTTCGCCGGGCACGCTGAACGCGACGTTGGGCACCTGCGCTGGATCGTCGTCGCCGCTGCTCGAGGCAGCGCCACCTGCCGGCTGCAGCAGCGCCCTGTGGGCCTGACTGGTGGCTGGTGCCGGTTGCTGGGCGGCAGGTGGCGCTCCGGCCTCGCTTATCGAGGTCGTCGAAGCGAGGATGCGCCGACCGCGTACCTGATAACGCTGCGGATAACAGCGACCGCAGCAGGATTGCAGGAGACCACCCCGCGAGGCGGTACTGTGAGCCGGTGAGGTCAGGGGCGAGGGCGAGCCCGGCCTCTTGGGCGCGCCGTTGAACGGCACCTCCATCTCCACGAACTCGCGGTCCTGAAAACATACAAAGTTGAGATTAGTTGCCGGACTGCTTGTTTTGAAGACACATAACCTCAAAATGTAAGATTTGAATTTCGCGCGCTCGGTGAATCATAACAAGCATTAGCATGCAGTATGCAGTTTGTGTTATTTTTAATTAACACTGGGAACAAGACAATGGTAGACTTCGTTTGCGCTTTGTGTTTTTCTTTTATCCGTCGGTTCAAACGTATACCGGTTCTCTCTTTGCTGCGAGAGTCAGTATTTATTTTAAAGGTACGCGAGCTAACGTAAAAACAACATGGGCACATACACGTACACAGCTGCAAGTACCACTTTGATGCTAGCGAAACATAAAAGAACTTGGATATCGCGCGCGCGCTACTTTTCTGCCTATATTTACGAAGGAAAATACACTGCCGAACGTATAGTTTAACCTCAAACAGCATTTGAGAGTCGGCATTATCAATATTTTCTAAACACCCGGAGCTCACGTGTGAGCTTGCGAATGGGATTCTTTGATCCTTCTTCCTATTATGAAGCTTCGAAAAGAAACAGGAACAGTTGTAATTACTTTGCATTTCTTTGTGAATACATAATCGTACTTATACACCGTATTGCATGTACACTAATAACCATTTGAGCGACAAAATTCCTATTTTTAAGAATGAAAAACTAAGAAGACATAAAAATTGAGACGCAATGTATACATTGTAAAAATCGACGTCTCAGTTGAATGTTCGATGCATATTTTACAGGAATGTAGGGCGTAGTCGGTTTCGAGTAAATATTCACTCGTAGAATGACAGAAGTCACTCAAGCGCGAACAGCAGATGAGTTACGTATGTACTTTGAAAGTGAGGATTTGTGATTTTTACTGCAGTATCTTCCAGTGACGATTGAACGATTCGAAACGCTGTTTCGGAGCTCGTATGAACGTCATATAAACTAGCTATTTTAAATTCACAAAGTACGTGGCAAAATGACTAAAATTTATTCAGGCCCCCTATAAACATAAAGACTAAACATTAACATACAGTTCATAGGGGCGACAGTAGATTCTTCTCTATCAAACCAACACGTTGATTTACAATTGAAAATAAAATTCCAGATATTTTTCAAACTTCAAGCACTATTCGACCTAAAATTCCGCACATAGAAAATCCGACTACAGTATATACAGCACACCTAACAATTCCCCTTATACGTATACACCATCCTTAAACTTTTCCGCTGCAGCAGCAGCGCGAACCACAGCGCTCGCAAAAAAGAACAAACGATCTTTCTCCGCTGAGAAACGAGAGCAATCCCACGGAAAGAGAGAGATTCCAGAGAAATACACAGAGAAACGGCCCTTGAAATCCGAGTATCGCATAAATTCCGCAGATCTATTCGAACTCGGCTTGTGCAAAGCAAAAAATTGCTGGGGAAAAAAAATGGAGGCAAGACGAAAGTGAGGCCGAGAGACAACGAGCTCGGCAAATACAAGCTGAGTCGAGTTTACTCGATGGCCTCTCGTTTTCAAGCGCATCGGCGAGCTTTTTTTCCCCTCTGCTGTGTTTACTTACTCCCTCATTCTCGCGCGCGCACGAGAGCGTGGTTCTCTCTCTTCTTTTACAGTCGCGCCGGCTTGTTTAAACGTATTTTTCCGCGTCTTCCAGATGAAGAAACTACGCCTCGGCAGACTGTAAGCTTTATTCGCTTCAGCGCGTTTTGTGTATTTGCTTCGTGTCGTTGCGTTGCTTTTTTTGCAGTGTTTATGGAATATCTTGAAAAAGTTTTCCCAGGTAAATGCAGCGGTGTGTTGAGTTTCTTAAAATATCTAACTATATCTATAATAAAATGTAGAAGAGGATCGATAAATGTATCACTTAATTCCCTCTCATTAATTACACCAGTTTCCCGACAATCCGTCCCAGTAGAACTCGTCGAAGCGCTCGGCAAACTTTCGACACTTTTAAAACCCGATAAGACGTCCCTTTCTTCATCCGAGTCTATCTTATTCGCTCCTCGTAGTCCCATTCACCGCTCAAGACTTGGAAACGTCCATCCGAATCGTCTTCGATTTCCTCGGGGACTGTCTTCTGCGCGATATTGTCTCGCGAAAACAATTACACTAGCGATCGCTCAGTGGCGCCCCCTAGCGTCCAAGCATTGATGTACAAAGATTTTTGGAGTCAGTATACAGAGAGAGAGATCTCTCTGTGTTTTTATTGAAACTTATTGGTCCGCAGAGGGAGAGCAAACTTTCCGAGAGAGATAGAGAGAGAGAGAGCTTAACGTCTCTTTGACAGAGTTATACGCGAGCGCAAAAGCATGAAAAGGATCGCCGTATAATGTAGAGGGCGCTGTAGTGGTAGGCGGCTCGGGAATTTCCCCAATTAAGTCGGGAAACTTCTGTCGAAGCTCCTCGTTATGCAGGAAGAATCTATTCAAAGGCCATTCCGAATTCTTTCGTTTGAACAAGGCGGCGATAATGGTCGTAACGGTTTATGGCTCTGAAATCGACGCGATGAAAGGCTCGTTAATTGAGAACTGAAAAAAAAATCACGAGGAAATAGCGCGCTGCAATCAAAGCAGCCTCGCATTCCGTAACGTATAATACATATATAGAGTCCCAGAACGCGTGGCCTGCTCTAACACACACACACACAGCTGCATCTCTAACACGCGAGACATAATCGCGACGACACTATATGAGTGAGCTGAGCTCTGTATCGACGAGCGTCCGGCACGTAGCCCCGCGGCGGCTGACAAATTGTTAACCCAGAAACGTGCCTGGAAAGCGACGGAAGCCGCGAGTTCACAAAGGTATATAATGCGCGTCAGTTCGAGATATCGCTGCGATATAACGCCGGATTGTGATAAAGGGCACCACGAGCCTCTGGGCTGCACGATTGAATTCTTGGCCTGTGATTGAGAGAGTGGCAATCTTGATTGGACGAAATTCTCTCTGGATACTATACATACATATATGAACTGGTGTTATTTTCAAAGCTGACGATTAAATGCCGTTTTCAAAGAAAGAAAAGCGTGGGGAAATTGGCTGCGTTTGAGGCTTCTTTCAATTAGCGGGAGGGAGAGAGAGACGCGGAGAATCTATTTTGCCGCGCGCGCGCGCGACGTCTGAGAATTAATTAGGCCAAGACTGGATCCAGATTGATTAAGCGCGCGGGTATAACGCTGTTAGCTCGAATTGCCGTTGCGTGGGAAGAGCGCAATCTAATAACCTTTGTCTGTCTGTTTTTTGAAATTTTTGTCGAGAATTCGATCATCGCTTGTACCAAATTTTTTTGTTAAAAGCGGCGACTACAATCCAACGGGATCCCGTTGACTCGTCCGAACTGCTCTGAAAGTCTAAGTTTTAAGGAGTTTTAAGGAAAATTGTCTCACTTAGAGACAGAATATAACGTATACGAAGCATTTAATCAGTCTAATGAAACCTTTTAGCTATCTTTTCGGCTAATTCAGAGAACCGTAGCGTCAAACGACGATCGTAATAAAAGAGCGAATAAACGCGCGTGTGTGTGTGTATATAGAGTCGAAATTTCAATGAAAGTGCATATACACGAGTCTGTCGGACAAAACTCGCAGCGACAACCTACTTTTCCGGCACTACTTTTTCCCATTTCAGCATCGCGCTGTTTTGCTTACTACATACAAGCGTGTATAGACGTGAAAACTCTTCTCGTCGTCTTGAATTTAATATCGGACCGACGAGCGAGCGATCCACTTTCCGAAGAAAAGAGGGCTTTTGTTTTGTTTCTCCGTGTTTTTCTCGACGAGAAATTAGATTCCGTTGCTGCCGCTGTCTGGCCGAGCGCGACTGTTACTACTTGCGGACCGCGCGACGCGTAGGGAAAGTAGATTCGAGAAAGTGCAAGGATGCGGGTCGGTTTTATTTCTGGAGCAACGCTGTTTGTTGTGTAATATGTAACTGTAGAATTGACTTGAGAAAGTGTAAAAGATTTATATCCATTTGTTTGATTAAAATTTTGAAGAAAAACAAACGATATAATAGTAATGAATTAATCCACAACGAAAGCTGTCTTATACATGACAATGACTTATATACAGGAGACATCAGAAAGACAGACACAGAGGATTGCGTCTATGTGTGTGTGTGTGTGTGTGTGTGTGTGTGTGTGTGTGTGTGTGTGTGTGTGTGTGTACACTACGTAGGACAAAGAAGCAGCCGAAATTGCGGCGGTGCCACAGGATGAAAGTGAGCCTTCGAGCGATCCCTTTGTCTCTCGCTTTCATTTTTCAATTCGTCCCTTTGCGTGTAAAACCCCCGCTCATCCTTTTCCAGGCGTAAACCCAGAGACTCATGACAATCAAGCTGGGATTAATTTATTTTTTAATATATACTAGGGGCATGAACCAGATATTCACACCTACTACACGAGCTAGAAAAGGGCCACTTGAGCCCAAAAATTTATCGTGTCTAGCCGAGCGAATCATCGGACGATCTCATTGTTCACGACTCGTATCGCGACGCACTTAACCCAGATAGACGCGTGAGAGAGGAGAGAGACTCGACTAGAGATGCTCTCCAAGGGACGATTGCATGTGTGGAAAAGCTTGAATTTGCGGATGACGAGGTCGAGCTGCTTTTCGTTAGTGTAGCTTATAGTGAAGCTCAGGTGTGCGTGCGCATAGTATCTTTTAGGGAAATGACGAGGAAAAACGTCTACTTTATGAATTTTTCAATTTCCCGCTCTGAAAATTTGTTACGGTATACAATTTCACTCCTGTGTTATATACTTTTATGATTTCCCGGCCGATAAACACACATCGAAGTGGAAGGAGCGACCCGATTTTTCAAAGATACTCAGTCGAAATGATTATTACGATCCGGCCTCTTTCTGGCAATGCGAAAAAATTGAAATCGATTCGAAAACTGTGTATATCTGTGCAATTCCACAGCCAATAGGAAACGACGCTGGAAGTCATGCGTTTAGGAAGAGTTATTCTCTTTCTATATTATAAAGATATCTCGTCGTCACCGCGTCAAGATCTGCCCCCCCCCCCCAATTGGGGTTAAAAATCCGTCAATTTCTACGTTATTTTTAACCCAACTTTGAAAGTTTATAACTTGGGTTATAATAACCCAACAACTCAATTTTCAAAATTCGAGGGCTGAGTCCCAGGGCTGACTAGAATTAGATTAAAAACGACTGTCTATCAGTTGATTTGAGTATAGAATTTGGAAGAAGGAAGCTATCGATGGGATATCATTATGTGTGGTCTGATTTTGAATAATGAATGAATGCTGCAACTGAAGAAATATATTTGCCTAAAAGTGACGATTATCAATAGAATACATGGAGGGCCATGGCAGGGCAGTTAAGCTAACGGTAACTATACATCTTGGATCCTGTGAAGAATTTCCGAACTTATTTTTTGTCCTTATCCATACATTGAATCTCTTATATCGTGCTTCAAAAACACTAAATTCAGCACACCTAGACCCAGAGAATTATCCTTATGTCAGTAAATTTCACGTACATATATAAATTTTGCGAGTTCATTGAAATTCTAGGTGACGCAGACATTAATATGGAGGAGTCTTGAAATTTTCAACGGCGGCGCATGGAAATGAACGGAAATGAAAAAGAAGCCGAGGATGACGAAGCACTTATCGTTCGCGACGTCTGCTTGGACAGTGGATAAAGCGCGACGGCTTACGACGGAACGAGCGAGGATTACGAGAGTAGGGAACTGCATTTTTTCGCAATCGGGAAGATGGTTATACTGTACAGTGAATTGCTTTCTTGGTTTTCCAGAGAAAAGTCAACGGGTATGAAAGTCGAGGATCTACTTGATACTACTACTACTACTGAGGAATGAAACAGGTAAACAGATCGTTATTGTTCTTTATTAAATACGTTATGAACTCGTTGAATAACTTTTTAAAGGATGAAACTTTTATCTGTATACGCGCGAAATGAAAAATGCAAAGTCCTAACTATTAATAGACATTTACGTAGTTCGAATCCATCGTAAGCTTCATTGAATTTTTTGCTTGCCAGCTAGGTTTTGCGCGCAAGCTATATTCATTTTCATATCTCTATTCCAACAAGAATAATCCAAAAATTACTCTTCAATCGATTATTCCTCCAAACGACAGCCCGTTCAGTACACTCCTACCTAATATAATACATATATCCATAACCCAGAGAGTATAAGGGAACAAGGTGCGTGAGGCAGCTATACCTACAGAGAGAACAGCCTAGACTGCGGATTTATCAGGGCGTTGCAGTAGTAGCACACAGCCACTGCCAGAGTCGCGGTTTACCGCCTCCGACAACACACCCACGTATATGTACGTTTGTACGTATACCTGCCCCCCTCCCCCCCTCCTCCACACGTTATACTACGTCACCAAGCCGAACGTATCAGCGGTTAGCGCCGCCTAATGTGCCCGTGACGTATGACTGCGTAAATAGGCTAAAGCCGCGTTCTGTGTACGTGTGTATTTCAAGGAAGAGACAGAAAAGCAAGACACCTGATAAGACGCTATACTGCTCCGGTTTCGTCGTATACGTTATATACTCGAGGATTTTTCAACGGGACCAAGTGAGTTGCATATGTGTACAGATTTTTTCGCAAACTGGGTATACGGCTGAATTTTGACTGACGGCTGACAACAACGACGTATATATTCGGTATATGAACATATATGTTCGGAAAGACGAGGGCGGGATGGTAATTCGTGCATAATGGAGTTGCGCGACAGTTGACCGTTGCTCTGCACCAGTAAATTAGTGGGTCAGTACGCGCGCGTGGCTCATCTCGTTTTACACTGAAATTGGCCCGAAAAAAAGCTCTCAATTTTTACACGTATCACACGATGGACGAAGTTTCTAAAATTAGACTTCCATTGATTATATATGCATATATATGCACAGGGAAACTTGACAGTCTATAGCTTCCAATCAAAGACCACCGGCGGCGTCCAATCAGGCCAAAGCCGATCAGCCACTTGATCCTCCGGCAAAGGTCAGTGAGTTTTCGAAGGATGCACAAACACACACACACACATGCACCACAGGATGTACGCACCGGCATGCAAATAGCGCTAGCGTGAGGGTACTGTGACTATACGTGAAGCAAAGGAGCTAAATTTAGACGCGGTATACAGAAGATTGTAAAATTTCACGATCGAAAGAATACTTTTCAGATCACAGAGCTACACGTATGAAAAAAGCTCTCAGGAGGAAAGGCTTTTTCAACGCGTCCCGTCAATATAGTCTCGCAAAGCGAACAAAGCTGTGTATCTCGACGCGACGACGGAAAACAAAAGTCGGCTCATCTGTAAAAACGCGAAGATCGAAGCGATGCCGATGCAAGCAGGATCCGATTGTGATGAACGAGCTGCTACTCGCCTGTAAGTACTCGAAGGTTTTTGCAAACGCCGTCCAAGTGATGAATGCGACAAGACGTACTGTATATCAGACGCGATTGTGCGATGCTCTCTAGGAGAGGTAAGAGGCTTTCGAGAGAGAGAGAGCTGAGAATTTCGGGTCGTCGACTACGGAAGACGTTCTAATTTCTGAGCATTTAGCAAGTGAGAGAGGCTTTAGTGGCATCATCTTTTTCAATTGCACGAAAATTCGTTGAAAAGTGCAGGATGACACGCCATCTAGCGGTGAATTAAACAAGAAAAGCGAAATTCTAGAAGCATCACTAATCAAACTTGCCGAGGCAATTAGAGGACGGTTAACCGAACAACGCACTCTGCGATCATATCATCTTCCCCCCAAAATTCCTCTCGATCTCTCTGTCAGGCGCATCAACTCCTTTATATATATAGGATCACTCGTAAAGTGCGCCGCGACGATAATGGCGCCCACTGCAGAACGATATATAATAATGTCGTAGCTTCAGTCGTCATCTCGAGCAAACAATCCGTCCGATCGATGAAGATGAAGATTCCTTCGTTCGAATTAGTTTGTAATGAGGCCGAGACGAGAGAAGGGACGGACCAGAAGGAGAGTGCTATCGCTCAGGAGAAATTGGTAGGCGTAACGTTGTACAATCTTAATGGGCTGGATGTTAAACCCGGAGAGTTTCTACGCGGAATTTGAATTCGCGGAGGGTTAAGTATAATATAGTCGAGAAGTTTACCGTTGTAAGATCCCTTGGTTGGATATCTGTATATATAGGTATATATATATATACCGCAGCGTGAAATCGATAAGGGAAGATAATACGCAAGTAAGCGGATACGAAAAGAGACTTAAACCGCGCACTAAGCGACGAGTAGTCACGGATATGTCAAACGGTTTGTTTAGGCTCAGATTGAATGTCCTTCGGATCTTGAGAGTAAGAGAAACAGAGCTGCAGCGGCGGCGGCGGTTGCGACAAGCCTTATACTCAGAGATTGAATATCGATTCGAGAGCTGCGGAGGCTGATTGTAGCGAGGCCGACTAATTCGAGCCATTGATTAGGAAAGTTAGAGAGACGTCGTCGTCGTCGTCGTCTACGTCGTTGCAGCATTGGTTTCCATGGAGTTTGACCGGTTCGGGAAGAACTATTACGGACGTGTCCCATATATATATATATCGGATGTATTTTGGCATATTAATTGTCAATTGGACAAATTGCTCGGATTCAGCAACCTTGAAAATTCGAATTCTACACTGCAATTTCCGGCCTGACCCCGATAAACTATATACTCCTCTGATGCACGTAGCTTCACCGCGTGTGTGTTTAATGTTTCGTGCGCATTCTCAGCGTAATTTACTCGAGAGTTGTTGGTTGGTAGCTTTCGAGTGAATTACACGACGATTAATCAATTTGTCCTGGCTTTCAAGGTAATTTAATCAGGGTCTTATTTCAAAGTGTTCGCTCGTTTTATAAAAAAAAATGCATTGCTTCGATTCTCGAAAAGAAATTGCTTAAAAGCTCGTACTCACCGTTGTCTTCTCGAGGCATCTCAGCAAATGATGATGCTGCAGCTCGAAAATATCCTCCTGTCTGTAATTCTCGTCCGTTTCCAGGCCGCTCTCCTGAGCAGCAAGACGAGCCTCCGCAGCTTTCTTCTTACTCACGAACGCCGCACCGCTCGACGCCTTCGCGATCCTTATTCGCGCCAGTCTGGCTTTCTGTAAACAAAAAGACACACCTCGTTATTACCATTACATATACACATACACGTATACTCTACACAGACTCATATATATATATGTACAGTTTCAATCAAATTCAATCCACGCACACGAGTATGTACACAGACAGATTAATCTCCTGGTGTACCAGGCGCATCGTAATCCGCAGAGGCTTCTTGTGAAGCTCGACAGACAAGATCATATACGAGGCACGCGACAAGTTCCTTATCAGAGTGTGTAGTCGGACAGAAATAATCACTGTGCGGTAGGTGTATAATCATCGAGAGGAATTCATCATCTGCGATGTGCAGCTGGTGCTTTGATATATCGTGTTGTTATTTGATTCGATTGAATTCACGGTTTTGATAATATTCAATATATATTAATACTATTTATATTCGATATTATCCAGCCGGGATTATGCCAGCTGTTGATAACGTTCGTATATATACACAATATCTGTAACGAATGTATCGGGTTTAGATACCATGAATATTAATGGCGCAGTAGCTGGTGTATATAATCTTTACGCCACACCATATCAATTTAATTACAGCCGCATAACGCACACACGCATGGTAATAAACATTATTCGAAAACGGAATTAATTCAATCGATCCGCACACGTGTGTGCATCACAAAAGAGAGAAGCTTCCAGAGAACGCGCCAACTGCTAAAAGCAACCGTCCGATTTTTCGTCTAAAAAAAAAAGCGAGTAGGCTGCTCTCGTCGATATATGTATATATCTACATATCTCGGAGGGGTAGGCTGAATAGCTCCGATGAAAGGCCAGCGCGCGCGCAGTTTAGCGTAATGACCAGAGTGAGCGGAATTTTTCGCTCTCCGGCAATTAAGCGCGCGCCTCTCTCGTTACTTTGACTGGAAATTGCGAGAGTGTGTGTGTACGTCATCGTTGGTAGTATTTTTTTTTTTTTCAAAATGGCTCTTTTATTTCTGACGAGATGAGGATGTACATAATACGCTTTTTTGATAATCTTATGTACGAAGGTCTGCACTACTGCGCGTTATCTCATCAATCTTCTCGTGGAAGAAAAAAAAGTTCGCTTGATCCATACGGCGGACGTCCTTCGCTCCGGCTTTTTAATGGCTCGTTAACCTGCTTTTTTCCGGGCGCGCGCTTCGATCCTATACATATATCTATATGCAACTTTCGCACACGTACAGTCTGGCATATAGGAATATTCATCGCCGACAATCGAATTACGCTGGGTTACATAACTTTAACGTTGAATTTTTCTCTTTCTCAGAGAGAGAGAGAGACGTATGTGATATCGAGAAAACAGGAAATTAAACGACAGCTCTCGCAGGCATTTGAAATGCAAAACGCCACTGCATCAGGCCCACTTGACCCGTCTACTAATTTTGGAAGCTACTCGCCAGATATATACGTATAACTCTCGAGCTTCTTAAATCCCTCCCGGTATATAATTTATGCAAAACGATGCCGCATGTCATTAACGGTTAAGAAAAAAAATACACACTGCGACTCGTCGTGCGTCACGTAAATAAATATATATATATAATACGCCCTCACATATCCGGCTATGCATTTACGATCCGACTCATAATCGGCGGCTCTTTACGAGCAGCAGCAGCAGCAGCTCTCGATCGAGCTCTGGAGAAGCTACAGCAGCAGCCTCGTGTTTTACGAGCATCACAAGCAAGCAAGAGTGAATTGGCTGCTGCTGCAGCAGCGGGATCTTGGCTGCTTTTTGGGTCGAGTGTGGATGGAGCGAGTTGTGCAGAGGGAGAGATGTGGAGCGAGTGTTTGTTTGGACTGTATATTTGCAAGGCAGATTCGAGAGATTTTTGCTGCTGACTTGGAAATGTTTCGTTGATTGGTTGATTTTAAAGCTCTCTCTCTCTCGAGACATCAAGATACACCTACTAATGCTATATAGAAGCGTGTTTAATCCGAGCAACGGTGAAATGTTTAATTTCCCTGCGTAGTAGTAGTCGCGAGGATAAACAGTCGACCCCGTCATTTCCTCGAGCGACAAGTGAAACTAATTTTCCGGTTACGAGAGCTTCAAACGACTTATAATTTTCCTCGGCGCAACTTTAGAACGTCGTGTCCGTATATAACACGTTTGACTGCATATAATATCTACTTAATTAGTTTGTTTCCATTCCTTCTTTACAATCTTTAAAAAAGGCAATTCTGCTCTCTGTGTACAGCAATTCATCTCGAGGCGAAACGATCTTATCAACGAGCATCTAAAATGAAAACGAGCGCGCCGGCGAATTTCGGAGACTATAAACGAAAAAGCTCGTCGTCGTCGCAGCTAATTTAACGAGCGACGCTATACGAGCTTGCAGGTTATACTGCGCGCTTCATTTGAATACAACGACGCGCTTCGAGAGAGCTGCGGCTTGCGAAAATAATTGAAGCCGTGTTTTCGATATATAGCCGTCTATTGCTCTTTGGTTTAATTTGACTCGATTCTTATAAGCGTATTACAATTCAATAATAAAGAGTGTATAATTACACGTAAAAGCAGTGATAACGAAGTCTTTCAATTATTACCTACTCGATGACGGCAGATCAGAGCGACATGACGCACGAGTCGAGCAGCTGCTCTATACACACACACATGGAGGAAGAAGCGTATGTAGAAGCAAAGATATATAAAGTTGCCGTCGTCGAGCCCTCGATATGTGCATTTCGAGATTACACTTCCAAGAGATCACTTACGTATTGCTTTATTAAAGCCGACGCTGCTGCTGCTGCTGCTGCAGCTCTCGACGACTGCATTCTTTATTCTTTTGTGAAATATTCAGGGACGGATGGAGGAATCGCGTAGAACGAGGCGCGATATTTTATATGCAGAGCTTTTTTCTTTCTTTCGCTTTTTTCATATATATACCTATACAATTTTAAGTGCGCTCTCGTTATCAATTTTTCCTTTTTTACCGATAAAAAAAGTTCTCCTATACCCCTGCAGTCTCTAACGCAAGCTCGAATAATTGGCCGCACACGCAATTTGCCACTCAATTTTCCGGTCAATCGCTCGAGTGCAGCGTATATCGTCTCCTTCGTAAGAGGAGTATAGAGCCTATGGGCGCATACACATACGCGTTGCTATGCTAATTACATTAGACTAATTAACGGCGGCTGCGCCCTTACGCATCAGAGAGATAGAGAAGCACGTCTCGATGCACGATAATTCATGCGTCATACAGGCGCTGATGATTCCGTGATGCTTCGCTGCTTGTATAGTGTTGCTGCGGATACGGACGAGCTTTGAGAGCTTACCAATGTATCATGTTGATTAAGTTGAAAAAAATTATTTTTTTTTTTTTAACGTGGAAAGGTATATAGAATAGAACGTAAGCTCGTTGCAAGATAAACTTTAATGTAGGAGGAAAAGGAAAATTGAAAATTAGAAAACCTACTCGCAAGCTCGTAAAGAGAATGCATCAACAGAGTTTCGCACTCGATGCGGCTGTAGCTCTCTCAGCATTAATTTTCGGTGTTCGCTCGTTTTGAACGCGCTTCCGGTGGATCTTCCGGTGCTTTTAAGCTCTTTTCTCTGTATAACATTTGCTCGCCGTGATGCGCACGAAATTATATATTCGTATATCGTGCGGACGTGACGACTGTGCCCTGCATTCTATTTCTTTTTTTACACCCTCGGGCTTTGTAGTTTCGGTGTGTTTTTGTAAAAGAAAAATATCAACTTTTTAAACAGGGATAAATTTAAATTTTATTGAGGAATTTGACTCTTCGAAGAAAAGACGTTACACCGTCATTTCTTGAAAAAGCGGAATAACAACTTTCTCTGAAAAAATAAAATTCCCGAGCGTTGATTTCACTCTCTCTCTCTCTCTCTCTCTCGCGACTATAATTACATATCCCGCTTGCGGTCAGTTTTCGTCGAACCGAGATGCGTCATGATCGGAAAAGACTTTCTTTTTGTTTCCCTAATGGCTCGTTAACCCTATTTTTATAGTCGGAAACCGCTCGATCGACTTGAAAACAATTTAGATACACGCACAGGCACCACCAGCTGGTCTCGAATTATTTATCCAGATCCGCGGAAGATTTCGCGGCTGACTCAGAAAAAAATCGTTCTAGAACATCAAACGACGTGGTATAATGATTCAGAGCTTGCGTTATATGTCTGTAGCTATGTGCCACGTGCCTTTTTAACCCGAGAGAGAAAAATTCGCACAAAAGGGATGAGGCAGCTGTAAAAAAGAAAAATTTTCCAGAGCTCGAGAGAGAGAGAGAGAGACTCATCCATATAACCATAATAGTTAGATCTACTAACAACAATATCATTCCCAGAGCAATTAGGTACAACACCAACTTGCTCCTGTCCCTATCAATGCTTAGTCTCCCGTGTCAACTCCAGAGAATCTCCTCCACGACATTTACTCTCTCTCTGCTATACACATATACATACACAATACCAGCCCCCGACAACTGCAGTTGGCCTCTCTCGTTATTTTTCGCAGCCGAGTCAGCCCTGCGGGGCTAAACTCGCGCGTCGCGACAAAAGCTCCAGTAAGTACAGAGAGAGAGGGAGAGTCGTGCCGAGGGTTTCGCCTCCAAGAATAGCCGACAGCTCAGGCCGACGACTTTTTGCCACGACGATCGTTACTGCACACAGCTGCTATACTGCTGGCGTCATGCAAATTCTGACTTTTCTGTGTCATTATTACGTGCTCAAACTTTCATTCGAATCAACAATTGAATGACACAGTCCGTCGGGTTACATCAAAATTCAATGCATCAGAGACGAAAACTCTCATTCGTATGATCGATATTGATAATTAACGGCCTAATGCCGCCGTCGCTTATCACAGCGGAAATATTTAAAGACGATTTTCGCGACGTCTATGTCGTGAAAGCTCTGCCTTGTTTAGTAATGCGAACTGCTCATATATATTATAATATACATGTACGTTGTGCTGTATACATAGTGCATTATCGGACGGTAAACTGGAGAGTTCGAACGTGTATGCTTCGAGTATACGTTTCAATACCTATAGTGATGTGTGTGTGTGTAGGACAAGAGTTTGTGGGTCGATCGGTAAATATATTTACGCGTAAGTGTACGTGAAATCATTTGGCAGCAGCGACTCTGATTTGTATATAGAGAATAATCCCGCGTTAAAAGTATACATTACGCTCGAAAAATTATTCCAAAATCTACGAAGAAAAAAAGAATCGCAAATCAAGTAACCGAATGTAAACTGCATCTGACATTCATTCCAGCCCTGATACTGGGCACTTGACAATTCACGAGCGACTCCTTCGCAAAAAAAGGCTCCATAATTCCCAGCAGCAGCCGGTCCACACACACACACACACTTTTTATACATCGCGACAAAGTTCATCGGGCCGCTTAACTCACGTCGCTCCACACACACACACACACACACACACACATATATATACACGTCGTCGTTGAATAATTCATTCGGTCGTGCACACGTACAACACAGGCCGCCGTTACACCGCGCGCGCTCTTTAAATTTCATGGGATGGCCGAGAATTTTTTTCGAAATGAATGTATGAGGCTTTTTTCTTCTAATGCGATTGGTCGTCAACGAAATTTGATAAAAGATGCATCAGCTGTAGAATAATTCAGGATTCTTTATTGAGAAAAGAAAAGAGCAGCTTCTCCGAGAAAAAAAAATACGAAATTGCCATGACGACACTAATGAATTGAATTACTCAGCAGCAGCAGCAGGTAAAAAAAAAAACTTCCTGTCGTCCTTTTCAACCGCAACTCGTCTGACCAAAGCCTATCCCATTCCACTGAATCGCGTTTACACACGCCAACGAGTGAGAGAGGCATATAATCCTACCAGTGTCCATTGAAATCGAGGCTAAAGTGCGCGCGATATTAATCGGGATCTCGTTCGCTTTATGACTGCGTTTTCCCGCGGACAATAGCCAAACGCGTTGTGTGTGTGTGTGTATGCGATATAGCTTAATCTTTCGGTATGTGTGTGTCGAAATTTCGCTGTTGTTCGATGTGCTTTATTGCCGGGAAATTTACACTGCGCACATATCAGTGATCGTGGAGCTTAAAAATATACGATGAAGCTTTTGGGCAACGATTTTTGATATTAAGATCAAAGTTTGAGGGTTTCGTTTGTTATATAGGGGGTGTATAAATCCAGCGAATTATCGCATTAGCGACTGGGGAATAAATGCGTCTAATCCAATCGCCGAGCTTAATTGCGTCTTAAGCGGTCTCGTGTCCCGAGAATCGTTTTGTCAGGGTGAGTCTGATGCGATGTTTTCAAGTGCGATGGTTTGATTGCTAGGACTTTTCATCGATTTTTACGTCGTGGGGTAATCTGTTTGCCGAGGGGGTTTCTATACGAAGTACCTGTGTTGATTGATGAAGATTATTTTCTTTTTTTTTAAGTTTCGAAGACAAGTTAACGTATACTAGATTTATACGACAGCGAGTATATACCTATACACCAGCAGACGGCTATATACAACTGTTTATAATTTACGTAATTTACACTGCTGTATATATATACGAGAACCAACTAATAAATAAATCACGCTGGAGTAACCGGTAGAAAGTTTAATTCCAAAACTCTTCCGATACGCGAGTAACTTTCGTTATACTCCAAGCTCGACAGAAACACCTCGTTAGAAAGCGAAGTATAAATCAAGTAAATCTTAATAAACTCTGTTTAACGAGAAAAGCGATATCGAGCAAATTTCGAATCGGGTCATACGAACTACTCCTGATGCGAATAATTTTTGTCTGGTAAAAAATTACCATATACACGCGTATCCTCGTAATTTGTATATATATATAACACACATCGCATGAGAAACTCCCCCCGGAAAAAGCGCAATTACAAGGCATCAGAGGCGGCTAACGAAGACTGGCGTGGATTTCATCGCGCTTTGCATGAATTTACACTTTTTCGTCGTCTATAGAGCGAAAGAGAGTAGATATATACGTATATAGAGGATGACGGTTAAATTGCATTAGCCGCAATATCACCCCCCAGCGCTATATTACGACAGCGAATCTGCATTTAGCCGTAATGCGTGCTTTGACGTATCGACTTACGTTACCCCGTATTATATATACACTTTGAGAAATTTTCCACGACGTTCTGTGCAAATTAAATTACTTATTATACAGCAGCTGCATGACAGCTAATTAAGAATTATTCATGTAATAAATTAAGCATAAAAAAATTCTTTAAAAAAAATGCTCGTTATTCGCGGGGATAATATACATAGGTATGGTGCGATGCAGCGCATAGTATGCGATGCACCGGACGCGTCGACGCGCCGACACTGACAGCAATCTGCATTTAACGTCAACGCTTCGCCGGCCTAATCGATCCGTCGAGCCGGGAACTATAGATATAGGCATATATGTATATGCTGGACTGGAATTTTCGCGAGTCGTTTAGAAGGGGGGGATGTGTATGCGGAGTTTATGATGAGGTGGTACGACGAGTTTTAGTGCGTTTCCAGTCACTTAGGAGAATACGTGATGTGACAGGAAAGAGTATTATGAAGCCTTAGTGTGTGTGTGTATTAGGTGTACATGCAGTTGTGAGAACAGTATGGGGTACTGAGTGTGTTAATATTATTTGGAATAAATGGATAACGAGTGATTTGTCAGTTTGATTGTGTAATATAATATGATGTGCTGTGTACGAATTGTTTACAGTGTATAGCTCGAACAAATAGCTAATTTGAGCCAACTAATTGATACCGGCCGAATTGAGTAAATTCAAGTCGCCAATTGCAGAGTTTACAGCGCGACGATGCTGGAATTGGGTCAAACAATTCTAGTTACACAGAGCTGTACCGTAAATAAAATAACTTTAGCCGTGCTGTAGCTCTAATTATTTGTTAACTCTTTTGTAAAATCTAATAGGTCATTTAATAAGAATAGGATTTTTAATTGTGGTAATTTCGTGAGGTTGGTTGGAATACTGAAACAACTCAATGAATAGCAACTAGTAATCGCTTTTAAAAAAAAATATTGAGCTATACATTCATACCCGTCAGTACTAGAGCGTGAAATTCAATGAACGATATTCGACAGTTATTTAGCGGGTAAGCTGCTTTCCCGATCTATAAATCCGTTTCAAGCACACTTTCCACTCCTCAAATACGTGACACGCCTATATGAAGGTTGTCTCAGCAGTGGTATCTCACTTGAGACATCTGTCCGAAATGGATCTCTGATGTTCACCGATCACGGATGAAAAAAGCTCATCTTCCATCAGATACCAAAGTCTATTATTTCCTAAAATTTCCCAGAAATTCATGTGTCAAGATAAGTACTGTTTTGGCATCATTCTGCGCGCATCTATCTTCGATACTACTAGAGTCTATCTGTGAAGCCGAGACGTATACACACGTTATACTGCAAAATTATTCGCGACCCAGCTGCATAAACTAGCTGCCTGCAACACATGCAAGCTCCTCCATCAGTCAGAGAAATATTCAAATCAGAAAACGCGACGATTTAACTTGTAGATTCGTGTGTATTAATGCGCGGGCTATTTCAGCCGGCGACTATCTCGTTAATTCAATTCTCCTCCTTTATACTATATACCGACTCGCGAATTTTATCAAGTTTATTCGTCGCGAAAGATTTTTTTTACGAGCTTACATTCGTGTGGACTTAAACGTCGGAGTCGGTTTATACTCACACTGTTTCTTTCCAATTTAACACGCGAGAACAACAATCTTCCGAAACAATTCTATCTATCCATAACGTGTATATAATTAATTAGAGCTGCTCTGCTCGCTGAGATCCAAATTCAAGTAGACGGAAACTCAATTATAACTTGTAATCTGCTTAGCTCGTGTGCTGCTGCCGCTGAACCTCGAAAAATCAGCGCGCGACGAAGCTAATCACTCGAGATATACTTATAACCGTCTACCGAACTTTCCTTCAAAGTATATGTATTTCTAACACAGTCAGAAAAAACGCTTAATTTAATGCGATTTCCGTAAAGATAGTGCAAATTGAACGAGTCGAGAGGGAAAAACGAGCGTGGTTTCAAAAAATTTCTTTGATCGGAGAGAGAGAACGCTGTCGAGGCGGGACTTAACCCATTTCCGGGAAAGCTTGCGCACGCGCTGTAATATTTTTCAATCGAGCTGTATGTGAGCTTTTTTTTATTCGAGGAATCAGCGGGTTTACTTATACAGGAGCTAAGGTGCGAAGTGAGGTGAGGTGTATTTGTTATGTCTTGGTTGGGAAGGATTGATTGTGGTTTTAAAGAGATTTTTTTTTGCGTTGGATGTTGATTTATAGAGTCGTTTGCTTGGATTTGAGCTTTTCGTTCTTTTTTTGACTTTGAAATCGGAAGTAAAATAAATCTCGAAATTCGTTTAGTGAACAAAAATACTCTGAATTGAAAATAATTTTTCTATCTAACAAACTCAAATTCAGCAAGTTTATCGTAGTCAGGATACATGAACGCTTCACTCTCGCATTATCCTCGAAAACCAAGCTCTACGCGAAAAAAGCGTTCTCTACTCGCAAACAACAACAACAACAACAACAAAAAGTTTGCACCCCAGCACACATGGCCATAGAAAGTAACACACACACACACACACTCGCGTCTGGAAATCCGAGACTCGCGCGTAACAATCGTCCATTCAAACGGCCGCTAGTTCCATTCTCTCTCGCGCTGCATACGTGGCGAGACCTTAATAAAGCGGCCGAGCTGCATTAACGGGGGTAATTGCGGAGAGCCGAGCCGAGCACCTGTCAATGGCCCACTCTTGCCCCCTTTTCTTCTTTTTCGTATATAGTCGCTGTGTTTTTTTTGTTTTGCTCGTTGTATCTTGCTCTGCTCTCGTTCGTGCTTCAACCCCGAGGATTTTTTGTGTTGGATATTTTTTAAGTACAGAGATGATGATGATGATGATGATTCGAGCGGAGGTGGAATTCGGGTTGAGATGTGTGTGACGTGATACGTGCTTTTTGGCGGGTAATTTAAATTTTTTGATGGGTTTTATTCAGAAAGGGAATATACTAATAGAATGCAGTACTTATTCGCGGATAAAGTTTATGAATTCATGTTATTTTCATTATGTTAAACAGATGCATAGTTTCGATCATTTGCTGCTGAATTTCTTGACATTGATTAATCTATTGATTCATTAACTTATTAGGTTTTTTTTATTTGTAGCTTCAAAAAAGCAACCATCACACAGAAGGTACAATAAAGTACACGCGATTTCACTTGACTGTTCGAATAAAAGAAAAAATATGACGAAATTCGCAAAACTTCAATAAAATCAAATCCTACTACAACACGATAATAAAATTCCCTCGCGTCAACTTGAATAAATAGACGGCGAATAAAAGCGAGTGATTTAGCCGTTTACTCGCGGCGGGTAGAGAAGCAGCTGATAACACCGCAGTTCGCGTAAATGAAGAAACGCGAAAGTCGCTTCGTTGGCCGGCTTCCAAAGCAAATTTCGCGCTGCCCAAGAAGAATGGCAGCGTGTCACGGATGGATAAAGCCGATATAAGCCTCTATCGCAAATAAACAGCCTGTCGTCCGTCTGTCGTTATTTTCTTCCGATCTGTGGTCTGTGTCTTTCTGTGCTAGATTTCGGTGTAGTTGACTCTTTTGCGATATGAGGATGTTTGCATTAGAGACTTTTTTTTCGGTTGGACTGCTGTTTCCTGAAGAGTCTATTAGCCGTGACGTCAATCATATACACTGAATTTTTGAAAATTTTGTATACAACACGAGTTCGACCTCTTATCAATCATTCAATTTTCCAGTCAAAGCGAAAAATAATTCAAAAAGCAGCAGCACATCAAGTACACAAGCGAACCGGAAAACAAAGCAGCTGCAAAGTCAAAGCCTACACTCCATCGACCGACTGGAATCCTCCTCCCGGAGGATTAGCGTCTCGCACTCGAGAGTCGAGTCGGGACTTTAACGAGCGCGCAGCAGAGAAAGAAGGAAGGAAGGAAGTCGTCTGCGCTCGATATCTCGCGGGAGTGCATTTACACGAGGTTAAAATCGACCTGTTACGCCGCGGTGATCGTGTGTATGTGGGAGAGAGAGAGAGAGAGATTGGTTAAGCCGCGTGGATTTACGCTGGGATTTCATGCCGCCGACAAATGAAAAGGTGGCTTTAATTGAGCTTGCGGCGCTGGAATTTCAAGAGATTTTTTTTTGTTGTTGATAATTTCGAGAGGAGCTAGTGAATATTTGTTTTGTCGAGTAATTTCTATTCTTTAATTTTCTTTTTCTTTTTGTTTGTTTGTGCGTAGAAGAAAGATGAGCTTTGACTCGTCGATAAACGATATCGCTATCGCTAATTCAAAGCGACTGTAAATAATAAACGAAACAACGACCTTACTCACTTCGCTCTTACTCCAAACGATCCTCAGACCGATAAATTCTCATTTCGAGCAGGCTAACGTTGCAAAGCTCGAAATCCATTTAAACGCTTCGTGCTCTAATAACGCTCCAAATACCTCCTACACCCACACACGACTACTATTACTACTCCGACGACACTTACTTTCGACTTTCGTATAACGAAAGAAAGCAGCAGCAGCAGCAGCAGCGGAAAGTCACTCGAGGAAAAAAGCTCCTCGCAACTTTTCAAGCCCAACTTCTGCTGCTGCTGCTGCTGCTTTTTCACCGGGCGGAAGAGCCGTAAAAGCCAGAGGCGCCGTGTAACTAATGAAAATCGGCGTTCGGTAATCGATAAAGCGATTACGTCGCGGGGGCAAAGTTTCTCTAGTATATAGCAGGACAAAACCGCGGCCGGCCTTTTAAATACCAAAGGCCGCCGCACCGAAGCGGTGTGTGTATATAACTCTTTGTTAGCCGAGCTGGTTGAGCTTAAAGCTCCTTAGCGGAGAGCACAGTGTGCTACACTGTGAGCAAAAGCGACTTTTGTCGTTGCTCGGCAATTAGCAGAGTGGACCTCGATATTTCGATATTTTTCTCTGTGCTGCCGTTCGAGTGGGCTCTCAATTTTTTTTTTACGCTCGAATGCGAGTTTCCCGCTCTTTTGTTACGAGCTTAAAAATTAAAATTCTCTCCCGACATTATCCGAATTTCCTACAAAGCCGCTTTAAAATAAAACTGTCCTAACGGTTACGACGTCTAATAAACATTTCCAAAAAAAAAAAAAACGAGGAAACTCGAAATCCTCGGCTCTGAATGAATGGCGCTCGACCCAGATTTCCATCCCCTTTTCTCTGAAAACTCGACGACCTTCACCCGCAAGCTCTCTCTCGCCGCTCAAACAGAGTCCGTTCGACGCGTCTCTGCATACTTACACACACCGAGAAAAAAAAAGAGATCCGCGCGCACGTCACCTCTCTCTCTCGCAAGATGTTTACAGCTTATCCTCCTGCGCGTTGTACTTTTTCTCGGTCGTATAACGATCACCTCTGAAAAAGAGAAGAGAAGAAGCTTCGCCGCCCTTTGAATTCCCTCCGGCGCGATATTTAACGAAGCACTTTGCGCCAAGCGGCATTTTTAATTTAGCTCTTTACCGCCTTTCCTTTGTGCTTCTCGAAAAAAAAAAGCCGCTGCTTCTTCTTCGCGGTTACGTTTCGTGGATTCGAGTGCATAGCTTTTGTCGCATCTCTCACTTCTTGCGAGCAGGCTTTACAATAACGTAGATGCGATGAGAGATGATGGTATCATCCACTTTGCCGAGGGACACTGCACAATCGCCGGCGAATCGACTTTGTCGGAAGGAAAAAATGGTTCAGCTTCTCTCCTTTTAAACTGCGCTGGTGACTCTTGCTCTTTGCCGAGGTTTTATGCGGAAAATAAAGCGAGTCCTCTGAAGATTGGCACGAGTGCCACTTTTAACGAGTCGTTTCTCTCATCTCTGGCTCAAAGAAAGCTCTAATGACGAATGCTCGCCGCACGTTTGTTGTCTGCTTTTTTAGGTTATCTTTGACGCCGGGAGTTCAAAGACCGCTTGTGCGTTTTTATAATTCAATTGCGAGATCAAAGTTTTGCTTCTCTCGATAAACTGGCCGAGTTAAACACCTTTTTGACCAAGCGGAACCTGCCTTATATTAGTATGCCGATGGTTCACACACACGGAGTCAAATGTAAAAAGCGCCTGAAAAATTGAACCAGCAAACAGCAGAAAAACTCAATCAAATTACAAACCACTAGTCAACAAACAACCTCGCGAAGCCCAATCTCTCTCATCAAAGTGCACACACACACTAGACGCACACCTCTCCGCTATTCACCCACACAGTCGAACCAATCTCCAGCTCCCCGGAAAATAAACAAACACGCGGGAAGAGAGAGAAAAAAAGAAGAGCCGCGAAGCAGAGAGTCGACCCACAAAAAAAAGAGCACACGCCGAAACGGCCGAGCGCGCTAAAGTAATTAAAAGAGCCTCCGCGTGTCGCGCAGTATCTCATCCCACACACACACACACACACAGGCGTCGTTGAATCATTAAAAGAAGCATCGCGGGTCAGGCGAAAATTTACGAGTGTTGCTGCTGCTGCGTGTATATAAACGAGCGAGCCGAGCAAGCAAATAATGCGTAAACCCATCGGCGTCGTCCCCCTCCGCCATTAATTGGAGGAAGAAAGCTGGCGCAGCTACAGCAGCGCCACCACACCGCAGTTCGACAACGGAAAATAAACGGAGCCGCGGTGAATTATTGCGCGCGAGCAAACGTCGAGATTGCAAATTAATATTAGATCGCGGAGGGGAAATTATGTATCGAGGGGCTCTAGCTTTGAATACGATTCTAGAACAGAAAGATAGAGAGGAGGGGGAAACTAACAAATCGGGGGATTCCCCTGTCGAGATCGAGCGCGGGAGATTCAAAAATTCCGGCGAGATTTAATAATTCGTCCCGAAAAAAAGAGTACTGCGCAGCTGAAAACTAAATGAAAATTCTCTCTGTGTGAATATACAGTTCCCAGTCGACAAACACGCGCATACACAATAAAGCATTCACGAGTAGGCAGTCTCGACTGTTTATACACACATATACGTATACACGTTTAACGACGGCCTGCACTGCAGGATTCACGCGAAAAACAGTTTCCGCGATACTATACATGATGCGTGATAGACGAACTTTCGTTCGAGCAAAAAGCAGCGAGAGATAAAAGCTCCCCCTTTGCTTTCTTTTTTCTTCACAGAGAAAGCGCTCGAAGACGATAAACCGAAGGCTGCCATTCATCAAAATTATTGTAGGTAAGCCAAATATCAAAAATTGGCGCGAGCGCTCGTAAAAACGTTATCGCCGCGAGACAGACTTGGCTACGTGTGTGTATAGGTATATATACAGCTACGCTGAGAAGAGCTGTAGCACTTTCTCTCCCCTGTATAGAGCAGCAGAGCGTTTATCTGTCGCCCTTTTTTCTCGCTCCGCCCTCCATTGTGCCTTCCCTTGACCTATTCCCTGATCGCTCGTTTCCGCCTCGCCCTTCTATATATGTATCATGTGATGTGTACGCCTATATATACAAGAAATCTTTCGCGCATGCGTTATATGTATACATACATGGATGTGTCTATATAGGCAGAATATCTGCGCGCGTGCACCTTCGCATCGCATATGTAAGGCTGTTTATTCGCTGTGTGCCATTAGCGAGGTTTACTAATGCTGGTTTATAGCCGAGAGGAGTGCAAGAGCTCGGGTTATTGATGTATAGCGAGCCGCCACCGACGTGTAATCGAGAGTCGAATGCGCGTTACGCATCGATGACTGATGAGATTTGGTATGCAACTATTGGTAAAATTATTATTAAGGGACCTCGGAAGCATAGATGTAGGTGTACAGTCAATGAGTAAAGAAGGCGTAGCTTGGCTCTCAACTTTCGAATCAACCGCTGTACCGATGACTTATATTATATTCTTTTCAATGGGAAGCGAGTTCGATTCAAAAGTTGAAAGCCAAGCTACGCCTACTTTACTCATTGACTGTCTACCTATATATATACTCGTTTACTGTCTACCTATATCTATGCTTCCGAGAGCCGTATCACGTCTATCAGATCCTATATGATATAGGGTATATCAGTATGACTAGCGTCGTATGTCAGAAGTAACATCCGCGTACGATAAGACGCAGAGAAACGTTAAACGAAAAAAAAACAATAATCGAGAAAACAAAACCCTTCCCGAAGACAAAGACACACGACAAAAGGTTAAGACGCCCATGCGACAGAGGCCAGGCTACACAAGCTTCCCTTCACGTGTGTGTGTGTATATATATATCTAGCCTGTAAACCTTGTAAAAGGGCGCGCAGATAGGCGCTTCAGTCTCCGGTGCACATAAAAGCAGACAAAGAAGAAAGCAGCGAACGACATGCTCGAAAGCGCAAAGACCGCCACTCTCTCTCTCTCTCTCTCTCTCCCGAGAAAGATAGAGAGAAAGAGCTTATACGACCTAACCTATAAAGGCGAAACGTCAATCTCCGCTACGTCGGAGACATTTACAAGCCTGACCCACAGTAGTGCAATTCACGAGAGAGCTTATACGCGGAAAAAGGAAAGACGCGAGATAGCTTATATACATCCTTTCTTTCCAAAGCACACCTGCAGCAGCAGCGCCCTCTATGCAAAGAGAGTAAGAAGACAAATGAAACGAGCAGACGAGACTGACGGACAAATGCGACTGTGACAAGCTGTGCGCTGCGGTAAGTAGGGAGAGAGCGAGGGGGATTGAAAAAGACGAGAATAATAAAGGACGCTGCACGCAGTAGACTCCCGCCTGAAGTAAGCGCCAAGTCGAGAGCGAAGGCTATATAGTAGCTTATTTGCTTTGATGATTTTTCAAACTATAGCGATCATTTTTTTATCTCGAAACTTTACTTATACTCACTCAATAGTCGCTCCGAAAATAGAACACAGCTTCGTGAATTTCGTTTTTCAAAGCCGCGCGCTTTGAGAATCACCCTGAGAAAAGAAACGTTCCGGAAAAAATGCCAAAAAAGCGAGGGAAAAAAAAAACAAATTACCCAAAAGTTCAACAAGCAGCGGTCCAAAAGCTAGCAGAAGAAACGAAAGAGCGGATAAGGTTGTTTCCCTCCGCGCGCCTGCGCCTCGCCGCGCGGCATCGACCCGCGCTCTTTTTCTGTCCCTCTCTGCAAGCACGAGGTGGCTCGTAAATCACGCCTGCACACGACGTATATGTATATACATATATAGATATTCCTCTCGGAGGCTTTTCATGAAAGACGCGCCGCGATTTCCTTCATCGCAGCAGCTCGCATTTCTCGATTCCAATCGTGCAGTAGCACACAAGCTTCGAAAGGTTAATGCCGCGCGCGAGGCTCATCGATGCACGCCAATTAAGCCAAGTGCTATTGTGTGGCTGGGTTAGATGCACGCTTTTTCGATTTATCAGCCGGCAGTAATTAGCCCTTTGTCGAGATTTATCGTTTCTTATTTAGAAGTCGATATTATTCTCTCCCGCGTGTATATGCATGCGCGCAGTCCATCAGCCGATGAGCTCCCTCTCTCGTGTCCTAACCTCACTTTTCACGGCTGCTGAACTTTTAATTCCAAACAAATTGCATTCCATCTGATGCGGACTGCATAGATCCACGCCGTATTTTTTTGTTGTGCTCACGTGACCGGAGATGGAAGGGAGGGGTATAAGCTTAATGATAGAGTGCGAAAATTCAGGCTATAAAGAATTCATCCAGGAGAGCCACGCCCCCTGGGTGCGATAATTCAAAAGTTTGAGGGAACCGAGCCACGCAACAGCAGAGAGCGCTTGGAGGCCAGATTTAACGAGAGCACATAACCTCGAATTACCCTGGCTTTTAGCGCCGGACAAATAACGCTTTGTGTCTTACCGAGACGTGACTATTTGATCCCTCTGTCTTTCTCTCTTCTCAACTTTGTGCATCCCCGCAACTGTGTGGATATACGAAACTACGTGCTCCCTTCGGTCGTTCGTTTTATTATTATCGTTACGTATATGATACTTAGCTTCGTGTGTACACGCAGGACGCAGCGAACGATGAATTTCCACTTGCGAATTCTCGCATGCTCAAATATTTCATCTCAATTTTTAACGCGCCACATCCGGGTAATTGACTTAGCCCGACAAGATTTTATTGTGCCCATCAACGTGTTACTTATTCAGCCAAATAAACGATCATCCCTCCCTTTTTTCTTCTTCGCTATATATACACAGGAGAAAAAGGGACGCCGTATATACTCGTGTGTCATCGCTCGTGACTCGACATAGCTCGACACGCTAATTCGCGTGCGATCCACTTTCTCTTCTTCTCCCGTCCTCGCCCACGACCCATACACACACACATACGTCTCTCTCTCGTGCATCTGATAGTGGTGAAATTGCGTGAAAAATTCAGCAGACAAATTTGTGTGACAAATCGAGGCTCCGTCGGCTGTTCTCTGTTTGGCTATGGATTTATGCATAGCCCTCCCCCCCTGACGTCGACGATTCTACACCGCGCTCGAACGCATTCGTTCGAGTAAATGGCGAGGAATTTTTATGAAGTTGCCTTGCGCCGCGTTGAAAATTCACTTTCTCGGAATGCTCGTCACTCTTGTCGGACGAAATTATTGCGCGCTTCTTTTTTACGAGACGCGATAAAACTTGCTACGACGTTATGAGCTCGAGAGGAGGGTAATATTGTTTTGCTGCTGGTGTATTACTTACTCTCCTGAGGCTGTCATTAGTAGCTTTTATTTACTCGATATGCAGTCGTTGACTCTCGAATCTTCACTTGTGAACAATCGAACTGGTCTTTATTTTCAGCGCTATAGCAACGGTCCGATTTACATAAAACACCGGAAAACCCCCGAATTAATATTCTCTCCGGCGATCCATTAATAACAATCACGAGCACATCCGCGTTCATCGCTCAAATAACACGCGAATTCACCGCCCCTGTATAAAAAAAAACCCCCATTCCTCGCGGAGAGAAACGAAAAAAAAAGAAGCACACGTGTATAAAAGAAATATTCGGAAAACTCACCCTCTGCGCCTTCCTCTTGTCGGCTCGCTGATTCTGATGATAAATTCGACTGAAGTTGCTGACGATGACGGGCACAGGCAGGGCGATCACGAGCACACCGCTGAGCGAGCACACGCCGCCGACTATTTTGCCGGCTATTGTCTCCGGTACCATGTCGCCGTATCTGTGAAACACACGGGGAGAGATTAGTCCTCGATGCTTATTTTTATTTATATACATATATATATATAAGGAGCTTTCGTGATCGAAGGGGATTATCGTCGTCGAAAAAGCGAATTAAAATTTTAAATTTCGGGTGCATTATATACAAGGTATAATACTTGGAGAAGAAAAATAAATTTGAGCAGCATATGAGGGTATAGAAATAAAAAAAAAAAAAATTGGGTCGAATGATATCCTATTCTGGGTGAGGTTGAAAGGTTATCCAATAAATGTGCAGCGGCATTTCGCTGGCAATCGCGAGCAAAATGTTATAAATACGAGCGAAGCCCGACAAATATTTTAAAAGGTTTCGTGTGCGGCTCTCTCTCTCTCTCATCTCACTCTGTCGTCTAAGCGCAATTGAATTTAATACAAGTTTTCAGAATTGTTGCGTGATATACTGCCAACACAGCTGCTGCTGCTGCTGCAACAAAAAAAACGAGGAAGCGAGTCGTGGCAAAAATATACGAAGCGTATTTTCGCGGAATAAAATTTTCAGCGCCCCGGGACAAGCGCCATTTTTTTCAGATATATATACTGTAGTGCGTGTGTATACGTATATCGGACTGTCGTCGAGAGGAGCGCGTAACTCTCACCTTGACATTAATATACTCGCTGCAGCTTATTAATTCATTGTGTTGCGAGTTGGTCATTGTGCGACGATGCGTCTTATTATAGACTCCGGCGCCGATACTAAGTTGAATTTTTTAATTAAAAATCGTGGTCTCGAGGTATTCGTATTATTGAACAAACACACGAGTAAAAAAAATTTGGAATTTGCATCATGCAGAGCATATTTTCGTAAAACAATAACGGTTATATAGCCGAAAGAGAATGTCCCGTATATATCCGCGAAATAAAACCACAGCTCGACATTATTTTCGCAAAGCGGAAAAGCTGCGTATAGTATATATCGCATTAGGCATGAAATATGGAATCGCAGTATTAAAATTCAACGTTTCGCATGTGACGGCCATAACGAAAACCGGATTAATTGGCAGCTGTTGATTCGGTCCTACATATACATCACTCTGCCAGACGTCACATAAGGATCTTATCTAATATATATATACATATATTTTTAGAAACTCGGAAAAGTCATAATGTTTATGGGAAATCGGGAAATTCAATTTGTATATGGAAATCGAGAGCTTCTCGCGAAAACTCTCGTGTCGGGCACATAATTTCCTGACGGCCGGCAATAAAAGACGCGAGCGGACCACCTGCCTGACAGTATAGCCAAGTTTGCACTCGTTCGGTTTTACGGCGACGAAGTATATACTGTATATATATATATAGCGACAGGCTATACTTCCGTGGAAAGTATATGTGTACGTGGTATATACGATAATCTCGATAAGCTTCTTAATAAAGTTGTGCAGGGAAGCGGTGGTGTGACTGACGTATGTGTGAGAGCTTTGAATTTTAAAGGGGAGGAGGGACTGATGGCTCGGTGGAGATTGAATTTTAAGGACTGTGGGATTGATGACTTGGTGGAGATGGTGGTTCTGATGAGCAGTTTTTTAGAATTTCGGGGATTTGTTAAATTAAATGTATAAGAATATTTATGAAGATTTCATTCTTTTTTTTCATGGGCTACTGCTTTTCCAAGACGTCAAATGAGGCAATTCGTAATTATTTTTTACGGCAACGAACTTTTCTTTTAGGTATTACCTCTTTTTTCGTCTTAGAAAACGAGAATTCTGTAGCGGTATACACGTAATATATAAAGTTATTCATTAGTTTTCCTTCAAACTGTGGAGAATAACAAAAATTGCATCTTTTCAAAACCGTATTTTTCAACTAAAAACTTCAAAAGCTCGCCATTCAAACAGAGCCCCTAAAACAAGGTATTTCTTTTTCTTCAAAAAATAAAATCTGAAAGCAACGATAAAACAACAAATCCCAACCACTCTAACCAGCGGCCGTCGCATCAGCGTCACTCGAGTAGCTCGTTAATTCGCCTTAGTCACTGCAGCAACCTCCACCATCCCACACACACACGCACACACACAGGCATCAGCTGTATGCTGCGCACAATAGACGCTACTGCTATACTCGCGCGCCCGTAAGAGAGAGGGATTGATTGATCATGCCGGCAATCTTTCGCGACTGCGCTATATACCTCGTTATACCCTTTGAGCTCGCGAAGTAGGACAAATCGCGCAGTCTTGGATATATAGAGCGAGAGAGAGAGAGAGAGAGATTTCGGGAAGAAGCCAAAGTAATTACGTCGGAGAGCGGCATCATCATTCTTCCTGCGTGCTCTGGCTTCGATACCTCGAGCTTTCGGATGGATGGGCCAAGTTTTCCTAGAACATCGATGCGTTCTTTTGGATATGTATGCTATTGCTTGTGGTCAAGGAGGCAGATGGCTTGTGTTTGCGGGGGAGGATCGATTGGGAGCTTCAAATTTTGGTGTATTCTGAAGATATAAGCACGCGACACATTTAATTTTCTGACCTCAAAAAGAAATCTATTTATACCACACGTTTAGAGTGCCTAATTTTTTACTAAAATTCTTTAAGTTTTTGTTTCACAATGCAACGGCGATTCCCTGTAATAAAAGTAAATCGAGGCAACCAAGAGTCGAAAAACACAGACACACACGCATCCAATCGTTCCGGTTCTCTCCTGACACACAACGCGTGTGACATATTTCGTGACTTCGAAGGGAGAGCCCATAAGAAGTATAGGGGGCTATAAGGAGCACAAGGGAAGAGGGTATACACGCGCGTATCGGACCGGAGAATAATCGAGAGCGTCACGGCACTGTCTTCTCTCTTCTCCGATCTTCGTATGTGACGGCGGGGATTTCCACTGGACGCCTAATCTATACACATACGTTGGATTTTCTCCGCAGTGATAAGCAGGACAGAGAAACAACGTTTTTTTTTTTAACAAAAAGATATACTTCTACGAATACAAAACGTCTCTTTTATCGAGAGTAAAGAGACGCTTTTGTCTGTCAGTTGAACTTTACATTCGAATATATGCTTTTCGAGAGACACGTAAATGCGTATAGTGGCGAAGGAAAACAAACGACGTATACAAGACGTCGAAGCACAACAACACAGGACGCGAGAGTCTCGAGAATTTTGATGGCCGATAAAAGCGTCGTCGACTGCGTCCATGTAAAAATGACCGTCGGGTGTATAGAGGGAAGAGAAACACACACACACACACACACACAGAGCAGATGTCCGAGAGAATATTTTTCCTCGACTGAATGATTTACTGCGCGCCGTTTCTTTTCACCCTCTACCTTTGCTCTCACTCTCCGGAATATTTATGGACTTTTCTTTGTCCCTTTGAATATTTTGCGAATATAATAAAAGTTTTAATTTCACCTTTATAGAGCGGGATTTTGGAATAATCACTCACTTATTTCGCTGTATACAAAAGTGCACTTGTTCGGCCGGAAGTTGAAACGTTGTTCTTAGTATAATAATTGAATGTATAATCGCGTGGTTTCGAGTGCAGTAATACTCGAGTATATATAGCCTTAGAAAAAGAACACATTGACGGGAGAGAGAAAAAATCGATGAAAAAGCGCGATATATTGTTTCACGACTGCAGGCAACGCACGTCTGCCCCGACATTAATTGAAAAATGCGATAATTGGCATACGGTTGCCAGAGGGAGAGGGAGAGCTACTCTGGAATCTGATTGAACGCGCGCGCGGGGGAAAACAAAAGAAAATCAACAATAATAGCGGAAAATTCTACGTGTAACTGATGGCACGCCGAGACTTTTTTTCTAATTATTGTTTTTTTCCTTCTTTCTTTTTCTTCTTTGTACTTGTATAGGTTATAATGCCGTCGCTCACGTTTGACGAGGATCTTCTTTTGTGACGCGATAGAGATTAATTGTTGATTTTCTTTTTATTTTTGAAAAATTATGATAATGTAACTTTTGCATTTCGAATCCTTGAACTATATGAGTGTTTAATGGACCTATTATCAAAGCCTACATTAGTGGATCAGCATAATCATATTCTTTTGCACTCAAAGTTAAAACTTCAATAATATAGAATGCCAAAAACCTCTCCACTACTTTACTAACCCCGATTGTCCTCAAACTCAATTCAAAAGGTGAAAAGCACAATGTGCAAAGTTCGTTCTTTTCACACACCTCCCCAAACCACCACCACCACAGGTAATATACCTCCAAGCATCTGGGTCAAGGGTCCAAATTAAATATCCCTATCCCGAATCAGCATAAAACGCTTCCCAACAAAAAAAAAACCGCCGTCCAGTATTTACCGAGTCGAACTGCAGAGCAATAATCGAGTTCGCGGACGCGCGAAAATAGGAGCTTTTCGGCGCTCGACGCTTAAAAAAAAAAAACTCGCTGACCGACTTTTCGGCGCTTTATATTCGCCGTGGCCGATTTTTCTATTATTCGATTTGCGCGACGACTATACTACGGCCTTGATTAAACGCGCCGACTGTTTTCGGTGCGTGGGTGTATACAAACACACATGGATGGTCTATATCTATGGTTTTGATCGGCGTCGATTGGCCGGTAAAAGGATTAGCCATCGCAGGAAGTGCGAGAGCGATTTCGGAGGCAAGTCGAGTGAGAGCCGTGGAAAAATAGAGGCTTTTTGCGCGGGAATATGTGCTTGGAGCCGGATGTAAATGCGAGCTGCGATTTTCGGCGAGAGAGAGAGGGGATTCTTTTTGTTTGCTCTCGTTGAATATTGCAACAGCGAGAGGCTTTTTAATGAAAAATCATAAACGTTCTCTTTTCAACGAAAACATTCTTTCCTCCTCATCACGAGCACAAAGCAATTATACATACGCGACATCGTACTTTGATGCGTTTAAATTAGCTTAATAGCGTATACACATTATGCAAATTGAAACGCACTCGGATATAATTTCATACATTCCAATACCATTAGCAACGAATTCAACACAGTATGATAAAAAATAAAACATAAACTGTCATCTCTCATATCCGCGGCAAAACGAATTTCAAAAAATTCCTCGAGAGCCGTCCCGAGAAAAGAAAATAACAAAAGCCCAGCACACACATACATGGTCTCTATATATACTCACAAACTCTTTCTCAGCCGCTACTCTCAAAGTGCAGTATATACAGTGTAGCCACCTCCGACAAACATTTCGCCGCGAGTAATGGAAGAGTAGCGGTGCGATGAGTGGCGGCTAAAAAATCGCGGAAAAATGAGGCGACAAGCCGTGCAGCGCGCGCGGGAAGAAAAAGTTTCTTCGCGATTGCGCGGACGAAGCGGAGGGGGAGGCTAAGTGTGCGCCTCGTTAAGAGCTTTTCCTCATTTTCCGCGCGGGAACTTTCGACTTTCTTCTTCGCCAAGAAGAAGCTACTTTTTTTCTGTCTTTAATACTCGGACGTGCGGCAGTTTGTGTGTGTTGGGTTATCGATATAATTGATGCGTTTCTTTATATATACGAGGAGAAAATATATGTGTATTCAAGATCAGTTATATTCGCTGTTCAAACACATCGGTGCAGGAGAAGTTGCGGCGATCGATCAAACTTTCGAGGGATTGACAGTGCGTCGGAAATGTCGTTCTCTCTCTTCAACTTCTTCTTGGAAAATATTGTTTTTAACCCAGCAGTGATACGGGGCTCTTTTCCTATATATACTTGACAGATTGTGATTCTCTCCGGCGTTAAATCCATTCGTTCTTCTATATATTCGCTCTCGAGAATTATAAGATGTATTATATAGAAAAACGGAAATAGACGAGCCGATTCACGCAATTATCATCACATCGTCCACCAACTGGACCGTCTCTGGCGGCACAAATTTAAGCCGACAGTTCTCTCAACCTCGACCTCCTTTCTTCTTCCGTCGTCATATCGTATATAGCTTCTCTCTGGCATCAGAGTCGCGATTTCGGGACTGATTACAGCCATCATCGTCGTCGCGGAAACCACAGACCGAAATTCGAGAAATTTTCACAACCAAGTTACATTACATATTATCTATATAATAAGCGACACGCGCTACATAGACTATCAAAAAAAGCTTAATTTTTTTATCGCCGCCGACACTGCGCGACTTTTTTTACGATGTAGACGGGGCCGGGCCGCACTAACTTTCTTTGTCGGAATCGATTACAGGAGCTAGGGGGACTATACGATAGTGCTTTCGGCCGTAAAACTTACTTGGCCGTAAAAATTTGATTTTCGTCGTCGTCGTCGTCGTCGTGAGCCGAGAGTTTCTCTCTCTATTTTTTCTCGCTTAATGGATATAATTTGTGCGAGGGGGATAAAGCGACGTTGTGAGAGAGAGAGAGAGAGAAAAGGAAGCTTCGCGATGAAAAAGCACTTTTACCGGGCGTTACATCTCTATCGATACTACAGGAGCCAATGACAGGAAGGTTATAGTGGTGATGGTGGACTCAGCGTTTTATTATGAGGATATACTGCGGGAAGAAAGTGGTTCCTTTTTTATTTTGGAAAAAAGTTGGAGTCGTTTTAACTTATATCGATGCACCGGCCATAATAGCTTTTGGTTGGATTGATTGTAGATAGATTTTGAAAAGTGCAAAACAAATTTTTAATGAAAAAATTATTCTCATTAACATTTTCATATATATATACTCAATAGCCTTTACCCTACTTCCAATATAGTTACTTCGAGTCTAACTCGGGCCTCTCAAGTTTAGCCTCTCAAGCGCGGCTTAATTGAAAACTCAAACATTCAGTCCCTACTTCGCTAAAAACACCTCACTCTCTCTCTCTCGCACTAAAGTAAAATTTCACTCTTCCCCTCGTAAACCCAAATTTCCAGCAGCAGCAGTAGCCGTCGAAGTAGCCCCATTTCCCATTCGCTTCTTGTCGTCTTGAAGCTTCTCTTTGGCGCTGAAAAGCTCGCATGTGAGTGTGTATGTGTGTCTATAAGGGTCGGCATTAGAATGCGCTCTATCTTTAGAACGCCGCGACTGCGGCCGTGGAATGCCCATTGACTGCGCGCGCAAAAGCCATTGGGTGGGGGAAGTATAGCAGTAGTGACGGGCTTCGCGCCCTCGTAAATCAGCGGGGTAAATTCAGCAGGTGCTGCTTTGGTTTGTTTGATTTTTTCCTGACGGCTTGATTAATTTGTAGTTCGTTTTGAAAATTATCGCGCGGATAAATCAAGTTTGCGTCGATGGTTGAATACATAGGTATAATAACCGATTTAAAAGTTTGAGAAATCGTTGTATAGATGCCTAATAACACACGGTCGAGAGGTAGCCAAAGAGAAAAAAAAAGTCAAAACCACACGACTTGGCACAGAGTCTAGTAGCAGCCACTTAATCTCCAAAGCTCTCGACAAACAAAAACACCTGGCAGTAGAGTGAAAGAGAAAATAACAGTTATACTATATACTGGCGCTTGGGCATCACACCAGAGGTCAAGCCGTTTTATGTATAATACTACGTCACTCGCAGCATCGATTATATCATACAGCGTTTATATGCGCGTTTCAATCACGATTGACGGTACGGGAGAGTCGAATCAACGCGTCTTGGACGAGAGCCGTTTATAATGCAAGTGTCTCTGGGGAGACTGAGGTGCGGGGTCAGAGGAGTTTAGGGAAAATCGTTTGGGATACGGAGCTTTAAATCAGAATTTTCGAGGGTTCGAAGCTCCTCCGTATATTTAATTTTGTAGTTCTCGGCTTTAATCGCTGATAAAATCATAAGTATTAGTGTCATATTTCATCCACGTGAGCAGGAATTTATGAGACGATGAGTACAGTATATATAGCGATTGAAATGTGCGGCCGGATATACATTCCCAGTGAGAGAGAGCCGGAATAACTTTGCATAATATTCATTATATGATAACTTATTCAAACTTACGTGTCGAGAGATACTTATATACAATATAACGCGATCGTTTAAGCCAACAACTTACACAGATACACGAGAGAGAGAGAGAAAGAAAGAATTAATTCATATTCATGAGGTATAGTATTATGCTAACGAGACAAATTTTAACCGGCCGTGGAAAATAGCTTCCTGAAGAGAGAAAAAAATCAACCCGAATTTATGGCTTACGTGCTTTATTATATCACTCGTCGGATTCCCGTTTAAAAGCACTTATCATTTCAGGCAGAAGAAGATCAAACAAATCTTAACGAGCGGATATCCAGCGAATATAATGTATAAATATTATAACGATGCAGCGCCTGCGCCGAAGAGATTTCGCTTTACGACTGATAAACGCTTCGAGAAGTGGTGTATCTAGATAATACCAGCAGCCGAAATTACGAAGCCGAGCGGGTATAAGTGCTTCTATAAAGTTCATTCAGCGCTTTAAGACCGACGAGTCTGTCGTTTTTGCTCTATGAAAAAGAAACGACTGTTAATTTTGCATGTTTTATATGCTGTAGAAACTCTAATATACGGACTACTCAAAGTTGTATCATTATTCTCGGAAACGCGCAGAGAGGCTTTATACTCTTACGAGAATTATTTTAACGCGATACTCAAAGTAACCCAGAGAGCGCTCGGCGCAGTATAACGTTCCTCTCTAAAAACTCAATCGACGTTGCAAAAACATCGGTATATTTTTAAAATCTTTTTTTTCCCCTGGCAAAGTCAACAAATTCTCTGCATCAGCGAGAAAATCAATCGCGAGCGCGCGCGCACTAAAAATACCGATTCGTCTCTCTCTCGTGAGAAAAGCTTCCCAGAGAGAGCGTTGCGATCGACAAAAAGCACTACGCGGTATTTAAAGATACGTCATTCGTCGCGAGATCTGACTGACACGGCCAATTTTCTTGCATAATAATAAATCGTGAAAACTATAAAGAAGTTTATCCTACGGCTTGAGGCTTCCGGTACGATTTGTTTTCCAACTGAGAGAGAGAGAGAGAAAGAGAGTTTAAAATATCCCGCGCTACTGTGCTTCATATATATAATACTTTTCTGTAAAATTGCATAATGGTAAGTCAGCCGCCTTTTCCGAGAATCCGATGATTGGCATCGGGTTGTGTATTACGGCGGACATCGGATTTCAAGTTTGAATTGTTAATCTGACAGAACCGGATAAATCCGAGTTTACTACTTTTAAGACTGTTATTTCGAGACACTAATTTTCGATATTATACCGTAATTATTATAGATTATTATGGCTGTGTTAAATAACGAAATATGCCGCGGTATATATATAAGCTCATCGATAAGATGAAAGACGTAATTGCCTTTAGTAACTAATTAGGCGTCGTTATGCTTGGCTGCCCTTTAATTAGCTTGAGTATCGTAATATATTCCGCGGCAAATTAAAGCATCATAAAATTGAGAAATGCATCATATCCGATACTAAACTATAGACTATTTTTTCGATAAATATAACCCAGCAAGCGGTTGGTCGAGGCGAAATTCGAATCGAGTTTTCAATTATCGACAGCTGCCAATATACGTTTCTTGAATCATCTCTATATAAATTTAAGATTCAATCGTCCAATTTAAAATGAAACTGGAAAAATCGAGGCACTTATAACACACACACGCAAGCTCTCGATGCGACTAACGGCGCCGCAACGTTAATCCCGCGCAGAGAGAGAGAGAGAGTATAAAGTTAAAGACGCCGCGTTCATCATTTTTATCGCTCTCGCATATTTCGCGAGAGCGAGGACTGCTCGGCGGCAGTAAAAGACGTTATTGCAATAGCGTCCGTCTCCGTTTTATCGCGCGAGCGGAACTTTCGTTATGAGAGAGGAAAACGTCGAGTTTTTCCGGCTGCTGCATCAGAGTAAAGCTCCGCTGCAACATTTCGCCTCTTATAATTCGATCGTTTATTCCTTCCAGTGGATATTATTGCATATACGTTTTTATTGTGCTGCCAAGTGAAAATAAGAGATATTAGATTATGAAATTACGTAAAGGTGTGAAAAAACGAGAACAACTACTACTACTGCGCGGGCGAATTCGTAACACCGGAATCTCATTAGAGCGAGAAAATGAGACAGGAAGATTTTACGCGATACCGCATGGAATCGGCTAAACTCTCGGCCCCGCACTTGTACGATTTTTCCTTGACAGCTGCAAGTACTCTTTCTCCCTCTCTCTCTCTTTCTGTTGGAGGTATATATAACGAACATAAGTTGTCGTGTGTATATACAAATTCAAACTGTTTCGCACTTACGATCGCTCGAACTTGGGGCTTCCTTCAAATTGACTTGAAAATCCGATATGCTTGAATTCGAAGAATTTTAACGTGACATGTGTATACGCGTGATTAAACATGAAGGTTGTAAATTTCGAGAATTTGAATTTCCCGCCGTGAGAGCAAAGCTCGAATTTGCTTCGAAAAGAAACTGATGCCATTACAGCGGTACTTTCTTCCAATCCCTTAAGACGACTTTACAGTCCTCTGCAAATCGATTTTCCGACTTAGCAAAAGTTTCCATTTCGAAAAGCCGCGATTTTCAAATCTTCAAGTGCTTCCTAGTCTTTGCCAACTTAAAACAATCGAGGCTATTGTAATAATCTCATGCACTAGCCGTTCAAACAGCTACAGAGTATAGAAACCCCTTCCGCACTCGTTCATCAAATATACAAAAAAGCTCAAAATTCAAACCCCTGAAAATCGCGCGCGCAAAAAAAAAACCCAAGTGATCGGAATTCCCAAGAGGCTATCGAGCGGTTCATCCATCATCGCAAGCTCATCGTTCCCTCGAAACCGACTTCAACTCACTCGTATAGCCCAAGACAAGCAAAGCCTCTCGGCAACGGCAGCCAAAGTAAATCGCGAAGAAAGTCTCGTGCGCTCAGAGACGTGTGTATGTATACTATACTATATATATATGCGCGTCGCACACGCTATATACGACGCGGCGGCACAGAGAGAAAAGCTCGCCGCTCGTGTTTACGTAAGTGGATGATGGTTAGAGAGACGTATACCACGAGGGAAGCCTCGCAAACGATTCTACGAGTCCGTCTCTCTCTCTCGCTCGCGTTTTTGTCGTTGGAGCTTTGAAATGAAGAGCGAGCTTATTACTTCGTCAGTGTTTTCTCGTGTGTGTGTGTGTGTATGTGTGTTGGTACGAAAGTTTGGCTGTCTATTACGTTTGACAGGTTTATTGGTCTGGGAAATCGAGAAGAGATAAAGCGTTCGTTCACTTGTTGTGCATCGAAATTCATGCAGTTTTATGACTTAACATGTTATGATAAAATACAAAAGGGTTTGGAATAGATAATTTATGCACGTATATGATAAGCATTGCTGTATCACTACTATAAGCGGGAAAAATCTTCCCTCGAAACTTCTGGTAGCAAAGTGTTTAATAAGTTAAACATTGATTCTCCTCTTTCGTTAATGAAGAAACTTGCAAACGAGGCCAATTCGCTCATTCTTTTTCCTTATTAAGTTAACAAAGCGCTTTCTTGCAAGCACAAATTACGCTATATACAGGGGCTAGCTCGCACTTTCATCTATGCGCTTCGCTTATCTTTATCCTTAAATTATTTGAATCATCGCGCCAGTCTTACGTATATATATTCATCACATGCCCTCTGCACAGGCTGAGTTGAAATTTTTGTGTCAACAGTAGTGTGTGCTTGCTCGTCAGGATCCTAGAGTAAGGATTTTTTATCTACAAAAAAGTAACTTAAATTTTTCATGAGCGAAAATAGGAGCTTTATAATTTTACAGTAGATTTAAACCTGTAAAAAAATTTATTCAAAGCTTTCTCGTATACGTCCCCTTCTTCGCATGTCACGGGGTGATTGACGAATTCGGGCGATTAATCATAAGCGGCCGCACGTGGCGATGAAAAATTTCAGTACAGAATTCTCCTATACAGTATACTTTCAAATTAAAATGTCGATGAGTTGAGACCCATAATAAAGGTTTAAAAATTTTATAACCTCAAAGCAGTTTCAGAAATACTGGAAATCTTAATTAGAGATCAGACGCTCACGATATCGCTTCATTGTTAATTACCATAGAAAAGCTAACAGGCGAAACGCAGAGTAGACGACTATAATATTCTCATAAAGTCAGCGAATTCACTCTAAAAAAATTCTAAGAGTAAAAATAAGAAGAAAAAGTTAGGACAAGTACCTATATAATCTTTCGCGGCGTGACACGAGTAGTCAGCCTCTTATTTTTTCGTCTCTTTTGGCTCCTTGCTGGAAACTTTCATCGCGGCGGAAGTGGACTGGAAATGAGCCAGGGGGCATCCTTAAGTGTTACCGCCGTGCGGCGAACCCGACCTAACCTCAAAATTGACTCGCCGCTTCCGAGCGACGATGAGATGATTTTAGTTTTTACACGAAGAGCAACACAGCCTTAATAACAGTATAGACTAACAATCAGGAAGTTATAGTATGAGCGGCCTGAGCAGGCTCAACAAGGTAGTTTTTGTATATTAGTAGTCCGCACGCGCTACTTAGGAGAGATGCGCCCAGTACGGATATTTTTGGGTTTCGGGCTTCCAGCAACAGGTGGCGCCACTTTAGATCAGTTATCTGGTGTATAATTGTGGTCTATTAAACATACTTTATGACCGGTATTTTAAGTTTATCATAGCAAAATTTACAAGAGAAATAAGTAATTT
>UCOJ01000076.1:0-238190 GCA_900474305.1 Cecidostiba fungosa | reverse complement strand
GGCTTCACTCAGCGGCAGACGCATGCGCACTGCACCGATACTTTTGCGACGTCAGGACCGTCAAGATACTAAGGGACAAAATTAAATGTCCTTGGGTGTATATATATACACATGCAAGTCCTGCGAGCGTTAAGTTGCCGTCGGCGGCGCAGCTCTCCGGGTTTATTTGGGACAACGATCTCGTGTGCGTCGCAAGTATATACATATATATAGTCAGTCGTCGATTCTGGGTAGTCTGTCTTATCGATCGAGGTGGAGGGGGAGAAGTTTGAGGTTAGGGTCGAGACCGGTTGGTGGCAGCACCGACTTGGGATGGAAGATCGTGTGACTTTACCGACGGAGGCGTAGTTTTGTTTTTAAAAAACGAGCGCGAAAAGCGCTGTGGGGGATGATCGATGAACTGCGCGTCAGGTATATCGTGTGTGAGTTATCTACCTTATTCTTCGTTAAAACTTCTCGCTCTATAGATTTACCTACGAGATTGTTCGAAATTGAGTTAAGCTTGTAAAATTTCTATAATACTATGACACATCATCACTAATAGATCATCATTCTAGTCGACAATATTGTACACTGACCAATATCCACAGTGGGATTCACTGTGTACCTATCCACTTACTCACATAATACAACGACGAAAGAAAGATACACACGGCTTGCGTGCATTGTATGTGCACAACACGCGCGTACATATATAACGTCCTGCGTCACGGGAGTCGATGAATGACGTCAGCGCGCGCTCACATCAGAGAGAGAGAGAGAGAGAGAGAGTCGTGGGATATCCCACCGAAGCCGGATATCAATACGCTCATATTTACGAGTTTGCTCGTTGAAGAAAAGAAAGTTGCACACACGTTTATAGTATACGTATACCCATAATTTTCTGATCTGACTCGATCGGCTTGGAATATATTTATATACACGCCGAGAGAGAAGAGGACGGTGTTTCAAGGTCTCCCGAGATGGATTTCGCGGAGACCAGAGGAACCGGAATGCAATCCCGCGACTGCTGTCTTTCTTTTTATTATAATCCTACAGTGTCCCTCTCCAAAAGGCTAGGATATAGTCTTCGTCATCGGTATCAGTATGCGAGACCGGAGAGTGAGAGAGAAGTATATATAATCCGGAAGCTCGGAGAGGGAGGAACGCGGAAAGCACGTATATACAATACATGCTAGTTGTTGTACAAGCCAGACACGAGTTACATGTGCGAGGCTTCGCTATATAACACATACTACTTCTTTGTCGCCTTGACGACGTAGAACTTTTTTAAATTACTATCGCTCGACTATATTCGCTAAAAAAATACGCATAGATACGATCCCTGCAAAGAAAAAGAGAAGAGACACCGAGATTTCAAGCACGTCGGGGTAAAAAAAAAGGGCAGCAGCGACGTGAATAGGCCGAAATTGCGTTTTCCCGAAAGACGAGACGAGAGACGAGTCAGCCCTCGGAGGCTCATGTAGAGAAGAAGCCCCTCGGGCAATCAAGATCTTCCCAGATTGCTCTCGCTCTCACTCGCTTTATTTTCGAAGCTTACACACTGCGCAGAGTATTAGTCGCGATGAGACGAGCTCAAGTGCCGGCAAAGCGTTGCCCTTTTCCAGACGAATGGAAAATTTCCATTTGAGGCATTTTTGCCGGCGGCCAAGTCGAATTAGAGCTGACCTTGAGAGAGCGCGGGAAAAATTGCTTTCTAACGATTGTATTACAGTCGTCTAAACTACTTCTTTTGTATAAGCTCCGTCATACAAAGTGGGCAAACACACAAAGGTCCATCGGAAAAACCCGCGAATTAGATAACCACACACGTATATACACACATACCGAATACCAGAACAGAGAACAATTAGAACAGGCATCGCGTTCGGGGAGAGCTTCCTTTTACGTAATTAACGATCCTGAGGAAGATATAATAGCAATAGCCGACGTGTGCGACGATAACGAGCTGCTGCTGCGGCGGCGGCGGCAATTATAAAATCGCTCATCCGCGCGATTCTCTCTGCGGCTTATATTCGCGCGATTGTGCAACAGCTTCGCGCGAAATTACGATTCGACTACTGAGAGGTGAATAGCGACTTTGGCTGTGCTGCGAATTTTTCCTTGTAGATGAATTTGTGCAGTTTTTAGAATTTACAAGAGAACTTATACTTCTTTTGCTCAAAACTTTCCAATGAAAAATAAAATTCCGTCTCTCAAAACCCAAAGAACAGTACGGCGCATTTGATGTATGTATAATTCAAGCATCAAAGTCGAATCGCTCATACTTGCATACAACACCACAGCACAGCAGAGAATTGCGTAAGTCTGCAGTATATAGCTGAACACTGCGCAGTGCCGCAAAAAGCAAGAGCGATAAGACGATATCCGGCGAACGCGCGCAACCTGTCGCCGTTTTTTCGCGCGCGCCGCGATTCGCAATTATATCGGCCCACTTTCCGCGGGATTTTCGTAATTACCAATGCTGCTACTGCGTTGGCTATTATCATATATTATAACAAAACACTGTTCTGTGGATCTTTCGAATAGTGTATGACTAATAAGAGCGATAACCGATTGTTTGGGCTTTCTGCAGAAAAGAAATAATTTTAATATAATATATGTGACTTGAATGTTGCGATGAAAACCGAGAGAAGGGACGAGGACCACCTAGACTTTAATCTCGAACTCATCATCGGTCGAGAGGCTCGTCTCTCTCTCTCTCTCTTTCCCCTTTTTATCGTGTGCACTCATGCGGGCAACCGCGACGCGACACATCATCGGGAAGAGCTGTGGCGCCCCGACGATTGCTCTTATAAGTATATATAGTGTGTGTGTGATGTTCAACTCGATGTTCATTGCGAGCACGTGGTGTACGTGCTACACGTGTCATCCAGTATTTAGTTCGCTGTCGCCTGGATGTTTTGGCCTAATTACATTTATATTTTAGAAAGTTTTTAATTAATTGGGTTTCGAGTAGAATATAAGCGTCTAGTTTCTACAAATTTATTGTTTTTACTCTGAATTAATGAAGCGTGAATTAGGTTGTACACTATAACCCAAATTCTGCAATGGATCGACGAAAACAAGTCGTAAAGTATAGGCGCGCATAAAAACGTTCTCGAATGCACTTGCGCTGCAGCGAAACAATAAAAGAAAACCGCTGATCGAAAACAAAGTGTACGAACGTAAACAATGTAGTATAGTTGCCTGTGTATACGCAAAAGCTGACAACCCGTCATTACTATACTCGAATGAATAACTGGCTATAATACGTAATTAAACCTTGTATAGTATTTTAATTCGTCGAAATATATAATACAGCAATCGCAAAATCCAAGTGTCTATTATACAAACTTCTCACGCTTCTACAAGTCTTTCAAAGCAGACCACACAGTCCACAATCTCCAGCAGCTGATAAGTACAATATACTCCAGATACTCCAAAAAATGTCTCTTCAAGATCGACAACACATCTCTCAAAACTTCTGACCGTCGCATTACACTCATCTGAGCGTCAGCTTACCATACTATACTCCGGCCTAAAGAGTAACCGCTCGTCAGCACAGTCGCGGTGGAATCGTGGGTGTGTGTATATATATAAAACTATATACGTGTATAGCACACAGCACACACAATATATCTGGGAGGGGAGCGGCGCAGCGCAGGGAACGACCTGAACGCGCTGCTGCTGAGAGCTGAGCTGAAAGAGAGAGAGAGAAGCTGCTCGAGAGCGAGTAGTAAGCAGCTACGCGGCGACGAGTGTGTTACGCCTGATAAGACGACGACGGACGATATGCAGGGCTGCTGTCGCTGTCGCCGCGAGTGCGCGTATTAGACCGAAATCGAGTGTATAGAATAGGATAATATCCATACGCAAAAAGTATAGGTATATAAATTATAATACAAGAAGAAAACGCAGACTTTGCTCCGAGGCGTTTCCGGCCGACACACATCCTATACACACACACACACACACAGCAGAGAGCTGCAGTCGTATATACTGTATAATACTTATATATACACACACACGCTGGCAGAGGAGAGTTCGGTGCGCGAGTGCGCGTCTTGCATTCATACGGAGGCTAGTGCCGAGTGATGGACGCAGCAGCATCAGTAGTGGATCATCTGCCATTGTGCATAGCCGTGTATTCAGTACTCGATACGTACGACATACAATAAAAGAGAGGAGTAGCGTAGGTTAAGGAGCGAAGAAAAGCAGCGGATCGTGACAGGGGGCAGCACTGCTCGTCGCCGCCGCCTGTGTCTACTCCGCGAGAGAGTAATATAGTGTAGCACCTACATACAACCCGCGGCTACTGGGACATCGCGCACACAGAAGTAGTCTTCGAGGAGATCCGATCCCCGCGATCGTGGATTATTCTGTCTACATACTCACAGCGATCTGCACGTCGCCTATTTATACAGGAGCGACGAACCTAACCTAGTGTCTGTGTGTGTGTGTGTGCGCGCAGATTAGAGCCACAGCAGACGAGTATATAAACTAATATATAAAAGGATGGAGGCGATCGCGAAGCACGACTTCACCGCGACCGCCGAGGACGAGCTCAGTTTCCGGAGGAACCAAGTTCTCAAGGTCAGTCTCGGCTCTTTCGCTGTATCCTAATACACTAAGCTGTATAAGTCCTCTCGTGTGATTCATCGGGACGTAAACAGAGTCGCGAAGCGCTTGTAGGTTATGTGCGACACACAACTCTGTTGCATACCTACTCCCTCGACAATCTGGACGAGAGTCGATTATATTGTACGGAGAAAAGACGAACACAGTGGAGAGTAGGAAGAAAAAAGGGTTGTTGGCTCGATACACCCCGATGTGAATAGACGGCGATTCCCTCCCCCCTCGCACTCCTCGGAAGTCTCTTGACCCCTCCCCCCTACTGTACCTCGCGGTATATCCCGAACTTTCCGAGCCGAGCGCGCCGCTGCTGCTGCTGCTGCTCTGGCATTCTTCGATTTTTTTTCCTCTCTCTGATGCGCGAGAGAGGCAGGAGAGACTGGCCTCTCTTTCTTTCTGATGACGGGATGTATTTTTCGAGGCTGCAGGCAGGACACCTGTGCAGCGAACTTTGATTAACAGTCTTGCTTTCTTTGTTGCCAAGAGTGCCAATGGAAAAGCATTGACATGCCGACTTTGTATAAACAATCTTAGTCTATTGCATTTTATTAAGTAGTTGATAATAGATTCGGAAGTCCAGCTATAGAATATTCAAAAAACGTCTGTCCTCCGTCTCTCGCCGGAAGCGTTTATCCGACAAGAGATTGTCATTGAAAATAAATTGAGAATTTCAGGAAATTGCGCGATAACATAATAACGCACACTTTTAATTTTCTTTATTTATACACTTCCCTCTCGTGCTGGGTATTTTAATTTTCCCAATATTGCATCGCACAAGGAAAAAGCGAAGCGAGAAAAATTATCGATTGTATCGACGATAAATATACCTGCGATTATCGGTGTTTAATAATAGGAATAGGATGTGATTTGCGCGTTAAATTTTATATACTTTACGTATATTATAAAAAGAAATAGCGTAGGAGGTAAAATGGTTGTAACGGTAAAGTATTACGCGTGTTCTCACACACACACTCTCTGTTTTGAGCGAAATCTCGTGGCGGCCGACAGGTATTCGCCGATGACGCATCGCTGCTTTCCAAAACGAGGCTTCGAATGAGGAGCTTGACTTTTACGGCTGTTCCTCAAAATCGGCGCCGATATTGTCATTATAACATTTTCTTCGCAAACCAGCTCTGTGTGCTCACTCCGAGATTATCGTTTTTTTTCCTGGAAAACCAAACGATTAGGATTGAAATCTCTGTAATTACACGAACAGCCAGCTGTTCTTCGAATAAAAAGAAATCTCGCGATTTTGCGTTTTCATCGTTAGCTCGAATTTTAAAAAACTCGTCAACATTTTTTATCACAATTCGACACTGTATATAACATACACATATATACAACCCAAGAGCGTTCGATTTCCGTAGCGCTCTCCTTTCCGGCAACGACTATACGGCTGTTTGCGCGCGTTTGCCTATTTCTATTCCGACATCGGTGTCGCTCGCGCCTGTGTGTATACTTTCTCCTTTTATTTCTCGCTCTCTGTTCTATACCTATACTCCGGCTGCAGCTCAATTAGTCTGCGCGTTTTTGCCTTTTGTCCGCTCCCGGACTGCATATTTAGCGCGAAAAACCGGAGACTCGATCTCGGGGAAGAGTAAATATATATGTATATATATAAAATAGGATGCGCCCGAGTAATTAGCGACTTTTGTTCGCGTGCGGTACAACCCGAAGAATTGTTTTATTTTATTTTCAAGTTATATACACACGACAGGAATACAAATTTAAAATCGGCGACTTCAAAGTGCAGCCATCAGAGACGTGTCGCGATGTCGCACTTTGGCCGTCCGAGTTTCGCACTTTACCGGTCGGATATTTCGGAAACGCGGTTACATAGGTATTATATATTCTCGGCTGCTGCTGCAGCAGAGGCGCAATGAAACTCAATGCGCGCTCTCTGGAAAAATATATTTCGAGCGCAACCCAGTTTTCTCAGCCGATATGCTGCGTTTTGTCCTCGTCAGATGATGAGAGTAGCTGCGTTCGATGGATTTTTCATTTCTATGGATATATATGGAAATCGCGCGAGTCGTCTGATGGGTTTTTGAATTCTCTCAGAGAATTATTATGCTAATGGATGTGGTAATATATTTTTTTTTTTCTTGTTTTTCGAAAAGATGATTCTTTTGTCTGAACAGTTATTTGCTGTGGCACCAAGTCACAATCGATTGATCTCACGGTAAATTGTCAGAGGATCGAGAGAAAGAGAGGAGGAAGCAGACTTTCGTTTTATATGCGTCTGATGCAGCTGAATCTCTTTTTTATACTTGTCGCCTCGTAGCCGATGATGTTTCAGTTCAGGGACAGACGATCTGATCGAATTCAAAGATTTCTAAAAAGACTTTCAATCGTGATAAGACAATAAAACATCCCAATACATACAAATTTATTCTGCTATACAACAGCAGTTTTTCAAATCGAAAAAATTCTCTCCTGTGCGTCGCAGGACACGTAACAGCTCGATAACGCGCGACTGGACTAAAATACATCCCGCGAACTGTGTTTGTTATGTATCTATATAGCTGTTTTGTAAATAGCGATCGACGATTCATCGAGAGATAAGTTCGATGTCGTTTGCTCTGCATGTGTAGGAACTGATCTTTCCTCTTGACAAATTCGAATAGATGTTTTTTGCGTCGCTTGGGATAAAATATTGCGAGTTATTTTATTTTAAAGAGTTTTCAAAAAAAGGACGTAGAAATAGAAAAATTACAAACGGGTAATTTGCGTAATATTGCCTCTGACATGTCGATTTTGTTTTTTTGGTCAAGTCGAGGTTTTCGAGCTCTTATATACTTTGGAAAAACGATTGCATCACTGAATATTAGCTTTCAGAATACGTCGAAGTAGTTGGTTCACTTTCTGCTATGACTATATATATATAATGCCTTTGAGTACAATTTCGCACTCTCGTTTCCCGCGTATTATGTTAATCAAGCAGTATATAATTATGACGTTATATTAACATCGTGACTTTATTCGAATTTCAGATCCTCAATATGGAGGACGACATGAACTGGTACAGAGCGGAGCTCGACTCTCGGGAGGGTCTCATCCCCAGCAACTACATAGAAATGAAGAATCATGAGTGAGTATTCCAATAAAAAAATATATCGATTAAATTCATATTATAACGCATGATCTTTCGTCATTTTATGTATTTTATAATATTTCAGCTGGTACTACGGTAGGATAACTCGAGCGGACGCCGAGAGGCTACTGATGAACAAACACGAGGGCGCCTTTCTAATCAGGATCAGCGAGAGTTCGCCCGGTGACTTTTCCCTGTCCGTCAAGTAAGTAACTACACCTGAACTTGTTGGATATAGATTCAATTCTAAATAGCCTGCTTTCAAACTGCTTTTAATATAGAAGTGATTAGTAAATAAAAAATTCTTTTTATAGGTGCTCCGACGGCGTGCAGCACTTCAAAGTTCTTCGGGACGCGCAGGGCAAGTTCTTCCTTTGGGTTGTCAAGTTCAGTAGCCTCAATGAACTCGTCGAGTACCATCGCACCGCCTCCGTTTCCCGCTCGCAAGACGTCAAACTGCGCGACATGGTACCCGAAGAGGTGAGTCTATATCGAAGACTACGTATTAGCCAAAATTGCGTTCTTACGAATGAGGTTCAATTGTTTGCTAATAAAACGATACAGCGAATTTACGAAAAATCGTAATCTACCAAAACATCAGAACGAAACGAGAGAGAGAGAGAGAAGCGCCAAGCAGTTTGACGCAACAAGTCGAGACGATCTTTGAGGAAAAAAAACAAGGAGAATCTTGCGAGCGCAATTGCCGCAATTACGAAAGCCAGTCGCCGCGACCTTGAGATTCGCGACTGTAACACTTGTACGACTCGTGCTGTTGCTGTACCGTCGAGCGTGCTCGATTAAGCCTCTTTCACTCGACGATCGAAAGAGTACTTTTATCGATGAATGAATTGGTTTTTTTTTCTTTCAGTGCCTGGTGCAAGCCCTATACGATTTCACGCCGCAGGAACCGGGCGAGCTGGAGTTCAGGCGAGGCGACGTCATCACCGTGACGGACCGCACGGATCAGCACTGGTGGCACGGCGAGATTGGAAACAGACGGGGACTCTTTCCCTCCACCTACGTCACCCCGTATCACTCCTAGGTGAGGCTTGATTCTAAAAATTACGGTGCAGTGTTGTGTTGAATGCGTAGAAACTAACGACTTTCTGCTTGTAGACCTCGTACGTGCCGCGTGGAAGGCGCAGCGGGTGCGCGGCCATGCCCATAGTCTACCGAATCAGGCTGACCGCGGAGCTGATCAACAGCATCCTTCAGACTCCGCTGATCGACTGGGCGAGCCGGATGTATTGGTGGTCGAGGCGTCGGGTCTCTTCCCGTTCGGGCAGAGACTCATCCACTGCCGCCTCTTCCTCGTCGCCTCTAGCCTGCTGAGCCGACGAGTGCGATAGGATGTATAGGTAGAGAGACGACTCGGTCCGACTCCGCTCCTCACCCGCTTTCTTTTTATTCCCCCCGTACTGTCTACTGTCTCTATAATGCGTTCGCAGGCCCGGGGTCGGACCGGTTCGCGGTTCGAGGCATACTTTCGGATTTTTATATCACTGAGCGAGCGAGGGAAGAGTGTAAACGCGTTTAGTCCTTGACTGTTTTGTGCTTGTAATTATTATATACTATATTATGAGTTATGCTTCGAGGAGAATCTCTCGCGGTCTGAGAGGGCAGATGTGTGAATTGGATGGATTGAGACATCACAATACTGAATTTGTTGTGTGCGTTGGTGCGAAGACCGGCGTTGACTGGACGATTCGATTGCGCATCTGTACTTTCCTGCTGGTTATTCTATTTTTTTTTTTTTTCGTTGTCGGCGCGTAGCTGTAAGGGACTTTGAGTATTACGTGGGTGTTTTGAGTAGTATTAGAAGTACAAAACGTTGAGTCGCGTGTAATTTACAAGTATTAAGTTTTTTATTCGATCTGACGATTAACACAAGTTCCCTTTTTTTTACAAGCGAAGGGAAGAGACACATGATCGAAGCGTTACAGTCAACGTCCGTTGTCCAGTCAAGAAAAAACATCCAATATAACTTGTCGATTGTCGAAGATAAGAGTGTCAGCGGATTCTCGAAAAAAATTAAAAAAAAAATGTTGCTTACGTGCTGATGATATAAATCAACTTTATGCTGCAGCGCTAAGACGTATTTTTAAGGAAAATAATAATAATTATCATATAAATGGCTGACACTGGCCTATAAAATTGCAGACTTTTCCGCGATTGAGCTGATTTATTATTATAATTATTATGATTATTATGATTATTATTGTATTGAAATGTAAAATCCATATAAATATTAGGTCGGACAAAAGAAGACGACGCTGTAAAATATTTCTTCTTGCAAGTTTAATAAGAAAACAAAATCGTGAAAAAAATTGTCTTGCGTCGAGTATATATTTTGCCTGTACTAAGAGAAAAAGCATTTTCAGTGTGCACAAATATTGATTTCTCTGAGTATCTGTCGTTTATCCGAGCTTTCTTGTTTGAAAATCTAAAAGTGGGCTTACAAGGAATACGAAATATTACGGTACTAGATCTCAAGTGGCAATTTAATGATGTAGTTCTTACCCATTACATACCTTTCTTTTTTGTTTTTCATTAGAATACCTACACAGTCTCTGCAGTATTTGATACTTGCAGTGTAGTTTTGTGTCCGTTCATATTTTTTTCGTAAATATTGTTGAAACTGCAATTCTAGAGTCTGTGAACATATGCCTTAATTTCTTGACTTAACACAGACTTACCTTGGAGGAAAAGGTGCAAGTTCGTTTTCGGTTGAAAATGTTTCTCCGGCGAAAGATTGCTGGGCGAGGTACAATATTTATTGAAACGATATAAGGATAAACAAAAGATGTAGCAAGTGGATATCAAATACTGTTTCTTCTCCTTTGACGAATATAACATATGAACTAGCAATTCTAAACTCGTAGATTAACTTTTTTCTTTGTCATAACGCGCTACGAGGATAGAAGATGTAAACCAGTTTGCAATATGTAAGAAACAATAACTTTGGAGTATCAATCAGACCCTTTCTACATCATAAGAAGTGGCATTTTTCCTCTCCCGCTTCTGCATCAACATGGAAGATATCGTCGCAGTGTAAATTGTCTCTCTTTTTTTAAATCATTGTTTACTAGTAATTTCAACTTTTTACTCTTATACTTTCTATAATTTTGACACTTTGCTGAATCATGCTGCTACTATACCCTTTTTTTAAACGAAGCCTTACCTTTACTATGTAATTATTATTATTAATTATTATTGCGTTATGTTACATTTTATTAATACCAATATATTATATTAATCATACAAACATACATACTTTGTTTCCTTTTTTCTCATCACACAAGCCCTCAAGCAGATTATAAACATAAAGAAAACAAAAACGATCGACATAACAAAGACTTTGTAATGTATGTAGAGTTTAAGGTTCATTCGACTGAGATGGAAAAAGAAACTGAAAGAATAATCCATTTTCTTTTCAATATTGAAAAAAATGAACGACATTTGCAACGCATAAGTGACAGTTCCTGCCAAATGCTCTTTTGAGTTCGAAAACGAAAGAATTAAAGTGGCTACTCGGAGGGACAAGCGTTTTATTTCAACCGAGCCCTCGAGTCAATTTGAAAATTCTATCCTACGCAATGCGATGTGTTCAATCTACGGTGCTTCAGAATTTGTATTTTAAAAATGAAAGTGAAAACGGTCGGGAGTAATCTTTTGATTCTCTCTGATGTTTCCTGTCTAGTTGAGAAGTAAAGTAAAGTGGAAAAAATAGAAAAAAAAGTATTGGAAAAAAGTGATTTCAATTTCGTCTTGTAAAATCATTTCTTTGCAGTGAAGATGACATGTGTAAATTGCGTTACGAATTTCTATAAATAATACATAATAAGTAACAATTACTTAATTCATATGTAATTAACTTATAAGTTTTCGCAGAAAGGTATATAAAGTAAGAAAGGAATCAAATTTTTTAGTAAACTTGTCGATGAGCTATAAACTTGTAGTCAAGCTAATTCAAGCTACACAACAGTGTAATAGATTCTTCGTAGCTTAAGTGTGTGCAGTAAATGCTTAAAGCAATATTGCTTGTCTCGTACGAAGTAATTCAGAATAATCGCGTATAGCTTGAATTTTTTTTATACTATCCAATTATTCGTCTATCACGTAACGTGAAAAAAAAGAGAACAAAATAACGATGAGACAACGTGAAAATGAAAATGTGAGTTGAAAACGAAGTAAATTTTTTTAGTTTTAACTGGAATTGAGACGATGAACTCGAAAAAATTCTCGGACCAAAATGTTGTACAGTGAGAATGGAATGTAGTCATGTAGTTGCCTGTACGTAAGTCTTTATTATTTTCGACAAATAATTACAAATTCATACGTAGTAAAACATTCTTTTGGTTTTATGTAAAATATTATGAAAATCATTATGTATCACGAATATAATGATCATAGAATAAAGTGTTATTTCAGAGCATAAATTACTTTTTCTCTTTATTTGACATAATCCTGAAAAATAATTTTTTTTTTTTTACATAAAGTTTATTAGAAAGTTTTGCTATTTACAAGTTCTGTTTTCTTAAACAGTTACAAGGAAGTTTCTTCTATCAAAATAAAATAGTTAAATCATAGTTGTACAAAGATCGAGTTTGAAGAGAATGTCATTGTAGTATAATAAAACAATGTGATCTAAGCCTACAAACATCCTTTGGAAATTACAGAAAAGCCTTAGTTTCGTCAACTCCTGGTGCTTCATAGTAATTATAAACAAGACACAATACTGAACATATTATGTAAACAAAGTTTCTAGTAAGAAAATCACCCCAGTTGTCGCTCAACACACTAATCTGTATGAAATGTAACGTCCCGCAGTCTCGGATGGACGAATGATCTTGACAACCTGACCTCTCTTCAATCCAAAGTATCTGGCAACAGGATCGTTGGCCTGGATACGCATAAGTTGATTCTCTTTAAGTTTATATCTGGTCAGTAGTTCTTCTTTCTCGTCTGGAGTCAAGACAATGTGTTCAGGCACCAATTCGTGCTCTGTGATGTTGATCAGAAGCTCGGATTCAAGGAACTGTTCGAGAATATACTTGGGAGCCATGTCCACAAGAGACTGTTTCGCTGATGGTGTCATACCTGACTGTACAACGATGATGGCTCTGGAAATTCATATTTCAGGTTAGAAAATAACGTAATCACCCTTAACATAACAATAATGACATTGAAAGGATAATTATCGTAACATAAAAACTACTCTTTATTGAGAGTTAAACGACTGAAAAGTTAAGAGCATTACCTGTGGATCTTTTCTTCCTGCATACGCTGACAGTACGTTTTAATAGTTTTGATCCCAATTTTGGGCTCGTCGGGGAAGAAAACGAAGAGTTGGTCTGTGGGGTCATCGTTGTGGGCGACGAGAACAATCAGGTCACTTCGAGCCGGTCGTTTCTCGCTGGGTTTATCTCCAAATTGTTCTTTGAATTGCTCTAACGTTTGGTCCAACTCGTCCTGGGTGACGAGGTAACCTCGATCGTGGCACAACTGCATCACCGTTTTACGGATGCGCCAAAGCTTGTACGTCTCCGCTTCGTCATCCATAACTTAACTTGATTTCTACTTTTCTTTTTCTTCTAAATTAATAATTAATTATAAACTCACTATCTCGTAAAATAATAGATATACGAGGAGCTCGTGGATGCGCTGCACGATTTGTTGTACACAAGCCGACGTAACCTCAAAACTGCTCGAAAAGGATGTCGCTCTCTGCTGTACCGACACCCGTCGGCAACAGCGAACCCCCAAGTGTGTCTACAGTTATCGATCGATATAATACCTTCCGTTCCTTTTTGCCGCGCAATATTCAAATAAATTTACTGTTACATCGACGGAATTTGTATACTTTAACGGCATCGCGATAATCATACGCATTAGGTATGTGCCGACTCGACGATGCCTATTCTCATTCCTTTCGCCGTATATTTTTCACTCTCGAGAGCTTGGAGCGAATCTAATCTGGCGTAATCTAATCTTATCTGAGCGGCTGTGAGAAAAATCAATGAGATTCACCGGCTAAAGGCCTTTCATTGTGAAACGCGTGTACAGAGGTTTGAATTGCGGCTTTTATGTAATTATAGTCGGGTTGGTAAGTAGGTACACGTTGAACTAGAATTGATTAGACTCGCAGGGAGAACGAGATCGATAGATCCTGATGGACATATGGAATAACCGAATTGTTATATCACGACGTGTATGTGTGACGTTTGTTGTACGTGGCTGTACTTGTTTGTTATTGTGTACGCAATGGGTATTATTATTTCTTATGACATAATTGTACAATCATTGAATCAATAGCCTGATTGCTGGTACTTTTCCTGAATTTTTTACTGACCAACGATTTCGAGGATACTTACCTATATATACCTCTGTAATTGCCTCATATCTACACGACGGATACACGTTATTACCCTTTTGTGAGCTAACAATTTTCATATAGTGTGCATCGGCTATTCGTCGAAACTCAAATCCTAGAAAATATCGAGAAAGCCTATAAAAATAATTGCACTTCCGACTAACTCGAACAGTAAATACACCTCTGTTTGCCTAATTTTACAATAAGCTCTGAAGCACGCGTAGCGAGATAAAACGTTTATGAGAGAATAAGCTCAGCGTTGAGCTTCCTGGTTCTGTAAGGCGAAAGAAAAAAATGAATGTAGAGAACCAAGTAAGACGACGATACGTCGTTATCAGCACTTTAGGAATTGGAATATGATAGCGCAGTATCTGAAAAAAGGCACTGACTACTCGATTGTTCTGAGTGCGTACAGAAACTATGTATTAAAGTAATATCTTCTATAGTATCATCCTTGTTGGAAACCAGCAATTTTCGCTTTTTGCGATAGTAACTGGAGAAAGTATATGTAGGGGAATCCCCGGGAAAAATGATTGTCGCGTAATTTTCCTGACTCATTTAGAGCGATTATACGTAAAAGACACTGAACTTCTGGTAATCGTAGTCACTTATGCACTCGAGTATGCAGTCGACTCGAGTAAATATCGAATACTACGAAGCTTTAGTATTTAGCATGTTACGAAGAATGAAACAACGTTAGCTCCAGTTCTATATGAAATGACGTTCTTACGGGGACTTATATTTTTGTGTGTAGTGCAAAGTGCCTTGTGCGACTGTCTCGACAGTTTGGGATACTTTATCAACTCGAATCTATCTACGTATCAGATAACCATAGTTTCAGATAATTCGTACGGTTACGATTCAAGTTTGATCGACCACGCGAGTAAGATGTTTTGCAGTCGGTTCCCAACTGTCAGGGTCGACAGATCTGTGCCTATTAATCACCCTTTCAATTTACCAGTCTCGTCGACAGTAGGGCGACCAAATACGTTATTCGTTTTTATTTCGTCCAGTGACTTTTACATCAAAAGTATGTTGGATCATCTGTATAAAATTTCGTGGTCCATCCGTCCTCATAAGATTCTGTGGATAAATTATAATTCGAATGCTTATCAGCTTCTAGAGTATGCGTGGATGAAACAATTTACGGACGTAACGCTTTTACATATCAGGTTCAACGTTGCATTCAAAAAGATCTATGCTTATTCTTCGAGTTTCCACGCACCCATGATCGTCCAGTTCAACGGCCTTTTAAATACTTATTTGAAATTTGACTGCAGCTCTAAAACTATTTGGTTTCCCGATAAAACGAGGAATCTAAACGGACGCCCTCTGCGGGTAGACCTGGTAAGCGATCCACCTTTTTGTATCATGGAACGAAACCTGACAGGTCACGTGGTAAAGAAGTCCGGTACGGATGTGATGGTCCTTGACTTCATCAGTCAAGGTATGAATTCAACATTGATCTTTGTGCCACGAATTGAAAAGAGCAGATCTAATCTCTTCGATGATATTGATTTGACAGACTTAATTCGTAAATTGTCGGAAGGTCAGATCGACCTGATCGGTAACAGCCGTACTTTGCGACGACTGGCGTTTGCTAGTATGAATTACGAGTTCAGCCACCACTTGGTAGCTACTGAGTTCTGTCCCATCGTGCCGATACTCACATCGAAGAAGAATATTTTGCACAGTCATGTTCTGATCTCTTTCCTTGCCATTGCCATCGTCGTCTTGTTGGACGTACTCGTTGCAAGATTTTATCACTTTGATCGCGAGTTTTGGAACATCACGGAGATGTTTCGACTGATCCTAGGTCTCAGCGTAGGTGCACAGCCAAAACAAGGTGCTGAAAGAATCATGTTTTTTTTCCTTGCGATCTTATCCATGAGATTTTCTGCCCTATTATTCGAAGAGCTCACCGAAATTGAGATGAATGTGGAGCACAAGGTATCTTTGGACACACTGTGGGATATTGTGAAGGGTGGTTTGACACTTATGGCGGATCCCACTGTAATACCACAAAAGAAGGATTTTAATATCACCGATGATGACGGAATCGAACACCAGGTACCAATCCAGTCTTGGGGCAGCCGGAAACTCTGTCTAGAGAGGCTCCTTAAAAATAAGAATGTGACATGCCTGATGCCTAGCCTTATCGCTAGGCCAATTGTCATGATGAGCACTAACCATAAGGGCAAAACGGGAATGGAGATTATGAAGGACTGTCCATGGATTTCTAAATCGAGGCTCTTGATGGCTAAGAACTCTGCATATCGTAAGGAGATTAACAGGCATGTCGGAAAGCTTAAGGAATCAGGGACCATCAAAATGTATCTGAACCACGATTACTTCAACCTTAAGCTTCGAGTAGGTTCTATTGGTGGAGCTGACGGAGACAAGGAATTGAAGGACCAATTATTGATAGAGCTGAATAAAAAGTTGCTCTTGGCTTTGGTATTGAGTGGATTGCTCGTGGCACTGGTTGTATTTCTTATCGAACTTTTTCTCGAGTTTAAAAATAAAAACCATTCATTGATTGGGTACGCATATTAATATGAAACTTTGAGTTTGTTAATTAGGTAGTGTCAAATGTTCAACATTCATTTACACATAGTAGCAGCAGTAACCTACATTTTACTCTAATTTTTCTGGTCAAATAGAAATAAATATTTAAATTGATTTTCCCAAAGATCTAAGGTCCTGGGAGCGCGATAGATCCTGATGGATATATGGAATAACCGAATTGTTATATCACGACGTGCATGTGTGACGTTTGTTGTGTACGCAATGGGTATTATTATTTTTAGTAACATAATTGTACAATCATTGAATCAATATCCTGATTGCTGATACTTATACTGAATTCTTTACTGACCAACGATTTCGAGGATACTTATATACTTTTGTAACTGCCTCATATCTACGACGGATATTACCCTTTTGTGACCTAAAAATTTTCATATCGTGTGCATCGGCCATTCGTCGAAACTTAAATAGAAAATATCGAGAAAGCTAATAAAAATAATTGCACTCTCGACTAACGCGAACAACAAATGCACCTCTATTTGCGTAATTTTACAATAAATGCATGGCGAGATAAAACGTTCATGAGAGAATCAGTTCAGCGTTGAGCTCCCTGATTCTTTAAAGGCGAACAAAAAAAAGAAGCATGTAGAGAACCAAATAAGACGACGATACGTCATTAGCAGCACTTTAGGAATTTGAATATGATAGCACATTATCTGAAAAAATCATTGACTCCTCGATCGTTCTGAGTGCGTATAGAAACTATATAATGTATTAAAGTAATATCTTTTAATGCACGATGCTGTAGTATCATTCTTTTTGGAAACCAGCAATTTTCGCTTTTTACGATAGTAACTGGAGAAAGTATCTATAGGGGAATCCCCGGGAAAAATGATTGTCGCGTAATTTTCCTGACTCAATTTAGAGCGATTATACGTAAAAGACACTGAAATTCTCGTAATCGTAGTCACTTATGCACTCGAGTAAATATCGAATACTACGAAGCCTTAGTATTTAGCATGTTACGAAGAATGAAGCAACGTTAGCTCCAGTTCTGTGAAATGACGTTCTTACGGGGACTTATATTTTTGTGTGTAGTGCAAAGTGCGTTGAGCGAATGTCTTGACAGTTTGAGATACTTTATCAACTCGAATCTATCTACGTATCAGGTAACCATAGTTTCGGATAATTCGTACGATTACGATTCAAGTTTGATCGACCATGCGAGTAAGATGTTTTGCAGTCGGTTTCCAACTGTCAAAGTCGACAGATATGTGCCTGTTAATCACTCTTTTAATGTGCCTGCATCAATAGAAATAGGACAACCAAATACGCTTTTCGTTATTATCTCGTACAGCGAATTTTACATTAGGAGTGTACTGGATCATTTGTATGAAATTGCGTGGCCAATACATCCTCATAAGATTCTATTGATCCATTATAACTCGAACACTTCTGGATTGCTAGACTATGCGTGGAAGAAGAAATTTGCCGAGGTAACGCTCTTACAGGTCAGGGTCAAAGTTGCATTGCAAAAGATGAACAGTTCTTCAAGTTTTTACGCACCAACAATTGCCCAGTTCGATGGTTTCTTAAATACTTATTTAAAATCGCACTGTGATGCTAAGACTAACTGGTTTCCTGTTAAAACGAATAACTTAAACGGACGTCCACTGCGGGTCGACATGGCGAATGATCCACCGTTTTCTAACCTAGAACGAAACCTGACAGGTCACGTGATTGCAAAGTCTGGTTCGGAAGTGATGATTCTTGGTTTTATCTTTCAAGGCATGAATTGTAGATTAGATGTTATACCACGGTTCGAGAAGCGCAGGATTAACCCTTTCGATGATGTTAATTTTACCGACCTAATTCATAACCTGGAGGAGGGACGCATCGACCTGATCGGTAACAGCCGTACTGTGAGACGACTGTCGTTTGCTAGTAAAACTTACGAACAGAGTATACACGTGGTGGCTACCGAGTTCTGTCCCCTCGTGCCGATACTCATGAAGAAGAAGAACAGTTTGGACAATCATTTCCTGATCTTTTTTCTTGCCATTATCATCGGGGTCTTATTTGACGTACTCGTTGCAAGATTTTGTTCCTTTGACCGACGATTTTGGTGCTTTACGGAGATGGTTCGACTGATTCTAGGTATCAGCGTGTGTAGACAACCAAAAAAAGATGCTGAAAGAATCGTGTTTTTCTGTCTGGTGTTCTTTTCCATGAGATACTCTGGTCTCGTATTCAACGAGCTCACCGGAATCGAGATGAATGTAGAGGAAAAGATTGCTTTTGACACGCTATCGGATATTTTGAAGGTTGGCTTGACACCTATGGCGGATTTAACTTTGGTGCCAGGTGAAATAGGAGGCGAAATATATTTGAACATCAGCGACGATGACGGAATTGAGCACCGCTTGCCCATACAGTCTTGGGGAAGCCGCAAACTTTGTCTAGAAAAGCTTCTTAAGAACAAAAACATGACATGTCTCATGGCTAGCCTCGTCGCCCGACCGATCGTCATGATGAGTACCGTCAAAGAGGGTAAACCGGTAATGGAAATTATGAAGGACTGTCCATGGATTTCTAAGTCTAGGTTCATGATAGCTAAGAACTCGGCTTATCTCAAAGAGATTGACAGGAATATTATGAAGCTCAAGGAGTCAGGGATCATCAAGAAGTACTTGAAAGACGATTACTTCAACCTTACGCTTCAAGTAGGTTCCATTGGTGCATCTGATGAAGAAGAAGAAGAATTGAACGACTACTTGATACAGCTGAACAAAAAGTTTCTCTTGGTTTTCGTACTGAGTGGATTGTTCATGGCACTGCTTGTATTTCTTATCGAACTTTATCTCGAGTTTAAAAATAAAAACCATTCATTGATTGTGTGCACATATTAATATGAAACTTTGAGCTTGTTAATTACTTAGTGTCCTTGAGAAACGGAAATATATCAGTATGACTTACACGTGTTCAATATTAATTTACACATAGTAGCAGCAGTAACCTACCTTTTACTCTAATTTTTCTGTTCAAACAGAAATAAATATTAGAATTGATTTTTCCAAAGAGCTGAGGTCCCGGGAAAATCAGATCAGTTTCGTATTGGCTTTACAAGCTCTACAACGGAATACTAGTAAAGCATGGTTGCTTGCAGAATGTTATTTTTCATCACATTCGTCATGATTGTAAAATCAGTGCTAACAATTCGCCAATTCCGTTCTATCGAGTGTTTTCATCAAGGTCTTCAATTTGGCCTTTTCAAACCACGTCTATATCAAGCTATTATCATCTACGGAAATTCCAATGAAACTTCATGCTCCGCTGACCAAATTATTGAATACATATGGACTGAGGTGCCGTCCATAAAACTCAACGACAGTACCGTATTTAACAACCACACCTCGCTATCATTATTAAATATAGACCAAATCGGTCGTAGCACCAATTTATTCGTTTTCGTATCTATGTCAAATCTGTCATACATTCTGAACTCCATAAATTACGCATTCGAAATATCACAATGGTCAATGTATCGACAAAAATTCTTAATCGTATCGTCCTCAGAAGTACACAGAGATATTCTCAAGTACGCCTGGACGAAGTGGCAACTCTTAGGTCTAACTTTCTTTCAAACTGAAGACAATACCATACACCAGTACAACCCATTCATAGACAAGTATGAAGCAAATACCTGCGGAAAAGACATTGAGTGGTTTTCGGACAAACTCAAGAATCTACGGGGTTATACCTTGATAGCTTACCTGCAGAATGATCCACCCTTCTGTCATATTAAACGTAACAAAACGGGTCATGTGATCGAGAAAAGTGGCACAGAGTTTAAAATCATAGAATTGTTGGCAGAAAAAATGAATTTTCGATTGGAGCTTTTGGTTCGCCCTGGTCCCCGGTTCTGTAGTAATGGAACTGTTGACGTCGACCATTGTTTTCATGAGCTCAACCACCGGCGGGTTGACTTCTTTGCTAATCATCGACATTTTAAGTACACAAAATCAACTAGTGGACTCGCGACCTTCAGCCGATCACTTTTCATCAGTGTGTCCTGTCCAGTGGTACCAGTTCTATATGAACCCAAAAACAGCAAACAATTTGCAGCATTTGTGGTCGGTACGGTAGTGTTACTGTTCGTCATCGCGCTTGCTAGGTTCAGCAATTGGCTTGATCGTCGTGTTTGGACGGTGGACAATATGACCAGGTTGTTGCTAGGTTTTCCGATCAACCGGTCAGCCAATAATACTGCTGACAGGGTCTTGCTCGTTGGCCTGATCGTTGCCTCGAGTATCTACACAACGATACTATTCAATGAACTCATGAGCAACGCCTTGGAGATCAAGACAGAGGTTGAGTTCGATGACTTTTGGGAATTCAAGAAATGGGGTATCACTCCGTTGACCGATTATGCGATTGCTCCTTCAAATCACTGGATTGAATCTGAAACAAGTGATGGCATGATCGTAAATCACTGGGGCACTAAAGAACAATGTTTGCATCAATTGACCCGCTACAAAAATGTGAGCTGCGTGATGGGACAACTAGAGGGTAACGGCGCGATCTTGTTTGACACATTCAACAGAATCAAAAGAGGTGAGAAGCGCAGTATGAAGATGATGAAACGATGTCTCTGGTCAACCAGGGCCTCCATTACCTTGCGTAAGGGTTCAGCCTACGTGAACAAGATAGGCATCAGTCTTGAGCGTATAAGACAGTCAGGTCTTTACTTAAGAATGGTTAAAGAGGATATCTGGCAACTAACGTTCAATAGCTCCAATAGCAACAGTGACAAAGAGAGGGAGCAACTGAGCCCCAAGTACATATGCTACGTTCTTTTAAACCTAGGCTGGCGGATGTACCTGCTGGACGTACTAATTTTCCTGATGGAGCTGCTATACCACAAAGTCGTCTGGTACAAGAACCGCAACGAGACACAATTACCTCATCGAACCAGACGTTACGAAAATTAGATCATCGCTTATAACATCGTGAGTCTATTTACTGCAGCAAAGGGCACGTCCTTGTGCATGCGAGCAAATTAGCCCGATGTCGCTCCGTTTGCTACTTTGTGAATCAGTATATCGAACGCGAAATTACGGGTTCAGGAGCTTACACGGGTGTATCGACTCGCTGACGCTTGAGGGAAGGTATACTGACGCTTGCGAAGACTGTGTAATCGGCCTTTGTGCTCGATTTGGCTGCAGCGAGTCTGTTAACACGCAGCTCGACGTTGTTGCGATTTTAGGTGATTTATTGCCTGCCTCATGTATAGTGGCGCTTATTGGAAACTTATTAAGTATATAGATATACCGCGTGGCTTTGATTACGTATTACACCCATATGTGAGAATGACTTTGTTGGGAAAAATTCATTTCCGTTTTCTATATAATATGTAATTCTCTTATTTCAATTTTCTAATTAGTTGTATACATGCACGTTGCTGTTATATATCCATTAAATTTGTTCACGAGAAATGTATTAGAGATATCCGAGTGAAAGTGTACACACGATTTGAAAAAGAATGTATTTATTCCAATAAAATTAAATATTGCAAACAAAAACGTTATTTCACCACTTTTACCAGAAAAATTTCTCCCGAATCGAAGCAGCAGCCAATCACATCCATTTTCTCATTTCCGAAAATTCCTCGACGCAACGTCGAGCTATACGACTTACAACGCTTGTGGGACTTCCGCCAGGCACTTGTGGGGACAAGGTCGAGGTCGCCGATCGACGCTCCCGTCTTTCATACATATATATATACCGGATCAACGGACTCGCGGCCGTTTTTCCTGCAGTTTGATATCGAGACACTCGTGAGCGGCTTTGCACTACACGCTGCTGCAATAGACGATGAAGTTTTACGATCAGTGGATTATATCGGATTAATAGATTTTTTATTGACGACGACCAGATGCGAAAATGAAGAAAAAGCTCGTTATCGGATAAAATAAATTTCTCTTCCTTATTACGAGATCGTCCGATTTTCGCTCGATTATTATTTATCATTTCCTAAGCTAGTTTTCTCCAATCTTCTGGTCCGTCGTCAACTTTTTTCCGCGGGTAAATACAATATCCTGAGAGTTGTAAACTTGTAAAAGCCCGAGAGTAAATGAAGTTCAGTTTTTGCTTTTACAAGATATCGTGTGGACTCTTTAAATAGACACTTTCGCGAGTTTTCTCGTGACGCCTTTTTCTCGACGAAGCCAATTTGATTTTGATGGAAAGGTTCGTCGAGTTTTTATTAAACAGGCTATCGTAAGCAGTATTTGCATTATAATAGCTTAAAATAAGCCAGATTTACGCCTTGAAAACAGCTTCATAACTTAGTAAAATCACATTGGTTTTTTCTTCAAAACAATTATATCCGACGATGGCCTTGTCATTTTTAGTTTTTCTCTACCAGCTACATTCAAGTGTATAATATTTCAAAATACGCGATGCTAACCCATTCGATTAAAAAAAAACTTCCAACACACAACTTCATTATCATTCACAGCCTTCACACTCGGCCTAATACCGAAAATAGCCTGGATCTCCGGCTTAAAAATGAAAAAAAGGTAAGTACCGCAAGTGTGTCTAATCCGTCCGACGGAAAAAAGAGACGATCCCCGCATCATCTTCCGGCTAACTTGGCATCATCTATTTCGGGCGAAGACGTGCCATCAGTATAGCCGATAAATCGATGAAATATATACGACAAAGTAGCCGCCTATGGCGCATATAATATTATTCACCGAAAATTTTCACCTGAAAAATCCTCTCACCGCATGTCGAACCGGTTTCTCACCAGCACAAGCCGAAGAAGTGTGTTACGAGAGTCACACGCTTGTGTGTGACATTACGCGGAGCCGAAAAATTGGGCCATGAGCTATGCCGATCTATTAATAGGTATACACAACCCGACGACCGACGCCAGTTACATTATCATTTTGATATTCGCTGGTTTGCGGAACGTGCGGTCGACTGGCTGCGGGTGGCGTGGATGTGCTTCCGGTATATTATATGGAGATGAATGAAAGTTTTTTCGCGAAATTGTGTAACATTGCAAGATTGTCGTCACAGAATTCTTCTTTAATACACTTTATATGAATTATTAAAAAATCTCGTGTATAATACATTATTAATTACAATAAAATCGTTTTCCGCCTAATGAATAACACATCGGCGAGATTTTTAAAACACACTGCATGAAAATATCTGCCTCGTTAAAAACGAACGATAATCCAAGCCAAATCAAAGCAACGCAGTCGGCAGATTCCTAACGAGCACAATCTTCCCATTCTCTCGACTTTTTTTCCCGAACGAACGCGCGGCGGCGTTTTTTCCCCGGAATCCGGAGCGCAAAAACGCGTAATTCGATGACGCGCCGAATTAAAAAAAAAAAAAAGATTGCCGCTGACTCACGCCGCTTTTTTTCCCATGGCGCAGTTGTATATATACTTACGGTATACAGCTCGTATTAAGTAACGCCGCGATCGTAAAGAAGAAAAAGCGAGAGGGCGCGCGCGTGGAATTTCTTTGTGCGAATATAAGCGGTGTGTTTGATTTATCGGTGATAAATAACGACGTTTAAGTAGCTGTTGGTTTCTCCGGCCTATATAATATTTAAAATTTTCAGTTTCTATACGTCAAAAAACTCGCATCTTACATCGGACGTCAGCATAATTATCATCCGATAATACTCCGAATAGTCGCATGAGTCAAGGCGGATATATCGAGATTACAAAAGGAGAAGATGGAAAAAAAGAGTATAGAGGGAACGGAAATTCATGCGCGCAGCTTTTGCCCTCGGGCGAGTATTCGTTTCGTGGAAGGAAGACGCGGCCGAGGAATTCCGAAGGCCCTCCTTTCCGAGCCTGATGTGCGCGTTTCGCTTCTCTGCGCGAGTTTGTATATAATATATACTGACGAATATTGATATATATAGGTATATCTTATTTGCTGAGTTGCCGTCCTTTACTTGAGCGGTGACCCGCATACTGACAATTTACTCGTGCACCTGCGCTTGATCGTATGAAGTGAGAGAAGTATATATATATATAAAGAAAATATTATTATTAAATGTGTACGCAAGTGACGAGGCTTTTTATTTTCAAAGAAGGTGAAATTAATTATTATACTCTACTGGGAGATAAAGCAAATAAACGTATACGTAGAGTCAGCAGTTTTTTTTTTATTATGAATGGGATCATAGCGCTACAAATCAGAGTCGACTTTTACGCTCATTATACTGCGAGATAAAAAGAATTAATAACTGAAACTCATCAACTTCTGACGCTATAAATCACCGAGAAATAACACCGCAGCCGTAATAGTTTTTCGGCGAACCTTCGAATTTTTATATGATAATATTACTCATCACTTCCTCAGCATCTTATCGTTACAGGAGAAAATTCTCTATTGAATAATACAGTCTCTCGCGTGCATTGAGAAATTCAGATCATAAGTAAGCGACGATCGTCACGCGCGCCATCGTCTCGGCCATCGACACGAGCCTTGAGGCCCCGCGCGCATCGGGACCTTGCCGCGGGGCCTCCTCACACACGTTTATACTTGAGTATAGTATAAACACATACAGACGCACTTTCGCGCGAAGCCTTGGCTGCGATAACGACGATTCTAGCGGAGATTCTCTCTCCTTTATTTTTACAATATATATATATATACACGAGACGACTCTCTCTCTCTCTCTCCTGCACAGCTGGATTTCTATTCTCGGCGTTTGCGTCGTATATATATACCTATACACAGAATCATCCGCTACTTTTCGCGTCTCGTTATTTTTGTACATCGAGTCCAGGAAGCCGGAGTATATTACACGATATAATCGTTGAATTATACCACCTGTAATAACCATTAGTTATTTCAAGAGTATAAGTATATAATAGAGGCAGCAGCAGGATTCCTCGAATATTTTCGGCCTCAGCTTGCGAAACTCATCTCCAGAATCCCTTTCGCAAGTCGTGTCGATCCTGACGTCACACAATTGAATTATCCCCCGGCCGGATTGTAATTTCTCCGTCGTTATTAATTTGGTTTACGCGATTTCAAAAAGGAGAGAGGCGGCGGCTTCAACCGAGAGTTCGGCTAATTGAGAAGTTTTGCAACTACCACTGCGTAATGACGATGATGCGCGTTCTCGCGCGGATTTACAGTGTATATAGCGACGTTTATTTTTTGCTACTGTAAAGCTGCGTAAAGATTGATTTCTCGTTTAGGATGATGATGATAAGCGTGACGCAAGTCGTATTGTATCCCAGACACAGGTCCTATACAAGTGAAATTTAAAATTCTTGCGAGATGACGACAGGAGGAAACCTCTTTTTTATATACTAGATATAAAATTAGTATCAAGAAATAAGACGATCACGCACGCATTTAATTCCGCGCGGGGTCGTGTTCGCGCCGTTAAAGATGAAAAACGTCGTGGATTTATAAAGCGAGTTGCCCCCTTAGGCGCTTCGGATGTAGTTCCCAAACCAGTCGAGGCGGAGAAGAAGAATTAGCCGGGGCTAATGCACGAGCGATGCGCGCCGGCAAACCAGTTTCTTTCGTTCGTTCGCTCTCGGTTAGCTTTTGCGCTCGTCTCGAGTCTGAAGACGGGAGGAAATTCTGCGGTCGAACTGTCGCTGAGGAACATTGATTAATACTCGGCTTTACGGTCTCTTCTACTGTTGTAAAGCTCGTTACTCGTTGATCGAAGCTTGAAAGCGCTGTTGTAAAAATCCTTACAATTATTTTATTGTTCGATGTTGAGACACACGTTTCAATTTCAACGAGTTTATTTGACTTTCAATGACGAGCATTATATACACACTTCCTGATTCTCGCAATTAGCAACAAAAAAAAAAAAAAAAAAAAGCAATCTACAGTTAAAACGAGGAAAAACGGGCAGCTCTATTAGCGTCTCCGGTCGCTTGGTAAAATCGCATTACCCAATTAGAAGCTAGCTACTCGTAAAATACGTATATATTTCCTCATAAAACCAAGCTGCACAATAAAGATGCTAACGCAACAATCTACGCGTAAATTGGTTCGTTAGCGGATTTCTGAAATATCGACACCCAAAAAATAATATCTCATCATCTCGCAATTAAAAACGGCACTTGCAGCTATAGCTTCATAATAGCCGGGGACTTAGCTCTCTCAGTTTCAAAACGTTCGTCGCGACGTTCCTTGATGACAGACTACGTCATATACCGCACCACGCCGCGCATTGACAAATTTATTGCGCTAGCCTTCGACGCGAAGGAAGATAAGAAGAAAGTGTGTATAAAGGGAAATCCAAGCTAATTCACCTGATGCGCGTATGGCTATTATGTATATAGTCGTCCTTGCGGGCGCTGCTACTGCTGGGACGTTTTTTACTAGCTGCATATGGATATTGTGCAAGCCTTTCTGCATTCATTTTCTCGGCTTCTGCGAATCGCACGTGTTTGTGTATGGAAAGCTTTAATTCTCCTGATGGTGTATCAAACTGAGTGAGTGTGAGAGAGATAATACGTAACTTGTGTGTATGAAAATCTAGGAGACGGCTCTTCCGCGAGAGAGAGTGAAACTAAATTAGTGGAGGCGTGTGATGCAAGGATTCACCGTTATGCAAGGGATTTTCGAACTTTTTTTTTCGCTTTCGATGCGCGAGGGAAAGCGTTTTTATGCTTCTTTTTTCGTCTAATTTATGCTGTAATTTATATGTCTGTGTATATAATAGCGATGGGCGATAAGATGCAGCAGAATTTTTTTCTTTTTTGCGGCGTTGCAAGAACCGCTAGCTATTATTTTTAATGATTTCGATACGTATTTCTATAAGCTGTGGGGCTGACTCACTCGATTTAATACATTTTATATTACTAATATCATAGGATTTTAGCAGTCATCGCGGTTTTGAAATGCAGTATATGTAAAAAGTTAGCAAATGTGTATTCTGAAACCGAATCTTTCGAGTCGATGATGTAAAAGCTCGCGAAACAGAATCATCGATCATATTATACATACGTCGCTACAAAAAAAATTCCAACTAGTTCATAAGCTCGAGTTCGCGACACTGTAGTATATCCATCATCAGTATAGACCGCAAACGTAATCCCGCGGTATTATTATATTTCTGCGGTGTATAAAGTAAAAGGGATTGCGAAAAGCTCCCGGTCGCGACAAGATTTTATAATTTCGGATTGTACTGCGACGACTAATTGACAGCTCGCGGGATTGTTCTGCAAGCGTGTCTCGCGCCTATCTCGATTAGAGCAACATCGATTTTTTTTTTTTTTTTTTTGTATATCGAAGTTTGTATGTGGCTTTTTTTGAGACAATGACATGCCGAGATAAGATACTTTTATCAGGAGACCGGTGAACCAACCGGCGATTATCTCTTCGGCTCGATCGATTTGTGGGAAAATTTGATTTTCTCTCTGGGTATTTTAACACCTTCTAATGTATATTGGCTTAAAATAAACAAGTGTCTAATATAGAGAAGAAACGACCGCACCCAAAACAGCTCTTTCTTTCTACACCGACTATAGTATAGCCTGAGGCTTTGAATTGAAAACTTTTACCGTAATTATGTACACACAGCAAAAAAAAAAACTATTTATTGACAAATTAAGTGTAACGACATAATTCTCCGTGTAACCGTACGGTTGGATATGCACAAGGTATAACAGTTTATTTATTAATTGCTCTCGTATATCTAATACCCGAGCAATTAACTTATCAAATCCTGAAACTAGATCCATATACGCACGTGCGTAATTCGAAAAAACGTTTTCCCATTTACCTAATTGACCTTGTCGAGAGACACGCTTCCTAATAATAACAACAGCAATAAACTCGCATATGTACATACACAACAGAACTGAATATAAACAGAGACGTACGTATATACCTAAACGAAATAAAAGAGTATATACGCGAATTGCCGGCTCGATTATAATTAAACGCAAACAGTGAGAGACTGTACGTGTTCGCATTGACTTGTTCCTGTACGGAAATTCGTATTTTCGCTACGAGTTTCGAATGACCGATTATCGATCGGATTTATTTCGGGATGATGTTGAGGTAATATGTGTACGTTATACGTACCTGCGGTGTACCGAAAATAGATATTTCGTCGTTGCGATGGAGAAATGATTGATAGTCGTGTGCGGAGACCGACAGTTGCCGGACTTTCATTGGAGAGCTGATGCGAGATAACGCAGAAATGTCTGGTGTGATATATGCGTCGATGTGACGTATTGCTCGCTGACACGTAATTTTTAAATGAATATTGTAAAAATAAAAGTAAGTTTCATGAAATAACATCACAATAGCTTAGTATGTTATCTGTACAGCTTATTCAAAGGTAAAAAAAAGTCCTCCCGCGATCGATAATCTATATTACAGAGATAAGATTAACGAAAGACATAAACGCAGGCGATTGCGGGTGTACGCAGAGGACGTACCACTTGTAGAAAGAAACGAAGTCAGTGTTGTTATGTACACAAGTAAGTCTCAGATTTATTACGGACATTTACAGTTTCCTCAATGCGTGTGTTATAATATACATATCCGAAAAAAACGCATCACACGTGTATATATATACTCTCACACATATATACTCATACCCACTCATCATCGCACATCACGAAGAAGTACATAATTGACTGAAACCTCCAATTATCCACTCGCTCTCGACACTCTTAGGCTCTCTCTTTAAAAAAAAAACGAAAATACATAATAACTCCGCTGCTGTTCGGGTATAATCGTCGTTTTTTCTCCTTCGTTGTTGTCGTGTGACGACGAGCACACTTTTATTTTTTGTTGTAACAAAGAACGAACGCGATTCCCGAGAGCTTCATAAATAATAACAGCCGCGTGATGCTCTCTCAGCCACGAAATATACGGGACAGACATGCGCGCGATATATAACGAGAAAAAAAAATCGCATCGAGTTTCGCGATATTGAGAAAGAATTCGCGGGTCTCGGATGGTGTATAATACAATATGCAAGAATTATTAGATTGAGTTCTTCGATGGGGAAAGTTTCTTTATATAAATACCGGAGAGTTATTATAGCGAGAGACGCGCGCGGGGAATTTCAAGTCGCATTCTTTTTGTTCGAGTTTTCTTTATTGTTATGCAAGGCAAACAAGAAGTTGGGGTACATAATAACATTATTACTTTTATTTGAAAAAGATTGTGTTCCATTATGAAAGTAAATTCGAACTTTTTCATCGTGACAACGTTGACAATAACGCCCGAGAGTGATGTGTATAGCTATATTCGGAAGGTAATATGTATTTTCGATGTGAATGCGCGTGTGGGCGACCTCGATATATACCAACTGCCCCGATAATTTCCTCAAACAGTTTCCATCATCGCTGCTACTATAATCGCCCTCCGTTATCGCTCGGCCGCACTTATAACATACAGAGAAGAGAAAAAAAAATATACAGACTGAAATTCTCATTGCTCGGGCTTACGTGTCCATTAACCAAAACAGACAGGGACATGAATGTATATATATACAGACGCACACGTGCGTTCGTTTAATAAAAAGAGACTCGACGTCGTGTGGACGTGGTTTACGAAACCGAAGGAAAAGCAACAACAATCGCCCGACGATGTGTCACACACTCTCTGCGCTCTCGACTTTTCTTTCTGTTACACATTTTTTTCATTTACAGTTTGTTTGGCTTTCGCGAAAGAATTGTAACAACCAGTTTCTCTTTTTGTTCTATATAGTATACGCATACGATGATGAATAAATATATTTATAATATATATTTTTTTTTATTTTTGAAGAATCTGCGGCTTATATTTGTTTAGTTATGATATAGTGTAAGCGTAGGTTTTTTTTTGATAAAGATACTGCAAATTTTTTTACATTTTCTTATACGCATAATTTTTTAGTAAAAATTCTCTACGCTAGTGTAAAAAATGTCAAGTATTTTTGCCGTTATATTCATAGTACACGATGTATAATTTTGTGAAACTTTTTTGCTATGAGGTCAAAAGAATCTGATAAATAGTTAAAAAATGTTTATTTATGTGTGTATATATATTATATCTTCAATGAATAACTTTGGAAAATACGTCGTACAATGAGAAACCATTTAGAATATGATTGAGTCATTCTTGCATTGTTGGGAGCAGCAAACGACAGAATTTCGAATCGCATTAAAATTTTTTTCGCCCATTCAAGCCACGCGCAGCTCAAACTCCTTCGCTTGGCTATTCACTTTACGACAACAGGATCCTTGGTCCCAATTTCAAATTGAGGCAATCCAATTTTTACGCTCCTCCGCGGCGTAATAGGTCATTTCCTTGATATGTATTATTGTTTCGAGAGAGAGAGAGAGAGAAAAAAAAACGTCACCTTACTCGCGCACCGTCCGATAATGCGATTTCCCTCGAGGGCGGAAACTGCAGAGTGACATGAAGATGTTGATTATGTCGGCACAGGTGAAAAGAAAAATAACGAGCTCTAATGCACATGCTTTGTAAATAAATAATAATTTATTTAAAATTATAATTAATTTCAAATGGCAATCGATCGTAACAAAATATTCACGAAGGAATTATCTGTAAAAGCAGGGAGTTTTACACTAGAGAAACAATCCAATAGGACGCGATTTCGCTCTAATCGTTATATAAAATAAACATAACAATTTTGATCCCAAAGGAATGCTTAATTAAAAGTACTCTAAGAGCTAGTCTACGCAAACTAATAAGGCAGCATAAAAACTTCTTATTTTGTCCTGGAACAGAAAACGTGACGTAGTTAGGAACGCGGCTCCCGGTATTCAGAGCCGGGAGCCGCACTGTACGATTACATGTTCACACTTCGCATTTTATGGCACTTAAGAAACTATAAGTTGTTCGTTCATTACATTTTTTGTTTGTTAAACCACTTCTCGTTCGCAACAAATTTATACAAAAACAGAAAAGAGAAACCATAACACTTATATTGCACGTTATTTCTGTACAAAAATTAAAAGATTGGACAAGTTGAGTGAAAACGTTTACAAAGACATGCGTATCACCGCGCAAAAGTGAGTATAATTATCTAGGCTCTGACTAGATAATATTATGACAAAAAGAAAAAGCTTTGTGTTTGTTTGTGTGTATGTTACTCCGAAATCGTTCAAGTCATCAATCGATAATGCCTGCTATGAGAAAAATACACATGCGGGGTGGACGAAAAAACTGCACCGAAGTGACGCGCGCGCACGCGCGCGCGAACAGGAACAAAAGTTTATTTAGAGGAAACGCGTGAGCTTAAAAACTGAGTATATCTTATTTAAGTACAATATCTGTATAACCTGCACGGCTTGTCAAAAATATAAAAATTTAATTATCTTACAATATTTATTCTTCTCTTTTTTTTCGTCTTTTACAAATCGCCTTCAGTACAATATTCATCATCCAGTCTGTCTCGCGCATCATCATAGCAAGTATGACGCTCGATTCGAGTCGCTTTAAAAATTACGTATAAGAGCTTACGATAAAAGAATTAAGGTGTAAGACTCTGGCGACGTCATTGCGAACACATACGACGACCAAGTGTCGTTTAACTTTAATTAGGTACAAATAGAATTTCATTGTTCTCCTCGAGTATCATTGATTCAGCTACTTCATTACGCAAGATTTCATGACGCGATTTCCGAGCGAGAGAGACAGGAAAAAAAGGGAGACAAAGAGCTCTCGGAGTTTGAGAAACAGGATTGCACCGAAGCCCTTTGCTCTTGTAACTTCGGCTGCGACACGTGGCATCGTTCCTTTATTTTCGTGATCCGATGTCGCGCCTCGTAAAAATTATCGAAACTCAGCGTCGATTTAACTCGCATTGTGTACCTTTTCCGAACAAATCTCTTACTCTTTAAGAGGCACTCGATTCGACCACGTCTCGTCCGTCACGAACTTCAACTTAAAATATAATGAAAGAATAGTGAATGGCTGTTTGCAGTTTGCTGAGAGACGTCGCAGCCAAACCAAACAATTGAACGCGAGAAACGTCCCTCGTCGATCTTCTCCTGGTATAGAAAAAAAGTACGAAAGTCGAATAAGGAGACGTTTCTCGAGTCTCGCTGTGTATCGCTGTTCAACGATATACTTAAGTCCATTTATCAATCATACGATTGAATATACAACTTCGAGCTTACGATTAAACGATTTGTGCCCTTCTGCACTGTGGTGCGCCGAGTGAGGCTCAATGCAAGCGATTCTCTAAATTAAAGTTCCTTATAATATGTATACTTTAGAAAAGAATACTTTACAGCTAATTAAGAAAATGACGGCTTCGATTTTAAGTACATCCGCGTCTGATTCCAGGAAGAAAATAACCTATACCTAATACTAGGACCCCGGTTTGAACCAAGGTTCTGGTATTCAATGATTTCATAAATTTAACTCAACTCACTGATAAAATGGCCACAATTGTTTCTAATTTCAAAAGCATCTACGAAATACTCAAGAGTTTGCTTTTCCAAAAACGAAATACCAAACTCGTAAAATCGCTTAATAATGTATAACCTTACAGATGTAACATCCTGAAATGCAGCGAAGCGCCATCTAGAGGATGAACTACTACGACCTAGAACTGGCGTCGAGCCTCACTTCAGCGCACATAATAAGGGACACACCGGTGTCGAACACACGCACTGCATCCCCCGGGGAGCGTCGTTTCACAAACACCCCCATATCAGTATAGCTTTTGGTCCAAGTGGTACATACGTATATGCGAAAAAAGAAAACCTATTGTTCCGTGGTAGTCACCGTCTCCACTTATCACTTGCACTTGGTCTTTCCATCCAGCAGCTTCTTCCATAGGTCGAACTGCTCACTGTACTTGACCATGTGTATGCTGATACCCCGCTGGACGTTGCACGGGCTGTAGGATATCTTCCGGTTGAGGAACTCGTTGGCGTGCGAGCGCTTGATGCCAAGCTTGCTTGCCACTATGCCCGTGACGAAGACGTCCTCGAGTTTGAGGAAGGTCTCGTTGAGGGCGCCCTCGTAGAGGTTGTGCACGATGTCGCTGGACATGAGGTAGGCCGGGCCGGTGCAGAAGTCCGGATAGAAGACCGGCTTGTACTGGGCCGGCGAGACGTAGTACTTGCTGGCCTTGTTGCGCACGGGCTTCCACTTCTTGGCGAGCTTGCCGAAGATGACGTTCTTGTCGCGCTTGTGCTTGTTGATGAAGGACACCAGCCGCGGCACGTTGATGAACATGTCGTCGTCGGTCTTCAGGACGTATCTAACCTCGGAGCAGTAGGTGTCGACCCACTCGAGCGTCGAAATAGTCTTGAGGGTGAGGTTCGAGTAGGAGTCGAGGAACCGGCCGCGGATAATGTCGCCGTACATGTCCTGTTCCTTCTCGAGGTTGCGCTCGAACTTGGGATCGCTGGTGCTGCCGAGGATGAAGACGATGCCGATGTCCCGGCGTTGACCAAAGTGGCCCCAGGTCTGTCGTATTGCAGTCCTGGCCTCGAAGTGCGTCGGCGCCGACATGATGATGATCACCAGGTCCATGAACTTGCCAAAGTCCGGGCAGCGCTCAGGTATGGCTACCGTGTGTCCGGCCGAGTAGATGGCGCGCGCGGAGTCTTTGTCGATGACCGGCGCAGTAGAGGGCGCGACGGTCGTCGTCGTGGTCGTAGTCGTGGTGGTCGTTGTGGTCGTGCTTGTCGAGGTGCTGCTGGGGAGTTTGAGGCCAGCGCTCGTGGAAGACAACGAGGACGAGGAAGCCGAGATGACGGTGATGACGGTCGAGAGATTGCCACTCGGGCTCGGATTGTGCGATGCATTATTGACGAGGGTTGGGCTCGAAGCGCCATTGTCCGACAGGTTCTTGGACAGCAGCGTCGAGGGCACGTCAGAACTGCTCGCGTTCGGGTGGCCGCCGTGTACCGACTCGTACAAGCTGGAACGATCTGCGAACATTTCAAAAGATTTTTCTTCTTTAAATCCTAAACGACACACTTTTATTTGCTCTCTGAAAGTGCGTAGAAAAGCTTGCATAGAGGCGGTTAATCAAGCGCAACTCGCTAAACGCGTTAGTTGCACTTCTAATCGCCGTACATCATTCGCTAATTGATCTTACAAGCAAGCCTCTCATCGAGTCGCTAATGCCCTCTCTCGTATTTCAAAGAAGGAAAATGCATTTTTCCAATTAAATCTCGCTGCTCTTTCGAAAAGCAAAAGCAGCGTCTAATCATCGCAGCCAGGTATAGGTATCCCGCATCGGGAGAAAAGAAAAAGACAAAACGAGCGTCAATCCAAAGCAATTTCGCGTAACGAGGGCCGCGCGAAATTGGACGGTAATGTCCACATAACGAGGACGAGAGATCGAAATTTCATCCGCGAATCCGAGGTCGAATCGATCACCGTTTCGTAAGCGACAAGTATTGAAAAATTATGGTACCGACCGGAAGGTCCTACGTTGTTCTCCTAAAGGACACACACTGTGTGCAAAGGTACTGCGCTCGTGTGTGTCGCGACTTTCACTTATAGGCAATCTCAAGTTGCGCAAGCTTTCCTCTAGTTTCGAATATTATACATATATAATATACAGGCGTGTATGTATACGCGCATTCGAGTGCATAATGAGAGCCTCGTTTCACAATTTCCTTCCGATGCAACAGCGGATAATGACACATTCTCGTGGAAATTCGATGCCTCGCGCAAAGAGAGAAAACGCGCGACGCGCTTTCCCGTATTTTTTTTCACGCTTCGTCGTCTGTCGATGATTATTGGCGATTTCTATTGTATAGCCGACGACCTGTGCAGGATTTTTATTTCTCAAAGGCTATAAATAAACGATTTACTCGAAAAAAAAAACATGAACGTAATAATATATCTTCCAAAAAATCCACACACACACATCGTCTGTGAATGTTGAACATTTACTTCTCTCGTTACAGCCGACAGCGAGTCGATTTTCCCCTCATGAATAAAATACCCGAGAGATGAAGGTCTATAAATTCGAGACGCGCCGCCGCCTCTAAAACGGCCAGTTTTACGAGGGAAATTTCGCGCGCTTATATATGTGTGAACAAAAAAAAATTCAATCGGATTTTCGGCTAAAATGATAATAGTATATTATATAAGAGAGTACAGTACGCATGCATACACAGAAAAACGAATAACAAGCTTTAGAAATTTCCATGAATTATGAATGAACGAAAAAGAGAGGCGTTGCGCCGGCGATATATGTAAAAAAGAGTTTCTCCGGATCTCTTATATGCGCGCACACCTGCAGTGCGTGTGCTTGATGCAGAATAATCATATAGTCATTCGATTTTGACGAGTATAGGCATGCGGCTATTGTATTTTGTATTGTAGCACGCGCAATCGGAAGTGAAAAAACAAGAAAACAAGCGAGAGAAACATCGATATACAGTCGTAAGAATAAGCCGACGCAACAAAGGCATACATTACATATATACGCAAGTCGAATGTATCTCTTCTGATACGACACTGCGTTATACAGCTGTTTTCTCGCAACTGTTTGACTTTGTAATTCTCGGTCTCTCTCTCTCTCTCTCTCTCTCTGTCGATGACATTTAATTCACGGAATTTCGATCTCCAGAAAAAGAACGATTTTTCCAAGCAAAGGTAGCAATGATAATAACAATAATCTGCCGCTAACGAGCCGGTCTGACGTATGAGCGCGCATTTAAATGGAGAAAAAAGCACATGTACAGAAAGCGATTTCTCGAGTGTCATGTGTCCCATTGAGCGTTCGTTAGCATCGGCCGTAAAAAGCGGTGAAATCCAGCGACGCAGGAACGCGTTGGAAAGTAAATCGAGCAAGTTTTGACGGAGAGAGATCAATCAGGCATTGTACACCTATATCTTCTCAAGAATTGCTCATATACACATTCGCGCCAAGTTTATCTAATCGAGTCTTGAGCCGGAGGTATTTAATAGAGTTGAGCAACTGGCCACTCTGTTATCGAGATTTTCAGGCGAGCGTTATACACGTCTGTGTGTGTGTGTGTAGGTAACCAAATCGGCCGAGCAGTGGAAAATTGATTTATATGCAAGCGGAGCTCCTGCATTTTTGATGCGGCATGCAATGTCATGTGCGATTATTCTCTCGTGGCTCTTTGAATTATGGACGGAAATTTGTTTCTTGGTTTTGTACTAGTCTTGTTTGTATTATGTGGTCTGGCAATGAGTTGGCACAAAGGAGTTGTCTTGCTGTTAAAGCTGTAAGTATACGTATTGACGTAGAGCCACACTAGGTTTACAGATAAGCAGCAGGTGAAAGCTTCACACTAAATGCTTTTTTTTGTTACAGAGAGAATTCAATTGGCCAATTGAATGGTGGTCTGGAGACAGAATATAGGTGTATGATCAAGATTGTGAGATAGACACGTATGCTTGATGTACGTATTTATAGCTATGAGCTGCTGTGTATATATGCTGAACCGCACTGCAATGATCAAAATGTGATTATGAATTCTGGTATGACACACTGATTGTGAGATTATGATTAAAGACTTTATGTAAGCACTAATGCAATATTTAAGAGTGGAAAGATCTTTGTGAGATGAAATTCTTCAAAGTGATTGTTACCATAAGCATATGGATTACAGAAACAGCATACCAGAGGTGTATTCATTGAATTCGGTTCATTCGTTGAACCAATAATGGAAAGTTTCAGAAATGTATGTTTCTTTGCTCGAAGAATTGCATCACACTTCCACAAATAAATGGCAACATTCTAAATATACAATTGCCCGACACTGAAAATACAGCGTAAACTTTGTCCACATGTCAGATATGAAATTAATAAGCTGCAGGTGTTGATTTATCACTCGATACTTTACATTCAAACAAACACTTCAGGAGAATCCCAAAGACACAAAAATACAGTTATGAAATATCCTCAGCAGTTACGGTAATAAAGCAAGCGAGCTTTTGATTTGTTGACTTTAATAACTGCTACCCGGTATAGCTGATCACGGCTTGCAATGCCAATACCTCCCAGAAAAGCATCAGCAAAAAGAAGCAGACGAGAGCATCCTCAGCATACCAAGTACGAGTGTAACCCAATCCCCCCATCCATAAGAGTCTCTCCCAAAAATAAAAAAAAAGAAGATAGCTATACTCACTGTAATTCCTGACAAAGGTGTACTGCTGAATCTCGCTAGCCGTGGTCCTGTAGTAGGTGTAGAAGGTGAGGCCGATGAGGGCCAGGATAAGGCTCTGCAGGAGGCGGCTGCGCAGGCTGATGAAGCTCATGACTACTGCTCGCTCCTGGGCACGGCATCCGCGCTGAATCTCACGTGCAGCAGTCTACCTCGGAACTGTCTTCAGCACTCCTCAACAGCGAAACTCCTGCTGCTGCTACTGTCTCGATTACACGGAGGACTCTAATACCCATATCCCCGTAGACGAAGACGTCGGCCCTTAGTCAAGGCTCGCGTTCGTCCACGTCGCGCAGCAGCTTTGAGGTTAGGTCGCTCATGTCGCTCCCTTTTTATTTACCTCCCCTATCACTCTCTCTCTCTCGCTCTCTCCGTATACTCTATCGCAGTCTCTGCCAAGATACACTTCCGAATCGAGTAATAAGAACCGAGCGATTATCCTGGAGGTAGTCGGAAAACAAAGTTCCGCGGGCGTATACAAGAAGGAGATGTATTGCGTGTGTATAACTCTCGTACAACACGGGGGAGGTAGCAACACTGGCGGCGAGTCCACGTCGCGTTGGCGGCCGCGCATGCACTGACTCGTCGGGAGCAAAGAGCGGACTGACCGAACAACCGATATAAGTACGCGCTGAGATGGTGGCGCGCGCGCAGCGATCAGCTGCGCTCGCTTATACTCTCAACGAATACAAGTATATGTATACCAAGAGTGGCCCGACAGGTGGATAGGAGAAAGACAGAAGACGACCGGGGACGACGAGCTTTTTTATTCAAGGCTCTCCCACCGTGTGCTGATGCTCATGATGGGCATCATGAGAGATATACACGCACTCGTTGCGATCGGGTAAGTTTACGATAATTGCCGTTTTGTTAGCGTTGTTTTTGCAGCGGAGATAGAGAGGTTATAAATTTGCCATCATACGTGCTTTGAATTACGAGATCCAGAGAGATTTCGCACGATTTTCGCGGTAAATCACACTCCTGGAAATGTAGTATTTACAAAAGCATCCTACCTATAATAAAAAGCGTTACTCCCAATTTTAGGACTTCTAAATTCGATTCTAATGATTCAACGAAGAAACATATCCCAAACAAGTCGTAACGATGACAAGCTAGTTAATTCACGTCAATCACTGTGTTCTCTCTAATTCTCCAGTTGGCCATCAGCATCTCTCGTTCCCTTATACAGAGCTCGTTCTCGTTCTCCTTATATCCTTTATCTCCGTTGGCCTGTCCGCTTTTCCTAATTCGTTTTTATTATTCCCATTATCGTCGCTCCTCTTTAGCGCATCCTCCTATTTCGGAGAGACCGGGTATAATCAGCGTTGGCCCGATTTATATACTACACGATTTCGTCGTGTTGTTCCCAGAACAGTCGTCGCGTCATTTACACTTGTTTTTTTTCTTTCTCTCTCCAACGACTATAAACTATCCGCGGAAAATCTTTAGCGCATTTTCTCTGACTCTTCGCTCGCTCAATATTTATTATTTACTCGGAGGAGAAGCATCAGGCGCTGAATGTTTCATGTCGATTTTTTTACCGATCGTCTATCAGCGCTGCATCCTCGTTATTTTCTCCGAATGAATTGTTTTTTTTCCGTCTTCGATATATTATACCTACTACAAACTCTATACGGCGCTTTTCTTTCATTAGTCATAAGCTCGCGCGCTTGTCCTACTTCCTTTTCCTTTTATCGTCGGCGATCGACGACGTTACTTAGTGTATATATATACACATGCATATGTGTTGACTACGCAGACCTTCGGGATATCACGATGTATCCCTATTCGATGGAAATAAAAGAGATAAGTATACGTAGTGAGTATGGTTCGATCGTTCGAAAAAGTTGCGCCGACGCGGAGGATAAAGAAGCGCGCCGTTATTTTTCAACTCCGCTACAGATGTCAGCAGTCTCCTGCGGCGCGACCGTCGCTCGAATCACATCAGCGTTTGAAACAAACCCGCATTTGCTGTTTCGCGAACCGGTCCTATACTGCCAATACTATAATATATAATTCGTACTTGAATATTTACAGTTATATCCGTATAAATAAAAGAATTGATAAATCATTCGCACATGTCGAAAAGCGAAGAGTCCAAGCATAAACAAATCTCAGCACGACGTGTCGAATCGACTCTCCGATTAGCATCTGAAAATATACAATTTTCGCAACTCAGTCAAAAACATAAAGCTTCGCGACTCACGAACGCTGATTCAGTTGTGTATATATATAATATCGACAGTAGCCTGTATATATAATCGTATATAGGCGCACATAATGCGCGAGATACGCGCGGAAATCGAACTGCGCGCGCCGAGACAATAGAATTATATCTGGAGCGTGCTGAGAGGAGAATTGTTCCATTAAAAGCGTCGCATGTGTTTCGAGCTGCACGTTCGAATTAACGATTTCCACTTGATAATGTGCGTATATTGATTCTATGATTTTCACGACTTTCTATATCCTGACGCGGATTTCAAAAATTTCAAATATAATTACGAGAGATGATTATAAAATAAAAGTTCGGTAAGATATATAGGTATAGTCGAAATTGAGTCGACACACACGTGAAAATCAACCTCCAGGCGCGCACACGTGTCGACATTGTATGCGGATGACGTCCAAAGTTTCAAAGATAAGATAGCGTGTGCGAAAAAAAAATCGACGCTATAATTGAAACTTTCGTGTGCGACGGTTTAATCAACGATTTTTCAAGAGAGAGAGAGAGAGCTTTAGACAAGAAGATTTTTGCCAAGCTAAAGTTCAGCAGTGCGTCCAATATAAGTTAGGCCGACTCCGGAATTGAATGTAAAAAAAAAGTTAAGAATCATTCACACGTGCGGTGTCCAGTTAAAATAAAGAATAAGACCGATAACCTCGTATAACAGCCCGAAAGCACGAGTGCTTCCTGTCGTTTGGCCTAGTTCTTCTTCTCTCCTTTTCTCTCTTTTGTATATCGCGTTTTCTATACATACTTATATATACAAAAAGCGCTGTATACGGATACATCTATTATACACACACGCACAGAGTGACAGTACGATATTCCCAGCTGATAATGAAGCGGGCGCGGAAGCCCATAAGCCCGGCGTAAGAAGGAAGGAAGAAATTGCCGCGGACTTCCGGAGCGCCGCCGGCGCGTCCTTGGCTCTTTCTAATTCTTTATCGCCACTCTATTTTTTTTTATTTCGACGGGGGAGCTTTTGCATTATTCGATATTGTTTCTTTTATCTTCCCTCGCAAGTATACCTGTAGTCGGTAATTCTTAATATTATCGCTGAGAATTAAGACGCTATAATAGGATTACGGTTTGCAGTTTTCTTATCGTCGTTGCTCCTCATTGCGGAACGACGATATACGTGTGCGCAGGGAATAACTGATAATTGAGGGATAAATCTTGCTGTTACAGTTTGATTAATAGTCCTATTTGCACTTTCTTCATTGAATGATAAAACCGCGCACTTCATCGCTCTAATATAACATAAAATGAATTCCTCGTCATATACATGAGAAAGCTCGAAAAACTCATTCGGCGAAGAGAGTCCCACAGCTCTCGAAGACTCGTCGGTGGCAATCTGATGGGAACAATGGCGAATTCGCGGGAAGGGACTGGAGCGTATAATTGAAATTAGTTCGTTTCGCTCTCTCGATTCGTTTCGTTCTCGCACGCCGATATCTCTCGTCGTCGTCGTCTCGAGTATAGTATATATACCCGCACCGGAAATAAAAATGAAAGAGAGCGACTTCCTTTCGCGATAGAGACTTTATTTTATTTCATTTTTTTTTTCATCCGCTAAATGTTAGTACAGTGTGTATATATATATACGCAGCGACGATAATCTCGAGCGACTATTTATGTTGCTGCGCACATCGTCGGAAAACTCGGGAGCGAGTGTGTGCATACAAAGTAATATACACAGGTATGTGCTATATACACACATATAAGACGAGAGCGACGCGTTTATACGTCTCCGCGCGAGAGGGAGAGAAAAAAAAGAGGGAAGAAGAAGAAGAAGAAGAAGTAGAGAAGCAGGAGCGGCTCTGAAGGGCTTGATCGATAACCTATTTTTCCGGCGCTGGCGCGTCGCCAGAATTCCCGATTCTCGCGCGCTTTGACGCGATAAAAGCTTTGCTGCCGGCGTACTTGTATATATAGACAGACACGCGAGTATTATAAAGCGGTGTGCGGAGATGATGTGCGGAGCACATGTGTTTTTGCGAGTGACTGTCGAGACTGATGAGGCACTGATTGTTTCGCTGATGATGGGGGATATATAGGTTTGGATCGATTAGTTGAATATATCATTGAAAATCATCGCATCGAAGCGATCTTTCGATACGTATAAATAAACAGTGGGGGCGAGTCTTTATTTGAAGCGAATAAAATGTTATATAAATACAAAGCTTTGGTAAATATACCGGAAAAATCGATGCCGAGGAAAACGGAATGTAATGAATCTCGCTTTGATATACTTGGAAATATACGCATTCGGTTAAAAATATTCACCTTCTGCGTGTATATATAACGCGTGAACACAGTCACGTTATCTTGAATTCGAAAAAAGTCAGCCGTAAAGCAGCGCCGTATACACCAAAATACAGTCTATTCATCCCGTGCTGCACGTACACTCAACGAAATTCCAATCACGCGCGGAGCTTAAGAAGCTATTCTCGCGTCGCCGGTATATCAAGTGTGTATGTATATATATAGCCGATATATAGCTTTATATATAGGTGCGTAAAGCAGCCATTGTCATGCCGAGTTTACGCGAATGATAAGATGATGAGGGAGAGATATAAGCGTCGAGAGCAATATAGAGAGGTGTACACGTATATACGTATAACCCCTGAGGCGTCAGATCGCGTATAGCCGTTTGCGTCATGACTCGCTAGTGCGTATAGAAATTGCGTGGGTTACGGCGCGCGTGTGTCTGATGAATTCCAGGCTTTCGATGATGAATGAACCGATATGCCAATTTTTTTTTTTTTTGCTCATAATCTCGACTAATCGCTATAATTTTAAAACTCGATCCTATGAGATTTCTATACGTCTCTACACACAAATCAAGCGAAAGTGAACTAACGGCAGAGAAGAAAAGAAAAAACAACGGTCAGCTGGCGTGAGGGGGCGTATATATACACGTACGCACACACCTACGGGGAGGGGGTCTATTGCGAGCGATCGATGCCCGTCCACCCAACCCAACTACCTCGGGCTGATGCGTGCGCGACGGACTTTTGCCTAATTTTTCTTAAATAATCTTTTAAATCAATACACAACACACAGAGCGATAAACATTCTATTATAGTAAAGAGCCAGATTCAAGCATACAGATTGAATATCATGCATATATAGTCTCCACCCACATTCATGAGCAGATTAAAAACAGATGAATCAAAAGCGAGTCGTTATATTACGCGCCTAAAACGCGCGCATTTCCATCGAATTAAGCCCCTCCCGCATTAAATTTCCCGGTACATATACACGCGCACGCGACAATCAATCTCGAATCCGTCGGAAATCATCGGGCGGCCGAATTAACGCATCTCGCGAGATTCATCAGCTCGCGCTGATAACCGCGTATATATATATATATATATATATATATATACATACACGGTGTATAGCGTTGATTTACAGTCGTTAAAGTAAGAATAATGGTAGCTAGCGATAAGGTCGTTTTACGCCTTATCCACGGCGATTAGGAACGATTTCGGCACGACGAGCAATAAAACAGTAGTTCTCTCAAACGTCTTGTACAGTAGTCTTGGAAAAACCTACTGCTGCCGTGGCTATATCGATCCGAACCCAGCTCTCTCTCTCTCTCTCGAGATTTTAAAGGAAAAATATAACTGACCACTTGTTCCACTTTTCGGATACTTGATTTTTTTTCTCGCTTCTGCAGCACACTCGTCGTCAACCCGCCGCCGCCGCCGCCGCTAAGAGTCGAGTGTTATATATTTTTAAGTAGGAAGCTCTCGACTGCAGCCGTCTATGTGTGTATATATATAAATATGCTACTGCAGCTCTGTAATAAAACTTAGTTCGCTCGGTTACACGCTTTCAATCTAATCTCGGGGTGTATATGCTCATTACGGACAGAAATTGTAATCGCTCGGTGGATGCGTTTAATCAAGATAATTGCTCGATTGTTCCTTCGGCGAATATTCATTCGCGGAGTGACACACCATCGGCCGCAGGGAAAATAAGCAGTCGAGCGCGAATCGAATCTCGCGCAGCCACTCCCATGAATAAAACATCGCGAGATGGATGCCGGCTCGAGATTTTCCGCGTCTTTTGCGCCTCCTTAATTTTTCACCCTCCTTAGCTCTACTTCGCTCTTTTTTTTCTCTTACTTCTCTTTTCGAGCGTCGCACTGCAGCAGACTTTTCTTGTTTGACGCAGTCTTTTGTATGTAATAACGTGTTTTTTACGCGCTTCTCTTTATTGAATAAACGGGGGCTATTTTATAGTTGGATAATATATTTATGAAGCAAATGCTGTGTATTTATAGTTTGTAAATAACTAAACTACTACTATTAATTATAAACGGTATACGTATATACTATAGGCATATATAGCTATGTGGAAATTGGGTCGAAGATAAAGCTGTATCGCAATTTACCAACTTCCGCACTCGATGTGTATACGCGTATTATGTGCTTGCGGACGGAAGGAATTTTCCGGCTGGAAAGTCTAAAGCCTGATTCGGAGATGATAATCGGCCGAGAGATGATACCTATTGTGTTGCTGTAATCGACGCGAGGCTGCGACAGTATTATAGTATTATATATAGTGTAAGTAGATGTGTGCCGAGTTTGGTTAGACCCTGTGCTATATATTCAAAACGAAATCGAATCTTGGCGCTTAATTTGAAATTCCCATGTTTGTTATTCGCAATAAAAAATAAATCCTTTGTTTTCCTTAACAATATAGAGAAAACAAAAATGCTTCAGGATGACTTTGAAACTTTTGTAATAACGTAAAAAATCCTTTCCTAACACGAGAAAAAAAAACTATATAATCGTACAATTAGCCTTTAACGCAGAGGGCGAAACTTTCTGATCCTTGTTTCAATCGAAATCGGCCGATATCGTCACGGCGGCGTCCGTTTCAAATTAAAACTCGCACCTCGAAGAATACACGCTCTCCGCCTCAACCCTAAATCCATCAAGTAGAAAAAGAACTTTTCTCTCTTTCGTCGAATGGAAAAGTCGTTAGGAACTTCTTGGCCGCTAAAAGCGGAATCGCAAGTTTATTCATTTCACTCGTCGCGCCTGCGAGTATCGAGACGATTTTTAAACGGCTCCTTTCGAATATTCGACAAAATCGAATATCCATGATTCAGACGTTGTTAAAGGTCGCGTACAACTCGTAAATCAAGCCGAGAATTTTTTCGAATGTCCCCAGAGAGTGTCGAGAGCTAATCTCTTTTTCCTTCTTACACTACGTCGGCCACGTGTTATATACAATCGTATACGTATATATTATCGAGAAAAGACACGAGGGGGCAGTTGACTAATTTTGCTTGCAAGCGAGTTTCCTACTCGATTTGTCAGTGTTATTATGGCAGTTGCTCGTTTCTCAATTCTACCACACGATTTATCCCTGATCTTCGATATATATATGCCTAATGCAGTAGAGAGAGGAGAGGATGTGAGAAATGCCCCCGTCGACGCTTGTTATTGAGTTATGGGGATGTAGAGTGTGTGTTGCGGGGCTCGAGAACTAGCTCGAACTTTCAATGAGTCCGAGGCTCTCGAAAACTATGTGGCTGCGATAACATTCTGTACGAGAGGCTCGATTAGATCGTCTTCAAGTAAGTTTCTGTAAAGCTTGTATTTATTTAAAGTATGTAGCGCAAACGTTCCACAGCCGACGTTATTGTTGTGCTTTTGAATGTAATAATTAAGCAGTCGAAAATTTCGTCCTTAATAGACGTCAAAAGCACACAGTCGTGCCTCTGAGTTAATATAATTTTCCCTCAACAACAATACACTCGACTTTGAATCACAAAGCGAAGAACGACAAACCCAGTTCATATATAACAATAATAAGCCTGCAGTAGTAGACTCCATATGTATATACAATACAGCATAACAGAGTTGGACTATACGACGCTATATACATGTACATGCAAGTACAGGAAATGAGAGTATATCCGTACACAGACAGTCGTGTGTCCGATGAATGAATCGATCCTGGGGGTAGTCGAAATCGAGTTAAAGTAGAAGAGTATATAGCCCCATTCATCTCCAGCGCAAGTATCCCTCCTCCCGCTTTTAGCCCCATGTACTCCTCAGAGAAAATTCTGTCGCGAGCGACGATTGATTAACGAACAGAGAGACGTTTTTTTTCTCCTTACTGGGGATATTTTTAGCACCTCTCGTTACATCATTTTTGGCCAGAACGTTTGATCGATTGTTTTGATTGATGCGGTCAGCTTGATCGAATGGATATACGCGACGAAGTTCTATATATATATACAGAATCAAACAACACGAATTCGATGCATCACTAATCTACTACTACTGTTTATCATCGTCGTCTGTCCCTCCAAAAAAACATGCTCCTCCTCGTCGGTTCATATATCCGCACGAGTTCGAGATTACAAAGGATAAAGGACACAAAGAAGAAAGAAAACGATGAGTTATATCCCATATATAATGATCCATATATAGCCCCTCGCTTAAATCGACGTCGTTATAAATATACCTTTCTCTTTCTCTTCGCTGTGTCTTTGCTGCAAAGAGACCGAGTTTAACTATGTATATACAACGTTGTATCTCTCAAGGCAAATCTCCCATATATACCATCAGGTTTCTTTTCCCGCGTACGCGCTGCATATAAATATTAAGATGTATATATACGTCGGGAAAGAGAAGAATATCGCGGTATATCACCGTAGGAAGCTTTGCCAAAGCGTCGACTGCGTTTCAAAGGCGATTTCATTTCATTAAGGTACGAATCTTCTTATATATGTCGCGGCGCGCGTGTCTTATATATTTATTCCACGATCCTGCTCTTGATCTTTCGATCAGACGAGGTTGTGCGTAAAGCAGGATACATCGCAGGATTTAAAACCGAATGATTTGCAATCAAAGTAACACAACAACGCAGCAAAAAAAAAAAAAAAAAAAAAAGTCTTCTCTCATCAGTTCCCAAAAGTGTATATAAGAAAACACAACGATCAAACTTTCCCACATGAGACCTCGCACTTGGCAGCCCTCATATACCCCCAGCTCTCACGTGTTCGGCATATCAGTCAGCAGCATCACCCTCGGACTTTTTCGAGCCGCAGCTGCAGCAGCAGCTTTTCTCCCCCTCCAAAGCTGCGCGACAGCCACCCACACATAGATTTAAGTAACATATATACTCGTAGCAGCTGAGTGCCGTGGAGTGCGCATGACTCCCCGCGGGGCAGCGCGCATGCGCCGGAGAGATATAATAGCAGTAGCCTGTGCAGCCAGGTCTCGTCCTACTCCCTCAGTCGGCTTCTGCTCTCTGACCAGGTGGGCCAGAAACTGACGTATATAGATAGAGATAGATATATATATATATATTTATATCGTTACACTGACAGACATAGTTCGTCGCCGACAGACGACACACCGGTGCTCGTGATATATACAGAGAGAACAGTGTGAAAAGAAAAGAAGTAACAGTTAGCTGTCCTCCTCCTGTGCTATGAAGACCAGGAGAGGAGCAACGACGACGCAGAGGAGCTGCCAGGAGGCAGATTGAGAAGGTCAGTTTGAGATGAAGCTTGAGACATACTTGAGAAACCTACTGCTGCTGCGGATCATTCATTGCATTGCGTATAACACCACACCCAGAGCAGTACAGCAGCAGTGTTTCTCCGTCTACCGCGCGCGCGTGCGGCGGCGGCGATAGTAGCTAGGGCAATGGCGATGCTTCAAACTCGTGCGGCTAGATCAATAACGGCGGCCGCCACCACCGCTTTCTCTCTCTCTCTCTCTCGCTCACTCTATCTACCTTTTGCTCCCCCTCGCGAGAGCCTTTCCCGCGAGGCAGTATACTTACTGCTGCTGCTTTTCTATTCTTCTTCTTCTTCTTCTTCTTCTTCTGTATACCGTGTGTGACATGGGGGTGCGGATGAGGCGCTCGCTGGAGCATTTCATTGATGCGCGCGGAGAGAGGCGATTTTATTGGGGGTGGATCGTTTGCGAGAGCTCATACCATCTGGAGAAGCTGTAGATTCGAGGAAATTAATAGAATTCATTATTCACGGTTGGATATATGTACATGTTGAAATGTAGGAGGCAGCGACGCCGATGAATTTTGAAAATTCAATCAATATGTGAAGTTTCATTGATTTTCCACAAATACTCTTCAAGTTTAAGTGGCCGCCAGACACATGCTCTCTAAAAGGGTTCGGTTACATTCTTTGTGCAGGTCGTTACGTTTGATTAAATTGCAGTAGCGCGCATAGTTTCTGGCTCGCTTCAAGCGTGTAATTGCATTTGGAACAAACTGTTAATGCAACGTCTGTTTCCGCTGATGCTATTAGTTTTTATCTTATCGTCGTCGACGATAAGCCTGACGAAAATCTGACTTTTACTACTGATCTCGAAGTGAAAAGAAATCGAAACGTTTGCTTTTCGCATATTGCAACCTACTTTTTTTTTCACTTGCGGCATAATAAGATTTGTAAAAAGAACTCATTGAGATCGTATTCTTAAAAGGCTTGACAATGAAGGCAAATGTATCGTAAAAGAAAAGTCGACTTTCAATAGACTTCAAACGAAGCCTGATTTAACAAAAAACGCTGTCAATTCATTGGTACGTAGTTTCATCCAAATTAGTTTGTTGTTCATATATGTGTAATATATTGTTTAAATATTCAATCGTTTTATGCATTTTATATGTTTTAATTGTCAAAAATGAAAATTGAATTTTTTTCTTTTTTTTATCTTAAATTGTTTAAAAAAAAGCATTGAATTGAAGCATGTACCAGGTACAACTGTCTTCGAAGGCCAAAATTCATAATTTTCATTTTATCAGCCACCGCAGGCTTTCTTTGGTTCTGAACATCGAAGACCACTTTTACACCTCTGTAGATGTGCTTAAAACACATGCAATTTCCATGCCAATATAAGGATATGAAAATGAATTTAATTTTAAAAAGTTGTATACAATTGAAAAAAAATTTAAAAAAATTTTTGAACATGACAAATATTGTGTTAAATTATACACAACTTTTTAAAATAAAATTCGGTTACAAATCCTTAAATTGCCAGGAAAAGTAGAAAACTAAATGTGTTAGATCTAAAGTTGTAAAAGTGCTCTTCGATGCGCGCAGAACGAAAGAAAGACTGCGGTGACTGAACAAAATTGAAAATTATGAATTTTACCTTCCATTTCACTATTTCAAAGCTTCCTGTAGGATGAAGCAAAATCAGTTACATATATCGAAAAAAGAAACCCTCCAACAAAGTTTCATCGCTGATCGATAATAGACGATGCAACATTGCAGTTTAATTAACCTAATAGATTATCGCTCCGCATAAACTCGACGCTCGCAGACATTCCCGTTTTATTTTTAGCCTCCACGCCGCTTTTGACATATCGCCGGAAAGGAGTTTCGCCAACTTTATCGCGTTGCCGAAATTATGATTCTGGCAATTGATCGCGAGATATTCTCACTTGACGCGCGCGGCTCCTCTATTATATTGAGACATTCAATTAAACCGGCGAGAGAGTTTTTCGCGGTCGATGAATTTGCTCTCGGCCTCGATTTTTCCAACTATAAGTCGTTTTTCTCCTGGAAAACTTTTTTCTCCGTATAACTGTATAATCATTAATAATTCGCGAGAGTCATACCTAGCCGCAGTGAAAACACACGCATTCTAAAACTACGCTGAGAGAGAGAGAGAGAGAGTCGAAAATTGCACGAGTGATCGATTCTATACGCAGAAGCGCTATATAAAATTATGTCATTTATATGCGAAGCGTTAAATATTAAAACGCGACTTATTTTTAAAAAATCGATTCCACAGCTTGGCTAGATATGCAGCTACTCGCATGTGATCCACTCGTAATCTCGAAAGTTTGTTTCAAAATTTATTCCCGTATACAGCATATATTAGAATCGAATCGTCGCGGGAATAAAGCTCGCGCGAAATCTGAATTTCATATTTTCCGCGTGTTTGCCTTCGCCGATCGAGTTTGCAGTTTTTCGACTTCCGATTTCCGCTCATTAGGCGGCACACACACACACACACACTCTCTCGGGAGAATTCAAATTTTCCGAGAGGTATTTTTCTGCTCGCTTCCTTCCGGGTCGTTAGGCGCCCTTTGACGCGCGCTTGACCCCGTGTGTACGCTTATACACTCTGCGCGCGAGGATTCTTTTGTGAATTTCAGAAAGCCTCTCTTTTCGCTGCTGTTTTTTGGAGGATTTAGTGCCTGCTTACCGGAATCGGCTTTCTAGGTTATGTTTGTCTTTTTTTTACTTTTCTTAGACACACTCGACTCGACTCTCAGGATAATCAACCGTTCGCCTAATTGGTTCCTTGTTGAAAATAACTGATATCCATGTTGATTCACAGTGATTCGCAATTTTTTCGTAAACAAGTTTTCATTCTGCTGATTAATAAATTTCACAGTCGATGTCAAATTGCAGTGCGTCAATTTTTAATGCACAAGAGGAATCAAGTAGCAAGCTATAGTATAGTCGTCGCTTAATTAGATTCATGCGTAGGTGCACTCCTGGGGATAGGCAAGGATTGACCTCGTCGGAAAGTTTTTCCATCTGGTTTAACATGTTTAGGGCTGAGAGGAACGAGGGTGGAGTACACGTTCTTTTTGCACGGAATATTTTTTTAAATACATTATATAGAGGAGCGAATTACTTGCGTGCGAATAATTAAGCGTAATGTTGGTTATAATGGGAAAGCTAGTAATATGAAATATTTATTTCGAGAACATGATTCAATGTATTTTTTTCTGTATACTTATAATTCATCATAACTGATACGAATTTACATTTTTTTACGCAACAAGTGACGAATTTCTCTTCGTCCCAGACTTACTCAATTTTTCAGTGTACGTGTAGTTTTCTTTCTAATTTTATTTGATATAATTTTAGACTTTCGTATTATATGGAAGATGTAACTTTTGCAATCACATTTCGTCTACGTTATTACGTATGCTTTTACTACTGGCGGAGTGTTGACTAAAAAGATTAAAAACTACTGTACACATCCGCCGCCGTGAAAGAGAATTTAAAGTAAAAATATTCCGCCGACACTGGAGGGAATATTTTTGTTAAAAATGTAGTCTCACGACGCGCGAGTGCCGGGATCCAAGGGGTAAAAAGCCACGGAAATATCTTACGTTCCATAAAGCGCGATTACGGATTCATTCATTAAAGTATTCCGTTTGAGAGCTTATTGCTCGCCTCTTTATCTAAAAAGTTCATATATTTGAAATAAACTTTTCGATTTTAAATCCGTTTCTTTCAGTCTCCATCTCCACAATTATTAACAGAATCACGAACACACTCAACTCACACTTCACATGACATTTTGCAATAACAAGCAGCCCCCAAGTGTATCATCGCCTACTCGGTCGGTAAAAAGATTCCGGCGGCAAATTTGAATTTCCCCCCCAAACCTGAAAGAGCTTTTCCGGCGCCGCGTGTGCAGCCCACATCCAGACGAAGCTCAAGCAGCAGCAGTTGGGGTAGGTGGGGGTGAGTCTCTCGCGAGGATGGGGTCGATAGGAAAGGACACGCTGACCCAGAGAGGGGTGCGCGCGCTAGTGTGTATACACACGAACGAGCGAAAGAGAGAGAGAGAGTCTGGGGGAATACCGACACGCTCGATAGTCGCGGCAGCGGCGGCTACAGCAGCCGGAAAGGATGCACTTTGCGCTCGACTCGACGTCTATATTGATTTTCTCATCTCCCGACTGCTTCTTCTTTTTCTCGGCTCTATTCTCTACTCGAGAGTCTGCCCCGGCCACTTGTCTTTCTCGCTCTCTGAGCTTTCCAGGGATGATGCTGGCCCGTGTGTGGATTTCGAGGCTGGCTTTTTTCACGCTTTCGAAGGAGGGATCCGGTGCTTATCTCTCTCTCTCTCTCCTCCCCCTCCGATGATTTATCTTTCGAGAGTGCTATGATTTTTTTTCCTTGCTTTATAAGAATAATAATAATACACACACCGACGTCGAGGCGTGCGTGCGGCGAGAAAAAGGATTTTCCCGGCGCGAGCGAGCTAGTAACCTTAATGAAGTTAAGATTGCAGTCGGCGACAAGGTGTACACCGGGCTTTTCATAAAAAATGCACTCGATCCCGCGAGTCTAGCAATTACACGCGATAACACACGAGAGAGAGAGCGAATGCGCTACAAAGCGCTTATATTGATTTCGGCCGCTCTCTCTCTCTCGCGCGTATAATGAATTTACGTTGCATTTATGTTTCATCGTCAAATCACACACGACTTTGTGTATAAAGGAATATACGTATACTAAACAATAACGCGATTTTCAGGAGGCTAAAGAGACCACCTCTATTACATTATATATTAGAGGGAACAAAGGCTGCTGTTGTGGTGTGGCGTCGAAAACGTTGAAAATTTCAATACTGGCCAGTATAGCCCGGCGGAATGAGAATCCGCGCGGATTTTTGCGCTTATTTTGCTTATAGCGGCGGCGCTTTATTACATTTTCCGAAATCCACTTCGCGCAGCCGGCTCTACTGCGAGACGTTGATGAATGAATCGCTCCGGAATTTTGAGATTAAAGCTCTCCGGACGACGACTGCAGGCTTTATTAATATACGAAATTATTCGAGAGTACACTTTGTATTCTGCACTCATTGTCAGATTATACAGTCGTCGAGTCTTTTTCTCGTAGAAATAATTAGTAATCATCTCAGACGAAACGGCATAACGAAAGTTCTTATAAGAAAGGGCGCAGAAATGCCGCATCATCAGTGACGAGACTCATCGCTCGTAAACGTTTATCGAGGGAGGGAGAGATAAATTTTGGCACACAACTGTTATATACGCGCGATACATCCGATATATATCTACAGCATGGCAGGAGGCAGCTTTTCTCATTTTCTTTATTTGTCTTTCCCCTCCGGCGGCAGGAGCTATCCGACGCTTTATTTGTCTTTCTTGATAGACGCCGAGAGCACAATGGGCCGCCCGGCATTAAGCGTCACACACATAACACACTGCTGATGCATAGTGTGTGTGTGTGTCCTCGTGTTCTGCCGACGTTTCCAGTTTCGTCGCTCATCGCGTTCCCCTGTGGCTTCCAGCAGTTTCGCGATGATGACACCGAGAGATGAAATGTTCGGATGGACCCCGGCGTTTTGTTTATGTTTGCTCTGGAATTGCGTTTTCACAATTTTTTCTTTCTGTATAGTTACAGCGGTATACAGTTAAATGAATTCGAAATTAAAAAAAAAAGATACAACCACCTCGTAGATGCAGGAAAACGAGCCAAGTCCAAAAAAAAAAAAAGCTAATTAGCCGTGCGCAGTGGTAGATTAGCCTCTGAACTTGAAAATTCCTCTCGAGGAATATATACATCTCATCCTCCTCGGCTTCTAATTAGCGACAAGAGCGAGAAAAGAAGGCCGCGTGCGGCGTTATCCACTGGGACCTTGTCGGCTAAAATTAGAATATATTCGAAATTGAAATTTCGGCGGCCTTAAAGCTCCATATATACTATATGTGCGTGCTGGCGGTATAATTATTGCTTTCGCAACGATATGCGATTGAAACACTCGATGCGGGCTCGTTTATATAGAGGACGATAAGTGCGCCAGTTGCTTTTGATGTATTATGCGCTTGCGGACGGTTTTAAAAAATTTTTAATTTTTCGGAGAAACGGGACCCGCAAATTAAGCTAGATTTTTAATTACTTTCTGGAAATTCTGTGCTTTTCGCACGAGTTGTCTCTTTTCATGACTTCAAAATTTGAATGTTGCAAAGGCGTTGACGAAATTTTAGTAAACGCGCGCTATAGAAAAAAGTGCTTTTACACGTATAATAATTAATTTAATTAATTAACGTTATCATACCGTGAAATTCTCGGTGAATTAAAAAAAAAAAATTCTCTAAAGTACTGCATCAAAGCTCGGCCGGTTTTTTTGATGCATAAAGTTAACTACGTCAGAACGTCGGCCAGTGACAGAAAAATAATTTGTTCGCGTAATCCCTCTTTATTACAGCCTGTTTTCCATGCGATAAGTATCTTCACACTGCGTTTATTCGCAACAGTTTATTACGTTTCCAAGAATTCAAAATTAAGCGTTCCATCAAGCTCGGCGTCAGTCAAGAATATAATACCGGACAATAATTGCCTGCGAATATAAAAACTATATAAATATACAGTAGATATATAAAAAGTAGGATCGCAGCACAGAGCACTTCTCTCGTTCAAATGCTAAGCGTTGGCTTCTGCCTCTGACAGCTTTTTAATGGCGCGGATATATATACCGACGTCTGACCTGTTACGCACTTTCTCTACTTCTCGCCAATTTTGTTTCACAATCGAGAAAATTTTTCTTCGAGCCATACATCATTAAAAGTCGCGTATAAAAAATAATATGCATTACAAGCACGAAAGCTCGCGATTCCAGTATTAATTCATTAACGATTTTCCCTATACATAATAAAGCACTTAACGATTTTGAGGTCACGAGAAGGCTGCGCCCTCGATGATCCTATCTCCTTCAACCCAGATAAGAACGAAAAAAAAATCATACTTTTTCAATCATCGCAAAGCAACAGCTCACCAGTTTAATTACCCCTTTCTCTCTCTCTCTCTCTCCCACGACAACATTTTTCGAGTGCAGTGTACACTCGAAGCATACAACACACACCTCAGGGTAAGCCCCTCATCCCGAGGGAGTGTTTACGTTACACGAGTGAGCGCAGGGCAACAAAAAAAACAGGGAGTATAAAAACAACGGGAGATATGCTCGTCGAGAATGAAATATTTACCGGCGGAATCAGGTCAGTTTCGAGTGCGCGCATTGTACATGCGAAACATTATTAACCGGGGAATCGATTCGCCTCGACGTTCCCTCTCTCTCTCTCTCTCTCTGTCTTTCGTATTATTATGCAACCCGACGTGCTGTCGTCCTTACGACAGAAAAACGAAATTGTATCGTGTGCCCGCAGCTCTGATACGACGGTGTACGTGTGTGTATGTATGCGTGTATGTGTATAGTATTAGCGATTGCAGCACTGGCGGCTTATCAACGAGGTGACGGACACTCGTTTGCATTTCTCGCCGCGGCGTCCGGCGCTTCGATATACTGCGGCTTTGCTGGGCAGCTTTCGTTTTTCGTTTGCCCGAATATAACATCGATCGCTCTCTCTCTCTCTCTGTTGTGTCTCTCTGAGTTTTGTGGAATGGGTTGGATAATAATTCTCGAGGCTTGGGAACGTTTTTTTTTCTTTTTAAAGCGTAAATCGAGTAATATTTTAAAAAGATAATATGCCAAAGCTATATATTGCTATGTTTCAGATAAAACGTTCATGTTTTTCTAAATTACATAAATTTTCAATAAAAAAGCTGTAATTAAATCCTTGATAAAAAAAGACCACTCAACTATCATTACTGTATCACTAAAAGCGTATCAGGCATATATATCCGTTCGAGAAAAAAAAACTGTCCGAGTCAGTGCGCGATAACGACGTCGAAGCAGCAGCAGCAGCAAAAGTCATTAACAAAGCTCGGTAAAAAAGCATTACAATAATAACTCTCCGATACGAGAAAGCCCGACTTTCCACTCGGCTGGTCTATCCTCTCGCAGCGCGAAAAAAGCCACACACGGCCGCAATTTCCAGGTGATTTAACGCCGAACCCTCATTCTCTCTCTCTACTCTCTCAAGCTTTAATCCAACTAAGAAAAATGCCCCGAGAGCAGGATGAAATCGAGCGCGAGGGAGACGAACACACAATCGATACAACACGCGTAAATGGGGCAGCCAACGCTATACTCGATCTTGTTTCGTTAAACGCTGCGCGAGAATCAACTCCGTGATTGTGTGCATAGTTATTATACGAGAGGTAAAACGCGATAGTTTGAGAGAGAGAGAGAGAGAGAGAGCTTCCTTTTATTATTTTATTTTTGTATAAATCACGGCAAAAAAAAGGACTTTTTCATTCACAGCCTCGTAGATTATACGCAGCGTTTTTTCATTACATTAAAAGCCCAGCGCTTTATTTTGGCGAGTTATTAAAATGTTAACTAGGAATTTTTCGCGCTGTTGAATTCGTACGCAAGAGAGAACGCCACTGGATCTCTCATTCTCATCGCTATTATGAATTATTCAGGCGACGACGAAAAAAATTAGGGCAAGAATTTTCATTTACACCGAGAGAGAGAGCTTCGGACAAAAAAAATATATAGCTTCTCAGTCGAATCAATTCTCTAAAAAAAAAAACTCCGTCGTGTTGACGCGTGTAAGCCGGCGATTAAAAAGCCGCACACCGAAAAAACCTCGTGTAATCGCGTATATATATATACGCGACGACTTCCGTCCATCGGTCATATTACCTACACACGAGATAGCTGATGTTGTATAGAAGTGTGCTGACTCGAGCGGATTTTTCGTTGAGCCTGGATTTCCAATTTTCTTTGGCTCGACTCTTCCTTTTTTATTTTTTGCTAGAGGACGAGTAGAGATACCCTTTTGAACGGCCGGCTTTTCTTCGACGTGATAAGTGAGGCCAGAGGTCCGGCCGTGAGAGAATGTTCGTGCGAGAGTGGAATTTGCTCTCGGGAGGGAACGAGTTTCGACGTTTTTGCGCTCTTTTATGAATTTTTTTTCTCGCTTTCAGAGAAAGAGAGGATGAATTTTACCGGATTCCTTCGCGTTGCCAGCGCACATGTGTCATCCTTTTTATATGAATTGGGGGGGAGGGCGATTGTTAGGAGGTGGAGCATTTTTCTTTCGAATCGACGAGCGGAAATTTGTAGTTTCTTTACGCATCATCAGTAAATGGTTTGCTCTATAAGGTTGAATAAATTTTCTTTCGCGTTTATAATACTTAACTATAAAGCAGCCCTACCAACATATCCCGAAAAGTTTCTCCTAACAAGTATATCCAACTGGTCTGGAGCACCGAAATTTAAAAACTTTTCGCAGGAGAAAACGCATCCGCACTGCGAAAACAAGCTCGCGCGATGTTTGCCCCGCAAACATTCATCATTAGCGAGAGAGAGAACCAGCTCTCTTGAATTCGGTCGTGCGAGGGCGTGGGTATATATACATATATATATAATACGTGTGCACTCGAAAATTAAAATCCCGACGGATCGAGCTTGAAAGCTCGTTCGCGCTGAATAAAACGAGTTATCCTACTTTTTCATTATTGTGTTATATATATACGCGTTCACTAACTCTGCGTTTTCTTTTCTGTTGCAGGTGAGTCACCGAGTTCAATATCAGATCGTATTATATAGACGAATGAAAATGGGAGAAATCTGTACTTAGCACAGAATCATCGTTTAACGAGAACACAGAAACGGACGGGAGTATAATTAATTAATACGCAGCCCTACAACAAACTCCCTCTTCATAATAGGATGATTTCACGCGTAATTAACGACGCCACTCCCATCAGGTATATTAAAGCTACGTTCGTTCCGTTTGATGGATGGGACTCTCTCTCTATATATATATAGACTCGCCGGTCAATGAATCAGCTGCAGCGAGTGACTCTGTGCTTTCTCTTTGAGTCGGTTCGCGTAACGTTATATGTATAGATATATAGGTTATAGGTTAGGTTTGTTCGTCTCTCAGATTAGAGGGAATTCATTGTTTCGCGGGTAGGTATACAGAACGACGAGCTTTTCTCTCGTGAATTACGCCCGCCGCGAGAGTCGAGTGGATTCGGCTGGCAACCGCCACGTTTAACGACGTTAGTTATACTATAACCGGATTAGCCGCGCGCGACCGCTAGTTGAATTTCCCGCGCGAGCTTGCAAAATTTTCGGGGAATCCCTCTCGATGCTTTTGAGCCGGATGGATTTTCTAAACCGAGTGTACTGCTCTCTACATTTTGTCAGAATTGTCGTGACACCATTATATACAGCATGTTATTATGTGCTATTATAATACACGGTTATTGCGCTACATTGCGTTGTATATCGCTCAGGCAGTACAAAAGCGACTCCTTGCGTAAAAATCCGAGAAACAAAAGCCGCACGCCCGTTAATGCCCGAAGGAGAAAAGACGCAAAGTGCTGTGTTGCGAGGGGGAAAGAAAAGGAAAAACACAGAAATATAGAGACTTCCGGCAATTAAATCACCGACAAGCATACACAAGGGCTCGGAAGCAGTATATATAGCGAAATACGCACCGATCGATACACGTTATACTGCATCACACTTACCTATACACGTATTATATGTTCAACTCCATTTTTGCGAAAACTCAGCTCGTCATCTCCATGACACAGCTGTCATTCGCAGGATACATCTCACGCTGAGAGTATATATATATATATATACATGTATATAGTCGGTCCTTTGCATATATAGTATATATCGCAACGACGCATTATGAAATTTAATTGCCGCGAGCGAGCTCGTGTGTGTGTGGGGGTCTCGAACGAGCCGTTAATTCGATCGAGCTTGATTGCGCATGAATTATGTAACGCGTGTATAGTGTGCGCGTTCTCTGGATCATTGTGCAGCACACAGTCGGTCGGTTATATCGCTCGTAAATAAGATGTCGAATAGCGGCTTTGATGCGCTCTCTCTCTCTCTCTCTCTCGCACTTTTGACGGTGGTTAACTCGCTAAAGGTCGTGAGATTGGAATTCATTGGTGGAAAATTGGATCGGATTTGAGTTTTCATACTTGACTAGATTGAATTTCGCAGCGGATTAGTTCTCTAGCAGTTTTCTTTTTTAAGCGTGTACCGCCTGATGCTTGAATTTTTAACAGAAAGTTTCGTCGATGCTTAAATTTCTTTTTTAAGGAAGATAGCAAATTTGCAGTTAAAATTCTCGCAGCTGTGAATCGCTAACACGAGAATTTTTGAAACAAGAAAAAAAATACACCGCATTCGGTATTCACACGTATGCGTAATTGCATATACAAGTAAACAATGCAAATTAATGCACTATCTGCGACGTATACACGAAAAATTAATATTTACACTCGATCTCCACGCTTATATATATGAAAACATCACGTGTCGTCGCTTGATTCGAGCGGCTTTTAATTAAAACTCGCGCGTATGTGTATATAACGTATTAAAAACTCACGAAAAATATACCTCCACCGCAGAAGTGACGTCGTCGCACGCGACGAGTCACCGGGTCTCATTAGAGCCGCTCATCGACAAAAGAGCAAATCCATCCGCCAAAAATAGCAACGACACATGCACACACACACAGACTCGCGAAACGAGTCGAGAGATGCACGTACAACCTCAATATATATATATAGGTATAAAGTAAATACATATATAATATATACATCCGGCCGATCGATCCCGACGAGCGACGGTTAAAGCTCTGCGCAAACAATCGCGAGACGACTTTCAGGAGGAATATTATTACGAGTAAGCCGCTGTTTTCTTATGGTCGAGTTTGTTTAATTCTCGCCGAGATACGTGCACTATATGCAACTACATCGGATTATTGTTGTGTGCTTCGGCGAAATTCGTTTTGAGATTTAATGTTTTAGTTCTATAATATATAGGTACTTGTGCGGGCGAAAGAGGATACGTTATATAGGTGCACGAATTGGAACGTGTTTTTGGTTGTTTTTCCAGCGGGAAGTGGGTCATCGGTTAGCGAGTTTTGCGGTGTAGAAGGATTTTTGTTGGGGCGAAAATGAGTATAGGCTTGTGCTATTTTAAGACCTTAGATACGTTGATTTCAGGAATTAAGAATTATATACATTATGCTCGCATATGTATATATAGGAGGGATACACGCGAAATTGGAGAGCTTCGAATATCCATAACTATTATATGAATTATCGTGCTCAGTGTCACCGATAATTGATTTCCTTATATATTCTCCTCTATATATCGCAGCGAGAGATACCCAGCCGATAATCGCGTTATCCTATACTATAAAATCGAAAGACCATGAGAGCCTATATAGCATAGATATCCGCGCGTCGTGTTCGATTCTAGCAAATAATGTGAGTAAAATCAGGGCTTTCCAATGCCTGACCTACTCTTTTGATTCTCGACTTTTGTGTAAGGACTCGTAGGAGCAGCCTTCGGATATATATATGAGACGTGTGTTTGCGTATATATACGGAGCAGAAAAGAGGATGACATCGGAAATCCATACAAGTAATGCGCGCTGTTCGGAAAAAAAACACAACTTAGGAATTCGCGTCCGTATATAGAGACAGAGTAAACAAACTCGCGAGTTTATCGGATTACGGAGTGTATTTTTAACCGGACACCCGCAATTTTTTATTAATATTTCAGCGATGCACGGGTGAAGAACCAACGAGGATAATCGATGCCAAGTCGGTTATGCAAACAATTAACCGAGCTATCGTATAACTCTAAAACACATCAAGAGCAGGGGAAGGAAAGGGGCTCGGGAATCACACTCGCGAGTAATCCGCGGATTAAAATTAATCCGGCGAGTCGGAGAACGAACTCGGCGGAATTATTAACGTCGAGCTAATCAAGTCGCGTCAAAGTTTCTAAATGGCGTGCGCGGCAGGCTTGCAATTTCGTGCGTTCTAAGAGTGGCTGAAAGCCCCCTAAAAGGGGGCCGATGATAAATAAGCTCCCTATACGACGTATTTCGTCGATAACATTAAAAACTAATTTACAATGTAACTTTGCAGGATCGCTAGAGGCGCAAACAGAACCATCCGAGTGTAGGGGGCTCGTGCGTAAGGGTCTACATACCAGCATACACGACGGGCAGTCCGGCGAGCGCGTCTCGTGCGGCTGCGGCAGGGGCGGAGGCGACGGCGACGCTAAGGTGATCCCAGCCGTGGGCGCATAAGCGCTAAGAGCAATACATCCAACCAAAGTCCGACAAGTCCAATAAGCAGCAAATAGACCAAGAGCTCGTTGGAGGCAGAGATTGAAGCATCCGAGCGCCGCAGCGAGAGAGACAAAGAGAGACTCAGAGACAGAGAGTCAGCGCAGCAGCAGACAGGCGGCTTCGGCGTCCTTACGGGCCCGACGAAGCTCGAGTTGAGCCAGCGGCAGGCGGTAGCAGCAGCGAGCGCATAACATGATCGACCCGAGTTCCTCGGAGGATGAGGACATCGAGGAGGACCGAAGCGTCCACCAGGGCGCCGGTGGCAGGGGTCGTGGCGGTCCGCCCCAAGTGGCGGCGGCTACTGCAGTCGGCCACGGCGCCCGCTACCATGGCTCTAGTGGGGGCGGAGGTCCCGCCGTAGGGTCGGTCGGGTCGGGGGGCTACGGGGCCGGCGGAGTTGGGGGTCCCGGAGGTCTGGGCTCGACGGGGGGAGGCTCGCCGGGTCCAGGGGCCCTCGCCGCCGGCGTCGGGCCTCACGGACGCAGGGGCGCCAAACCCGGCCTGTCGGCGAGCAGCGATCTCGACGGCCCGGGTGGCCAGCCGGGCCTCGATGTGCCCGGCAGCAACCACATGGCCGGCAGCGCCAGAAATTCCCTCTCGCCCTCGATGAGCGCTCACCAGGACGCTGCCAATTACAGCAAGGGCCAGAGGCCCACGAGTCCGTCGCCGTCCGTCGCCAGCGAGAAGACCGATCAAGAAATCCAGGTAAGCGATCTACCTTACCGACGGTGGACCCCTATTTCAAAATTAACGTTTTATAAAAAAAAAAACTTTACGCAGGACAAGCAAGAACGCGAGGAGGAAGAGAGGAAGAGGAGGATACAGCTATACGTATTCATTACGAGGTGCATCGCTTACCCGTTCAATGCCAAGCAGCCGGCGGACATGCAAAAGCGACATTTGAAGATCACGAAGCAGCAGCTGGAGACTCTGTGTTCTCGCTTTCAGGTATACACGCATATTCTCTACTCTATCGGTCGTATTTATAATATCAGTGCAGTCGACGAGGTACGGAAGCCTCTCAGCGTGCAAAACTCCTCCCCCCCCTCTCTCGCCACCCGGTAATTCGCGCGCGGAAGCCCTCGTCGCTGAGGAGCTCGCTCGCCGCGTCCGTAACCTTCGCCTCCGGAGGCGAATCGATCTCAAGAAAATCTGAGCTTCCGTCGTCGTCGATATACGACGACGGTGCGGCGCGAGTTACGCACTCGCGCTCGCCTGACCGTATACTAAATCCTTGAAACTTGAAACTGATGGAGATTCTGAGCGCTAGAGAGCGCGTAATTTCCGTAAATTCAATGTGTACAGTAGGGTGAATTGACACTCGGTTCGTTTGGCGCATTAAGTAAACTTGACAAGGGGCTTTTGATTATACCTATATCTATGATGAACGTATCGCAGTTGACGAGTGTCTTCTTGATTGAATGAACTTTCTCTCATTTCTCGACAGAGTTTTTTAAAAGGCGAGACGCAGATAATGGCGGACGAGGCCTTCCACAACGCGATTCAGAACTACTACGAAGTATTTCTGAAGAGTGAGCGCGTGATGCGCATGGTGCAAAGCGGGGCTTGCTCGCAGCAGGACTTCCGCGAGGTGTTCAGGAATAACATCGAGAAGCGTGTTCGCAGCCTCCCGGAAATCGACGGTCTTAGCAAGGAGACTGTGCTGGCCTCGTGGCTGGCCAAGTTCGACTGTATCTTCAAGGGTACAGGGGACGAGGACACCAAGAGGCCCTCGCGAATGCAGCAGCAGTCACTGAACTCCGAGCTGATACTGTCGAAGGAACAGCTTTACGATATGTTCCAGCAGATACTTGGCGTGAAGAAATTCGAGCACCAGATCCTGTTCGGCGACCTCCTGCTGAACTCAGCCGATGAGCAGGCTGCGGCCATCAGGAGGGAGCTGGACGGCCGCGTGCAGAAAGTAAACGAAATGGAGAAGGTGCGATTATTATACCTATACCTATTCTTAGCTATTACATATACAGGTAATAAACAACTCGTAATTTGTCGACAGAATCGCAAGCTCATGCCGAGGTTCCTCCTTAAGGAGATGGAGTCGCTTTATATCGAGGAGCTCAAGTCGTCTATCAACCAGTTGATGGTTAACTTGGAGTCGTTGCCCGTCTCCAAGGGTTCGATAGACGGCAAGTACGGGTTGCAGAAGCTGAAGCGTTACAACCACCGTAGCGATCGCTCCCGCCCCCGTAATCAGAGTTCCCTCGCTAACGACTCCGCGGACTCGGAGCCCCAACTGACGAAAATGGACGTAGCCCTCTCGTTTCCGCTAGAGGTCGTCGTCATGGAAGTCAAGGGGTTAAAGAGTCTCGCGCCCAACCGTATCGTTTACTGCACCATGGAGGTCGAAGGTGGCGAGAAGCTGCAGACCGATCAAGCCGAGGCGTCAAAGCCTATGTGGGACACGCAGGGCGACTTTACGACCATGTATCCCCTGCCAGTGGTCAAGGTCCGGCTCTTCACCGAGAACCCGGCGATACTCGCCCTGGAGGACAAGGAGCTCGGCAAGGTCGTGCTCAGACCGACGCCCCAGCCATCCTTGGCGAACAAGGGTCCCGAGATGCACCGCATGACCGTGCCTCGGAGCAATCCCGATCAGGATCTTCACATTAAGATCGCTTGTCGGATGGAGAAACCGCTTAACCTCAAGAACTGCGGCTACCTCTACGCAGTCGGCAAGTCCGTGTGGAAAAAGTGGAAACGACGCTTTTTTGTTCTAGTCCAAGTCTCACAGTACACCTTTGCGATGTGCTCGTACAAAGAAAAGAAAAGCGAGCCGTCGGAAATGATGCAGCTGGATGGCTATACAGTGGACTACATAGAGTCGGTTTCCGCTAACCTCATGGCTGGTATGGACTTGCAAGGCGGAAAGTGAGTGTTTTTATTTATCAATCGCGGGTTCTTGACTGGCGCGCGTTATTTATTGCTCTCTCTCTCTTTCTCTTCAGGTTCTTCTTCAACGCCGTCCGAGAGGGAGACAACATTGTCTTCGCCTCGGACGACGAAACAGAATGCATTGGGTGGATTCAGTCAATGTACCGGGCGACCGGTCAGTCACACAAGCCCACGGCACCCGTATCTATAAGGAGCTCATCGTCGAACAAGCCCGGCGAAAACGACAAGAGCAAGAATCACGGCATGGAGGAATACGTCGTCGCCGATCCCTGCAAATTCGATCACGCCAGCCTTTTCAAGACCCTGCAGACCTTGACCCTCGACTACAGACTGTCGGACCCCTACTGTTCTCTCGGATGGTTCTCACCTGGTCAGCTCTTTGTGCTCGACGAGTATTGCGCCAGGTAAATCAATTTTTTTTGTTTTTTTTTTTTTAAATCTCTTTCAAAAACTAATTTACCCGCCGACAGATATGGAGTGCGCGGCTGCTACCGGCACTTGTGCTACCTCAGCGATCTACTCGACCGAGCGAAGCGCGGCGTCATGATCGACCCGAAGCTCATCCACATCAGCTTCGCGTTCTGCGCGAGCCACATCTACGGCAGCAAATCCGACGGAGTGGTATCCATCACTCACGAGGAGAAGGACAAGTTCCAGGACGTCAAGGAACGCCTCAGACAACTGCTCGAGGAGCAAATCACCAACTTTAGGTATACAATACAGAGTGTACAGTAGTAGTGGTATAAGCTGCAATACCGTCTCGTCTCACCAATCGAATCTTGTAACGATCGCAGGTTCAGCTTTCCGTTCGGCCGGCCCGACGGCGCACTACGAGGTACTCTCTCGCTACTGGAAGGTGTACTGATGAAGGACATGGTTACGCCGGTTCCACCCGAGGAGGTACGAGGCATGATCAAGAATTGCCTGGAGATCGCGGCCCACGTGAACTATGAGAAGCTCGCTGCAGAGGCTAAAGTCGGTCAAGATCTCGATGAAGATGTTCCTCCCAGCAAAAAGCTGGAGGATCTCGTGCATCTCGCTACGATTTGCGTCGATTTGCTCCAGCAAAACGAAGAACATTATTCGGAGGTATTAGTTAGGTTTTTAGAACTCAGTGTTCATTGTCCGGGGCTCTCGGGACAGAGGGTAGCATGCTCTGATTACGGACTTGGTAAGGGTCCGACATACCTCCTCAGAAGACAATCAATCGCGTCTTAGCTTTTATATACTTTGTATGCTTTTATACTAGTTATTGCCACCTAGATTATATATTACATATGTCATTATTAGACACAATTATTAGAGTCACTATCACAGAGATTAGTTTTTAATCAGAATCATGCACAGTGCAAAGGGGTGTATCGGGCTCGCCTGTACTAGAGTCGCTACTGCGAAGAATTCGACAATGGCTTGCCGAATTCTTCCTCGTTTTACTGTACCCAAATGTGGTGTCTTAAAAGATAAACCTTCGAGGGCACCGATCACTCCTCGCACGCATCAGTAACGAGTAGAGTCATTAATCTCACATATGATAACAGTAGTGTTCTTGATGGAAGAGCAGCGGCTGACCAGTATGTACGTACGTATTTATAGTAGAAAACACATGCCAAAAATGTGGAGACGAGATGAGTAAGAGTAAGTCAATACAATTCATCCCGCGCGTATAATTACGAGTATCGTGCGTAATAAAAGTAGATGAATCATGCAAATTAGTGTCTTCTGGGTTCTCGAGGGCCCCGCGCTCAGTGTCGGCGTCCCCACCGCTCTGAGCTTCATGGAACATCGCCCGCCGTAAATGTGTGTCGTCCAATATTTTCACGTTTCGCTCCTACTACACTGCACCGCAGGCGTTCGCCTGGTTTAGCGACCTCCTGGTGGAGCACGCCGAGATCTTCTGGGCGCTCTTCGCCGCCGACATGAACAAAGTCCTGGCCGAACAACCGCCCGACACCTGGGACAGCTTCCCACTATTCCAGGTGCTGAACGACTACCTCAGGGTCGACGGTGAGTTTTTGGCGCTACTCCAAGCCTAGTATAGTCTATCAATATCAATTTTGACGTATATAAGAACAAATCCTAAGACAAAGTGAAATTCTGATCCAGACAATCTGAGGGACGGGCGGTTCCACCAGTTACTCCGCGAGACGTTCGCTCCGCTGGTCATTAGATACGTGGATCTGATGGAGACGTCGATCGACCAGTCGATCCACAAGGGCTTTGAGAAAGAGCGCTGGGAGATCAAAGACAACGGCTGCGCCACCTCGGTCGATCTCTTCTGGAAACTCGACGCTCTCCAAACCTTCATCAGCGGACTCCACTGGCCGGACCAGGAATTCCGAACCCATCTGGAGCAGCGACTCAAACTGATGGCTTGTGACATGATCGAAGCTTGCATCCAGAAGACCGACGCGGCATTCCAGCAGTGGCTCAAGAAAGGGGTGACCTTCAGCTCGACCGACTACATCATACCATCGGAAATGTGCGCTATGGTTAACGTGATTCTGGATGCGAAGAATCAGAGTTTTAAGCTTTGCGCTGTCGATGGGGTCGATGTGGTAAGTTCGCGGGCGCAAGTCGTCCCGTAACACGGTAATGTGTGCTCTTATACTCTATCGCGCGATTTTTTTCCTCTTATATTATTATCATTGTAACTATACCTATGATGACATAGACCTATAATATAACGAGCGTAACTCTGTGATGTGGTTTGTTGATGAGATTTGAAGGACAGGGGTAACGTAAAGGATCTTCTATCTCTCTATTCTCTTCTTAGTTGAAGCCCGGTCGTAAAAGGTCCACACGCTTCCGCGGACTTCTATGGGGCGAAAGTCGTCTGTGATTTTTGATATACGCACATATTATAATGTCCGTTTGCGCGGAATCTCCGTGGACGTGTCTGGACGCTTTGCAACCAGGAGTCTATATACTTATTATTTTTCTTTCTCTTCGCCATAACATCTTTTTTTATAGAAAATTTCTCTCGTAGCAATGTGTTGATATACATATAGGATTAAGAGTGCTAGACAATGTGTATGACGTATATATTGATAGACGGACACTTTTAGGTAATATTATTCTATACAATTAAGTTTATACGCTGCAAATTGATCAGACTCTGTTTTTTTGTGTTCTTCAGTTTTTTATTACACTTTCTTTCGGTCCCGCCGACCGACTTTTATCTTATGATTTGCTCATAGCTAATAGTGCAATCCTCATAGGACACGATCTGTCTCTTTGTTTTTACCTTTTTTTCCTCTTCGATCGAGAAATTAGATGCGCAAATCCTGATGCTAGCTGATGCAAGGATTATCATATAGTTTATAGAACACGACAATGTCGCTTAAAGTGTACAGATATATACATCTATTGACACTTTGACATGTGAGAATAATCATTGAATAGAGGCCAAACAGTTTTTTTTAAGGCAAGAACAAGCTTCGTACAACCATTGTTACTTTCGCTTCTTTTCAATTATTATTATTATTATTATTATTAATACAGTAGCTATAGTTGCGTTGCTAAAATTCCTTACTACAACAGTTATCTACACAGTTTATACTTAGCAATCACCACGCTCTAAATTTTTTGCACAACTCGGCATTAACATCTGTCTCTGCAATTCAAGCGCACCTATATGAACAACCGTATCTTATATATACAATACGATTCCATTCTCTACTAGTACTATATTATAGAGTTATATATACTTATACAAACGAAGCAAAATTTTCAAAGAAGAAGAGATAGCCACTGCAAAGAATTCAGAGAGTGTAGAAAACGCGGCGTACCCAGTCCTGTCCACGATGTTAACATGTCTCTTGTGTTGTTTAACGCAGCATCAATACCACGCGAAAATCGACGACCTGATCGAGAAGACGTTGGCCGCCATGTCCCAGGGGATGATCAACAAGCTCGTCAGCATCCTCGAGGCGACGTTGTCGAAGCTGTCGCGCTACGACGAGGGATCGCTCATCGGCTCGCTTCTCAGTTTTGCGGTGAGTGAACGTCGTTGGTGTCAGAGGTTGACGTGCGTTCGAGTCAACCCGACTAATATCGTGCGTTGGCTCTTGCAGAAGGTGTCGGGAAGCGGAAAGGAAATGGGCCAAGCTTACGTGAGCTTCACGAGAAACAGCACCGAGCAGATTCGCAGCAAAGTCATCGATGAGCTCTGGATTCTCAACTTTTTCGAGGTAAGCCTTCTAGATGCTGACTCGACACGTGACGTGACACGTGAGTGACTTTTCTTTTGTTGGCAGCAATGGTATACAGCACAGGTCCAGTTGCTGTGCAACTGGCTGACTGAGCGGATGGATCACAGTCTGCACCTGTATCAGTGCACTTGCCTCGCTCACATTGTAAAGAAGGTCTACTCGGACTTCGAGCTTCAGGGAGTCATGGAGGACAAACTCAACTCGAAGACATATCAGACTGTATCCCAGAGGATGCAGACAGAGGAAGCAACTTGTGCCTTAACCATGAGCTCTCATAACGAAGAGTAAGTTATCGTATATGTCTTATACAACTTTGACGATTCACGAAAGTAGAATTTCAGCGATTAACGCTTTTTGTTCTTCTTTTTGCAGAGGACTGTCGGAGAACGGCAACGACGACGATGTCGAGAGGCCCAAGACGAAGGTGACAATAGTCGAGAACATAACGGGCGAGGATGGCATAAGCATCAGCAACGTCACGTCGAACGTAGCTAGCCGAGTTGGTAGCATGTTCGAGAAAGGCCTTGGCGGCCTTTCTACGAAATTTGGCGGGGCCACCAGCTGGTTCTAGAGAGATTTTTCTAGTAATCCTGTTCCACTGTATTGAAAGAGAAAAAAAAAACGAGAGATGCAAGAGAGAACGTATTAGTGAAAAAGGCAGAGAGAAATATTAGAAAGAAAGATCTATATTTACCTAGAACGTTCCTTCGCATTCACTCGTCTTAATAACAGAAAGATTAAAAAAAAAAAACAAAGAATTGACAAAAAGTAATAATTATAAGTAAGTTCCGACATCAGATGACGCCAAGGTGTTATAGCAAATAAACTTAGAACTTATAACGAGAGAAAGAAAAAAAATCCCTCGTAGGATTTTGTTGATTATATAGTCACGAACGACGAGAATTGGATACACATCACACACAGACACACAGATACACCTACGAGTGAGCAAAAAAGTCAGTGAGAGATGCGAATCTCGACGTTCGTTTGTTGATAAAATGCAGTTATAAATATAAATATATATATATAAATATATGTAACGGTCGATCGTTGATTATTAGTTGACGCTTGTGTCGTTCCGTTTGTATACGTTCGGAGTCTTTGCCGTTCTCGCGACAGTCGCCGCGAGGGGGCGCTCGCAGTCGAGAGGTATATATACATATTATATACACATGGTCAGACAGGGATAACACTGCAGACACACAGATCACAGAATATTATATACCACCACGACACCTGCACACACGATGACAAAATGGAGCAGACGGCGGAGCGACCGAAGATGAAATGGCGCTTGAAAGTATTTCCTCTCTTGTAAATGCGTCAGCGGACGAACGAATCGCTTCTGCGGATATAATATATATATGTATGTTATATAAAACAAACCAAAAAAAAAACATGCCAAGGCTATTTAGATACGTAATAGATGGTTGATCGCGCGCGGTCACAGAGAATCTCGTGAGGTATAATAGAGGGACGACGGAATCGGTACATATAATATAATACCTATGATTAACAGACACAATACGCGCACTGATGCTAAAAAGAATGTATGAGGGCAAACCAGAAGTGAGATAAATAAGCGTGAAGTGAATTTAGCGTAAGCAAGTAAACAAATATGTATATAATGCAAGTGTACGTGTATCAAAATGATGAAAAAATAAAAATACCGATGTAACGTGTAATCATGATATGCGCGTAACTGAAAAAAAAAAAAAAAAATACATTGAGAAAAAAAGAAGCAGATTAAATTTTCCTATTTAGCGTATTTATCGATCTATTGGTTTACGATTTATAAGATGAACTAAGCTTCATTCTTAAAGTTATAATTATTATATATTATACATCACGAGTATCGTTGAAATATTGTTATGACAGACTTGTATTATCATTGTTTCCTTTCGATTCGTTCGAATGATATGATAAAAATATTATTGCTAGTGTATACTGCGATTCGTCTGCTAATGCATCATCAGAAAGATTAGAGAAAATAAAAAAAGAGCGGGTATAAACCGAGGGATTAAAAAAAAAAATTGTCATGTCAAAACTCGTATTGTTTTCTACTTAATTGTCCGTTCGTTTCAAGTTACGTATTAGGTACCGGTAGTTCTGCGCTCGCAACTTTCTGCTATGCTTGAGGAGGATTGTTTTCCTCGTTATATTAGAGTTTACATTGTCTCTCTCTCTTAGTCTCTTCTGATGAATCGCGTACGAGCATAAGCCGGCCAATACGTGAGTTTTAGACTCCGCGTGATAGTAAACATGTAACTTTGCATAATATTCTACGATGAATAAGTCGCGACTACAGACGAGGGGATACGTAGTTTTTTTGTCATTTTTATTTTCGATGAAATCGTTGACTTCCTTACGTAGGTGAGCGCGGATAATTTAGCCGATATTCGTTCGTGGAATCGATCGTTCGGGGTATTTCGCCGCAAGACGGAGATGATGATACTTTCGGAGTACGTATATAGTTGTGGTAATTTTTTACGCAATAATAATAATAATAATAATAATAATTAAAAAAAGGTAAAGCCTCTAGGCAGCTTTCGTCATAAAGGATAAAAATCGCAAGTAAAATATAATAAACTTATATGAAGCAGAAAAAAAAAGTAAAGACGATTTTCAGGTTCCAATCCGTCTATATACATTTACATAACTTAAAGCGTACGAATGTTGCATTGATATTTCAAGTTGGTGGTATACATAATAATAATAATAATATAGGAGTATTTAATAATAATTAATAACGATAATAGAAGGGCATAGCAGAAACGACCGAAGCGCCACGTACGAATTTTCTTAAAGGAATCATATAATATATATATTATAAAACGCAGGTTACAAGAAAAATGTGCAAAAAAACCATTATTAATTAGCGTTTAGATATGCAGCGGAAGCTCGTGTCGATCGAAGACTATAAAACGAAAAAAACGGTCGGTGCCTTTATAAATTTTGTCATGATAATAAGAGAATAAAAAAAAATAATAATAAAATTTTAAGTATCGACGACGCGAAGGAAGATTATTAAGTGAAAATGCACGACAAATTATCAGTCTCCACTATCTTAAAATGATATATCTAATAACGTTTGACGACCATTCACACTTTATCGAGAACTATATAAATACACTATATATATTCGGACTAGACCGCGCGTATAATCTATGCGTTAATATAGACAAACGCAACAACTCTTTGATTACTTTTCATTCGACGATATTCTCTTCCTTCCAAAACAACACACGTAACGACAAAAATGCACCATAGATAAACGAATTTGCCATTGCAATAATATTTACCGACAATAGGACGAGTATACATAATATTATACATAGATTCGTTTCGTTTGATAAAACAAACTTATGATGACGTATGAATAATAACGATCGGACGTTTCTCCAGGCACTGAATCCTTTCGCTTTTACAGTCTTCCCCTACTCTGCACTATACGTCCTCTCTATAAACTCACGCGACACTTGAAATATACAAAAGATCTCTCGGGGGCATGTAATAGCGGTGATAATAAATTCAACTGATGAGGAAACGAATAAACACACACAAGTCTATATAGAAGCTTGTATCACGTCTTCGCGTGTACATACACCCCTATATATTTATAGAGTCGACCTAAAGACACGCGTAAACGACTTGTCTCACTTGCACACTTTTCTTCTGAGCCTTATAATTGGATCTATCGCCTTTTTGAATTTCATTGTTAATTATACTCAGATCCTTGTAAACAGATTTTTCTATGTAATAATACTACTTTGTTTCTGCTTTCCTATTATTATTATCATTACTATATAAAATATAGCAGTCCTTGAAGAAAAACGTACGATATAAACAATGTCCAAGCGAATCCCGCAGAGTAAAACGATATATAAATATAAAATAAAAACGAGTTCGCAAAGATGAGTAATTAAAAAAAAAAGGTATAAAGGAATAGGATAGGAAGAAGCGTCTCGTAGCCTGTCGAGCGAAACGGATTTGTCGTCGCGAAAGCTGAGAAATGGTGCGAGAGAAGGAGCGACGTGTAAATATTTTTAGTAGAGCAGCAGGCAGAGTAACGTGTTAGGAGCCGAGCGCTCGCGAAGTTTTGTATACACGATTATAAGAAAAAAAAAAAAAAATTATCGCGCCGAGGTGTTGTGCACTGCGCGGCCCAGAGTTTGCGACCGCTTTTTGGCCTATGCTCGATCCTATTCCCCCCCCCCCCTGTGATCCTTGTCTCTGCGAATATAAGGAGAGGAGAGCTTTGATTGTTATATTCTCCTGATCTCGGAGAAGAGAAAAGTGTCCTCGGATCACGATGGTATATACGAGACACTTGTTTGTTCTCCCACCCGTAGCACAAACGTATACTTATTATATTACGATGAAAAAGAAAGAATCCACTTTGCGATCGTTCCACTTTTCGACGTGCAGCGCTAGCCACACTTCTGCGAAACTCTCAATCAACCGTGCTGTGCTATTATTGAAAGGATATGCGATTATAACAAAATGATATAGGAGTTAGCGTTTAAAAGAGAGAGAGAGAGATAACAAAAAATCGGTATTAAGCTTAGTGACTGTCCTGTAAAACGAGGAAGCGGCGACGGGAGAAGCGCTTTTGAGATGTAATATTATCTGAATTTACTTTATACATCTATATCTATTATATATCTGAACGTTGACGATCGCAATATTATCAATAGTTATTAAATATTATAAATACCGGGTTTCGATTTCGATGTCTCATGAAAAGTTAAACTTAACGAATCGAACGACGACGAGTTTTCGTCTGTGGAAGTCTCTTTCAAATTTCTATGTATATCTATAGGTCTCGTAGGTTCGTAGAATGGATAGAAATTGAAATAGATTGCCATCATTTTTCCAAACGACTATTGTGCGTAATTCCAATAACTTAAATGATATATTTTCAAATGTACTTTTTGCATGTGATGTAGCAAATAATTGTTGAAAAAAAGTATGAAATCCGCGGACGAGCGATGAGGCAGCTTCACGCGAGAGAATTAAATATCAGCCAAAATATCTAAGTTACGATCGTCAATAGATAGTTTTGCTATTATATATAAGATGAGAAATTTAATTGAAGAAAAAAAATAATAACAGATTTAAAAGCGATTTTCTTCGTCAAGCTTCGAATAAACTATAGGTATATTATAAATAGCTCGCCCTTATCACAAAATGGACCATATCTGAGAAACGGCTTCATTGCGTCGTCGGGATAGGCACATGATGAGAAAATATACTTTCGAAATTATAATGTTTGTACGAACGTTGAATTTTGCTAAAAAGAAAAATCGAGTGGTGAGGGGAGAGCCACACATAAACACAAACACATGACACAGCCACAAAGCCGAGTACATATCATTTTTTAGAGCTAAATAATTAACGTTTGTAAAATATACAATGTACAACAATCTCAACCGAGGGAAAGGGCTACTGCGAGTGCAGAAATCCGGCTCGAGATATAAATATATATTTTGTTACTTATGAATTTATATATCGTGAGGGCTATACCTTCGACTCGACGAACCGATGAAGAATTTTCTCGGGTGAAAGGCGAGACTCGCTAAACAAAAATCCGTATATCACATATATCGAACTGCAATTTGATTAAGACGCAAGTCGAGAGAGAGAGAGAGAGAGAGAGAGAGAGAGAGTGTGAGAGAGACAGAGAGAAAGTAAGGATTAAGTACGAGACGTATGGTCCTCATTATGAGCTTTTCTACACTACTACTATATTTTCGCACGTGCATCACTATATATTACAGAATAGACGCCCCTCTCCGACGAAGCATGACGGTGATGATGATGATGATGAAAAAGTATATAAACAGAATATGTGCATTATATATAAATATAAATATATCACTTGTACCTCTATCGTCGTTATGTAAACAAAAGCAGAACGTAAAGTAAATGATAAAAAATAAAACTAAAGTTCTCCGGAGATTAAAAAAAAAACAAACGTATTTTCGAGTCCGCTACAGTGTATAGTTACTTTCGATCTACATATTATATTCTTCGAGGCAATATTCACACACTACCTTGTTCGTAAATTTAATAGCTGCGACGTTTTTATTAATGACGAATAAAAAAAAACAAAGATGATGAAGACCCTTTTCCAGACTTCGATTCCTCGCACTTGGAGAATCGAAATAAAAGAACGCGTATAATAATATGTGTACGACTAATTCTAAGTCGAGGCGCCGATCGCTCGGACTCGCGGCCGGCGCCGGAAGGAATTTCAGTATATATATATATAGTCTTAACAATCCTCGATTAAAACAAATTCTCGCTTATCAAGAATATAAAAAGAAAGAAAAAAAGAAGCGCGCCGTCCGCGAGCAGCGACGGTCGGCCGCCGCATCGGCCTCTTAGCGCCTTATAACGCCCTCTGTATATTTTGCGAAGATTGCGAGTTTGAGAAAGAAAGTATAAGCAGGATGTAATAACTGTGCCACAATGCGCCGCTCCTATAACTTACTACTATGTATGTGCACTACGAGATTTACCTTTGTTTTCGCGCGCGAAGAACGTCTGTTTTGCTGATGCTGTTATATAATATTATATATAGTCGAGCGGTAGAATCGAGGCGCTCTGCGACCGACGCGTATATATGTATATATAATTACACGAGAGAGACATCGCGTTAAATCGTTGCTTTTAGTTTTCGGATGCTACGTGTATATTTTCTATGCTCGAGAATGAGGGAGTGACATAAAGGGGGTGTCGAGAGTACCGACGTTTTCTACCTTATCGGTTACTCTGCCGGTAAAGCAGCTGACGTTTTCCAGATCTCTTCTGCGCACCCCCTTGTAAAATACTAGCTAACTGTCATAGCTGTCCTTGAAAACTACTCAAGTTTTTTATTCTAACTATTCTCAGATTCTAGAAAACTCTAGCATACGATATCTATATGAAATAATAATAATAATCTATTCTTGAAATTTTCATCTTTTTCATAGCTTTACTTTCTCTACAGTCGATTGGAAAAGTGAGTCGAAAAAAAACGGGAATATGGAAATAAATAGACGATATTTTTGCACCAAAATAAAGTACGAGAAACTGAGAGTAAATAATGGAAAATAGATCTACCACTATTAGAGTTGCATTGCGTTACGATTCTACTGCGTGCGATGATGGTGACGAGGCACGGTGAGCGATTTCGCGAGAGAGCGTGTGAGTAGCGTAAAAAACGAAAGATAATCGAATTGCTATATAAGTTACGACGTTGTACCTATTAACAAAATGATAAGTAATCTAAAACTATGATGACTATCGACATCATTATTATTATTATTAATATTATTATATTCTTACTATTGGTAAAGAAAAACTCTTGTAATCTATCATAGACTACCTACTAAATAGAGCAGCAAAAATTGCACATGATGATATTTTTCTGCTCCGATCATAAGCTATTTATGCACGTGTAAAAGAGATACGACACTTTGACGAGAAAGAAAAGAAAAAACTAACGAAAAACGCCGACGAGAAAATAAAAAATCTTCTATATCTTCACTTATAAAAGTAAAAAGCAAAAATGATAAAAATGAAAGATTATATAAAAAAAAAAGTATAATGTATACCGTACTCCTCTTCTGATACGTTACGTTGACGACGATTAGACAGTGTTGAAAATTGCGTGGCGAGACGATTATGACATTTTTACTAAATAGACGATGTTCTAGCGGATTTTCCTCTTCTATTATTCTCAACAAAAAAAAACACTCACGACATTCACATTACAGAAACTGTTGTTCTCTACTCGTTCTAATAATAATAAACGAAAAAAAAAACTGTCGAATCGCCTCCAGAACGACCTTATCTAAATTTCGAGTTTTCACCTTCTTTCGAGGGAGCACATGCGAGCTCTTTCTCTTATACTTATAATAACTATATTCTTCTCATCTCTATTGCCTTTCTTTTCAGTTCTATACACGCGACGTCTTTTGTCTCGTGTTTGCTCCCTTATATGAAACTCTATAGCGGTTATTACGTAAAATGTGTATAGAAAAAAATCAACTTTATTTCACGTGCTTTCGCCGCAATATATATTATATGAGTATGAATGTTCCGTAGCGATGATGGAGTAAAAAATAAAAAGCGAGAGATCGCACATGTAGAAGAGCGTGTACAGAGAGCGAGAAAGAGCAAAACAAAAACACGTGCGTTGTAAAAACGGTTCAGTGATAATACACAATCGAGAGAGAAAAATTAACTAACGACTAACAGAAACAAATAAAAAAAAATAATAATAATAATAATTACGACAAACAGAGGTTAACGACGCTAAGCAGACGAAGTTGTGAAAAGGTTTATTTATTTCAACGGACACGCGCGTTGATTCATTTTCATTGTGCAATTTAATAACGACGGTTACGTTGTGTAAATAAATTACATTTAAAACATGAACTACTACTATATCACCTTCATTCGATGATCGATTATTTCTTTTCTATATGTTAATTTTCAGCTTTTTGCTTTCTATTACATTTTCATTATTATACTTCCATTGTATTCCAGGTTATATGTATGTTATTTATTTTGTTTTTTGTTTTTTTTTTCTTTCACATACCTAATTATTCTCTCTGATATGATCTTTTTCTTTTGTTTCACTGCAAAGGTTTGATACGACTGAAGATTGTTTTTTTTTTATATATTTCGTTTTGATTTGGGATCATTGTTTCTAACAACACATCAGTAAACAACTTGTCAACATCCGTCACGTTTCACTCATCAATAACCGCTCACAGATATATATAGAATAAAAGATTGACAATAATTAAGCTCTTAATACTACTTAAATGGATTTTTATTCTACGCATATGTAGACATTTTAGTAAGTATTTATATTTAATAAATTTATTACTTTCGATTGTAATAAATAGTTTATTGAAAAATCGTCAGTTCGCATTATAATAAATGTTCGATTTTAAAGAAAACTCAGTGGTGGGCCTTGTTGTTCGTGCGTTGTTCCTTTATTTTGCATATAACCCGAAAACGTTAGTATTGTGTACGATATAACAATGATCCTATTATATGCCAAGCATATTAAGTAGTAACAGTCCGAGATGACGAGACAGCTGAATGCTATATGCGCGGGTGAGTATATATAAGAAATGAATATCCAATGTCAAACAAATTCTGAATATAAAGTATCGGTAGGTAAGTCTTTTCTCGGTCGGTACAAAGATTGAGGCGGGAAATTTGAATTTTCCATGAATTTTATACAAAATAACAGTAAACCCCAGCAAATGTGATTCCTTATAACAGAATGTACCTATAAAATCGAGTTTATCTTCTACCGATATCCGCCTGATGCAGGCATAAAGTCCAGTCGGTAAAATTCAAGGCGGGAAATTCAAATTCGTTAACAAACCATTAACATCGACAATCAATAATAATCTTCTACCCGTAGAAGATTATTATTGAACTTCTTCCCAGACTACAAAGCTACTATAGTATAGAGCCAACTCAACCGATCGCAGCTACCACCAATACCAATCTGCAAGCTACGCTCCTTCCTCCCACGTGCTGTCATGCGCAATCAGCGTGCGCGAGTCGTGCTGTCCGTGTAGACGACGTCGAGAGCGCGAGCGAGCCATCGGCATATCTGATTTTTGCGTGTGGTCGTGTGTTGGTGTGCAGCTCTCTCGTACGACCATTATTATTACACATTAGTTCTCTCGCACTCTGTCTCCATCTCTCTCCTCCTACGTAACCGCGCAGTGAGGAAGCCGAGAACGTCGCTCCGAGGATTATCAGAGGACCGCATCAGCAGACGCTCGACGAAAAATAATGCTCACGGTAGGCGCGCGAGCAGCAGCCGAATTTTTTCATCCGCAATAGAGCAGACTCTTCTCCAGCATCGTCGAGAGATTATTTACTATTTTTCTCTGTTCGCAGACGGTCGTCAGAGGTATCGCGAGGCGTTCGTTTTCTACGTCGAAATGGGCAGCCGCACAGCAGGTAAAAATCGCTGTTATGTATTATATAGCCATTTTTCACTACCGAGCGAACGTAACCTCTCGCGGCTCAATTGCATGGCTCTGGTACCGCTTGATTTTTGCCCCGATTTTGGCGTTTCTGACCTTTTTGAGAGAATCCCGGATGGGTTTGGGTGAAATTGACATGTTGCCTTGCGTACGATTACTGTGTCCAACGCGTTGATTTACGCTGACAGAGACTTTTTTAGTGAAGGACGTGGAAAGGTCACTTCTTTTCCTTATATCAGAGCTTTTTTATGAAAGAAAAATTCATTCTGCGGCTCTGCGTGATTTTGCACATCGTTTGGAGTATTCAGACCAACTGTTTGGAAGCAATATGTGTGCCATGCAAGTTATGCTCTCCAAGAGTGGTCTGAGGTTTTGTTTTGGTTCAAACTATGTCTTGCTTTATGTATCGATAAAAGTTGTTTGTTGCTTGCTTTTATGCTAAATTCATGGTCTATCAATGGATGTATATTAATCATTTCATCGAACAAATTATTTCCATCTGGTTTAAGTCATAAAGCTCAAACAGATGCATTGTGAAATAACAACGAATACAACTGTCATTTGTTGGATATTGACCAACTGTCAGTTTAAATTCTTTCAAATGATAAAACAGTTTGAAAACTTTTAATATAGTTAGTGATAATATATGATTTGCTAACAATTTCTTTGATGCTTTGTAGATGACTGTGCGAGATGCCTTGAATTCAGCAATGGACGAGGAAATGGAAAGAGACGAAAGAGTATTCATTCTAGGTGAAGAAGTAGCCCAGTACGATGGCGCATACAAAGTCACCAGAGGTCTGTACAAGAAGTATGGAGAAAATCGAGTTATTGACACACCTATCACAGAATCTGGTTTTGGTGGTATGGCAGTCGGTGCAGCCATGGTATGTCAGTATATATTGATTTATGACTACATAGCTACTTTTTTATTCATATTTCATTTCAATTTACAGGCTGGCCTTCGACCAATCTGTGAATTCATGACCTTCAACTTTGCCATGCAAGCCATTGATCAAATTATCAACTCAGCTGCCAAAACCTTTTACATGTCTGCTGGAAGGGTCAATGTGCCCATTGTCTTCCGTGGACCTAACGGTGCAGCTGCTGGTGTAGGAGCTCAGCACTCTCAGTGCTTTGGTGCCTGGTACTCTCATTGTCCAGGCTTGAAAGTCATCTCTCCTTACAATAGCGAAGATTGCAAGGGCTTGTTGAAGTCAGCTATTCGAGACCCAGATCCAGTAGTTTTCCTGGAAAATGAACTGCTGTATGGTGTTCAGTATCCAATGTCCGACGAAGCACTTTCGAAAGAATTTGTTCTGCCAATTGGTAAGGCCAAAATCGAGCGCGTGGGTAAGCACATTACCCTGGTAGCACATTCCAAAGCAGTCGAATTAGCACTGGAGGCTGCCAACGAATTGGCTGGTAAAGGTATCGAGGCAGAAGTCATCAACCTTAGATCACTGAGGCCACTTGACATTAACACAATTATCCAATCCGTTGCCAAGACGAACCACATTATCAGTGTGGAGCAGGGATGGCCTTCATCTGGAATTGGCTCTGAGATTGCCGCTAGAATCATGGAAAGTGAGTGCACCTTTGTCTGCTTTATGCACCTGATGAAAGATATAACTTTCTGATCATTTATTTACTTATTTATTGTATTTTAGGTGAAGCTTTCTACCATCTAGATGCACCAGTCATTCGCGTGACAGGTGTTGACTGTCCAATGCCTTATACCAAGAGCTTGGAGATTAAGGCACTGCCTGTTCCAGCCGATATTGTGCTCGCAGCAAACAAAATTCTAGGAGTTGCACAGTAGTTTACAACGCGATACACAGCATAGGAACAATCATTGTTCAAAGATTTCCCAAACACTCCCCTTTCCCGAGGTTTACCTCCAACTCCCTTAGGTCCGTTTTAATTCTCTCCTGGTCCCTACGTTCCTTCGACGCTTTTCGCTACTGAAAAGCTTGTACAAACTCGGCAATCGACGGAGGAAGAGAAAAAAAACGCTTTAGTAAAGGCAAACACTAGGAAAATATTTAATTTACAATACAAAGAAATCGAAAACTCTGACTTTTGGAGGATATTCGGTATTGTAAATTCGGCTTCTGAAACGAGCAACGAAAAATTTTGGAAATTTGGTATTGAAATTGAAGCGATCAATCGACCGCGTCTCGCGAATCAATCGCTCATGTAATGAAGAGTACGATGGCCTGGAAAATGTTTATGCTACACCTGTTTTATCGAATTTTTGTTTTTTTTTTAGATGGTTAATCTTATTTTAAGATTTTTAAGTTGAAGATGTTCAAGTAATAAATTTACCTACAATAAATTTACTAAAATAAATGTTATTTTTACTATTAAAAATGTAACACATAAAATAGGTCACCAGCATTCACATCAGAGTAACAGCATTGATTCACAGTAGACCTGGTCATATTACTAATACCGATTAAAAGCCATGTAAATTAAAAAATCGGTATGAAATGAGTTCACAGGTCAACTTTGTGGGCTGCATTTGTTTATTAATTATTTATTACAGAAAAAAATAAATTGTAATATACATATCTTCACTGTTTTTGCTTTCCATATTTGTTATACTCTATCCTATAAATTCTATGTTTTCCGCACTTTCTTTTTCCACATCCATCTTGTCTAATTCTAATTGTCATGTATGGTACATCCTCAATAAACAACTAGTAACCACCTTCATATAACGTTCGAAAGCATCTCTCAATTCGTTTTCTCTGTTGTAAGAAATTAATCATTGTGTTACACATTTTTTTGTTTATACTTTGTTTTAAATAATAAAATACAAACCTTAGAACATCCATATCTAATGCGCACTGAGTGAATACAGCAAGAAAGTTACGTAGATCTGTGTGTGACCAACTTGCTTGTCTCCACGGCTCTATACATTTCTCCACCAACTCATAGAAGAAGAACCTTAGTTCTCTTGAACGATGCAAATTGCAGGCAATGCCAATAATAGCTCTTGAGTATGTTCTGAAGTTTAAATCCATATCTTGGTATATTCGCTCTAGCAGCATGGGTTTTAATTTTATGCAAACTAGACTGAAATTGACAAGATTAAATATTAATATACTTATATAGTCGTTAGCTGCACTTCTTTAAGTATCAATATGACTCACTGCTTATGGTGCTTTTCGTTTTCTAAAAGTGTCCTGCATTCTGGTAATTCAAGTAAAAATTCTCTGTCCAAGTCTGTATCAAAATACTCAGAACCTGTATAACGATAAGTCCAGAGAGTCATCATACTGCTGGCACAGTGATGCAAGTCTGGGAAGGTTAAAAATTGCAATTTCCTCTTGTTCATTTCAAATCGTAGGCATACTATAAATACTACAGCTGCATATCTCCTGCAAATAAAGTAATCAATAATTAATTTAGTGCGCGTGAATATAGTTAGAAGATCTTTTTTAAATAATCTACATACTTGGCTAATTCTTCGGGAAGTAAAAAATGCTGCTTTATATTAGTGACCAAAGAGCCTGGCAGATCCTCAACAGTTTTAAATACTCTCTTTACGTTATCGTATTGTCTACGACAACTTTTTAAAGTAACTCCAGTCTTTTCTGCAACCTCTTCCATGTCTTTTCTGTTCTTGGAGGTAAGTTTTTTACCAAGAAGCTCTCGTGCTACGCTATCATTAAACTCATAATACCTGAAGCAAATGGAGTAATGAGTTAACTGCTAAGATGCAAACATGTTTGTAGTTATATCCTCACATTTCGATTAACATTTGGCTAGTTTGGGGCTCTATCTGGAAGGCCAACTGTTCACTCGCCAGTTTCGTTGGAGTGTGCAATAGCTTCTCAAGAAGAGAATAAGTACGGTAATGGTCCAGAACATCTGAAGCAAGGAGCTCGACTGGTGCGTTCGTTTGCTGGCAGATTCCTCTCTGTTGTAAAATATTAACTGCATCGCTGGCTATAAATTGATGAAATATGCAAATTAATGAGTTTTTTCCATAAGAAATTGAGCAAAGCATAAAACAGCATTTGTAAGGAAAAAAAAAACTTACACGAATATCCATCTACCCAAAGTTGATATACTTCAGGATCGACAAGTGTGTAGTTGCTAATAAATACGTCAACTTCTGACAGCATATCTAAGGTTATGTTTTATCACTCAACTTCACTCGTACAAAAATCGCCTTAAAAAATGCATTTTCAGAACAATGTTTTTAAGTGGAAAAGGCAGATAATACTTGAATCGGATTTAGGTAAACATTGCGATCGATTAGATCGCTGATATAAATGCAGATTATTTTTAACTTGACACTGCTCCAAATTGAGCAGTAAAATCACATAGCAGACGAAAGATACACACTACTAGTTTGCTACTTCTGCGTGCGCGCGCGCGCGCGTCGAAAGCAGGTTATTTAAAGTGTGCTATATCGACTTAATTATTAGACTACAAATTTGTATAGTTTACACGCAGTTGAAAATTGTAAATTTTCGATAAACCAATTTTTCGTAAACTTATAATAAATCGTTGTCGAATACGTGTGTTAAAAAAGGTGACGTCACTGCTCCCATATAAATCTACCAACAATAGGATAGTTTCGATTTTGGCCGCCTTATATGGGCCGCGGTTTGGCGTATAATAAAGAAGTTCAAAATAATTTTACAATTCGAAGCAAATTTTTATTCTTTGATATTCGAACGCACTTCTTTCTATGCATCGATGACAAAAACGCATATATACGATCAGAAATAAAAAAAAAATGTAAAAAGAATTGATATTTATTGCATAACGGTACAGAATGACAATAAAAATTACCCAATAATTGTATTCAATAACACAATAACAACGAAAATATCATCCAAAAAGGTAGACGTCTATAATTATTGCACGATTTATTAAAAAGACGAGTAAAGTAAAGAACATCGAGCGCATAATTAGCATATTGAAATAGTTTCCTCAAAATTGTTTACACTCCGATAATGATGCGACTCACGAGTGTAATTGCAAGTGTGTCTGCGAAACTGCGAGATACGGTTTAACGCTAAAAGGTCACTACGACGCCGCGTCGCCGGCTGTGTGTGAGATGCCTTCTCCGCGGCTTTATCTTCGCTAATGCATTATTTACATTTTTCCCCGGCAATCTCATGCTTAATTAAAGTAATCGCTGGACTTTGGAACGAAGCGTCGGAGGGACGAGCAAAATTCGAGACCGGTATTTGGAAAACCCGCGCTTTTTTTCTTATATCATTATATTGAATATTGTTTTCAAAGAGTATCACATATATACATACAACCGCGTGATGAAATTTATTCGAAGGAATTTTATGGATGTGAACTGGGCAGTTGCGAAATGAGAACGACGATCTTAATTGCATTTTTGTTTTTTGTTTTTTTTTTTTTTTTTAAATCTTTTAATTATAACAAATCGAATGTGTATAGCATCACTTAATAATTCACTACAATTCGCATACATCATCAGATTTATCTATAGAGGATTTGAGAGCTGCACTTAACTAACTGCGTATATATCACACACGCAAATATATAAAAGTTCATTATCGTTATATTACATGTTACAAACATCGCAACACGCATTAATTTGCTTCGGCGATCGCATATTTATATATTGCGGCTCCCTTTCTCGCATGTGTGTATCATTGTTTTAATTGAGGTTGCAGGTTCACATGTAAACTCATCAATCAGCCTTCCTTTGTCAACTCACAACAAGAAAAAGTGAGTGAGTGAGGGAGAGAGTAGTATAAGAGGAAATTCAAACACTTTGCACACGCATAATCGTAAACGCTTACAATTAGTATATAGAAGTCACTGTGACGTACCCGAAATTCATTCCTGACGCACGAAAAAAAAAAATTATCGTCAAAGGCTTGTTGAGAGGAGTTAATTTGTCGTGCGACGGGGAACAAATAGAAAAATTTATTTTTTTTTAAGATTACGTAATAATAAAATCTATTTACATACAGCGCATCGAAGAAAAATCGATGCCGTCGAGTCGCAAAACGTATCTATTATTATAGAAAAAATAAAATCTAATCTCGGAGAGCAAAAAGTATTTATTAATCGTCTACAATATGCCATATGTTTTCTCTTGATAAGGACTAAATGTATAAACACGTTAATTAATATGACTTTTGCTACACGATGGAAATTGCAAATGATTCAATTGAGTTGAATATCATTAATATTAATTATAAACGCGCGATTAACGAAATTTCAGAGTCTTTGAAAACTCTATTATCCGACCTTTAAACTATATATAGCAACTGTAGTTATAGTAAAATAAATAGACACATATTAAGTATAACGCGTATCATTTAATAATATCATGCTTATATTCGAAAGATGATTGCTTGCATTATATAACTCAAAGTAGAGATAGCATAGTTAAAAAAAATATACAAAACGTCGTAGTCTAAGATATATAATTTCAAATAATAAATATGGATTGGTCGTTGCAAGCATACACAAGTCACGCTCTCATTCAAATAATTCACTAAAGAGTTTGTTAAAAAGTATGTGATTGCGCAAAAAAAGTAACAGGGATTCGTAAAAATACTGCTTTGGTCAGGAACACAGGAAATTCATCAATGATATTCTTTCTAAAAAAAAAATAAACAAAAAAAAAATGACGAGCTACTGCTTTCTCAAATTAAAATTTATTACCTTCAAGTACATTTCAAAGAAGATCATTGATAATTTCTCGAAATTTCCACGCGAACGCGTCTCTCTCCGTGTGAGTAAAAATATTCATTCGCATATGTTCCTCGTGCATTTGTACATTGAAAATTAAGAATCCGTATTTTTATATAAAAGTATAGTCATGAGGAGAAATGCATTAATCTTATTAATAAAAAAAATAGTAACGACACAGTCTAAAGAACTCGCGGAGCGTCAAAAGCGAAACGGGGGGGAAGTACATATTACTCGGCAATACTTTCGAAAGAGGCTGTCTCCTCACATGCAACCGCAAGCCTCGACCACCATATTCGGCAGCGTCTTCTGGGTGATCGTGTTGTTCGAGTCGACATAGAGCAGCTGGATCGGCGACAGCTGAGTCGGCGAGCAGCAAGGGACTATTTCGTTTCGCCGATGAAAGGCTTTGCCTCGTGCCAACAACCTCTGCAACACAAGTGAAAAGAAAAAAAAATCACGTATAAATTGTTATTGAAAAAATACAGTGAAGAGAGTGCGCACGTGCGCTTTTTGTAATCCAAGGCTCGGGAGAGCTGAGAGTATGATGCAAGAGAGATTAAGAATTTCGAGTGTATCCGCGAGTTGCCTCATAAGATTCCGCGCACAGCTCGTTAAATAATCGACGAGATAATAGCTAAGGAGTTAGATGAGTCTATAATTATTTATCAGCCGGCGAATTCGTTGATCCGCGGTGAAAGCTTTTATCGCAGCTCCAATAGAGTAAAAAAAACACGTTCGATATAATATAATAATTGTAGGATTTTTCCAGGCAAACTTGAAGAGAATTTCTGATGATGGCAACTCGAAAATCTTCTCTCGCATGTTATATACATATATATAAGAAATCTAATAGCGTCGAATAAGCTCGTGCGCGCGCGCGCGAGGACCTTCTGCAAGCGACAAGCCGCGAGAAGCTTCGGCGTCGGCATCAGCAGCTCGCGTATTTACATTATTATTATTATTACAGCAACGACGTCGACGACGTTGTCGTCCACACGCCTCATCTCGACGTCTTCGGTGTAACGTAACATCATGAGTGAGAGGGAGCACACCTCGTCTCATTAATCATACGAAAACATGACGTACGTCATACGTCAGCCCCAAATATTAAGCCAAGAGAGGGAGAGAGAGAGCTAGCGTAATGCACAAGTCGAGTGTGTTTCGCGCTATCTAATGCAGTTGCAGCTTCCTGCTATGTGCGCATGTGTATATATAGAGAGGCTCTCTTGCCTCTCGTCGTCGTCGTTCCCTCGAGGCTGCCGGAAGGCTCTCTATCTCGCTCCCGGTGCACGGCTTTTTATTACGGGCGAGATTTTCGCGCGCTGAAATATTGACGTGGTTCCTTCTTTTTTTGTCTTCCTGCAGCAGTAGAGTTTTTTTTCATAGCGAGAGGAGGTGCATGCGAGGACTCGTTTTCACGCGGTTGGAATTTAAAGAGGGATTTTAGAGGCAGCTGAATTACTTTGACGCACGGGGAGGCTGCTGTTGCTGCGAGAGGGGGTTATAAGGTATGATGGACTGCTGGAGTGCACGGAGTCGCGAAATTTAAAAAATGCCGATCTACTGCTGCGAGAGAGTATACTTTATTATGAGTGTATACTTCGTTCAAAGATACCCTGGTAGAAATGAACCTAAGAACTGGCCAGTTACTAGGTAGAAACTAGATTGAAACCCAATCTAAAAGAATTGATCGCGTCATCTTGAAAGAGATCTATGAGTCGTCTGATTGGCTGTTCATTTTGCGCGCGATCTGTGCAGATGTATGAATTCCTAACCTCAAAAAGTGTATATTGAGAAAAGATATGAGAGGATAAAAAGAACGCGCGAAGCGCGTCTAAAGTCGCTAGTATTAATAAATTGTCGATTAAAATAATTCACTCACCCTGATAACGTCGTTGTGATGCGTACCGCTCATCGTAAGCGAGACCGCAGTCGAGCACGAGCCCCTACAAAAGTACGCGTGATAGCCGCTAGGGTGTAGTATCCAGTCACTCCATCCGATGTCTTCGAAGCTTATGTACAACTCGTCGCGACAGCATTCTTTCATGTCGGGTTGGCAGTTGCTGTTCCTTTTGGGCCTGTAACGTTGAGGCACTGGAGTCGTTTGGATCACCAGAAAAGGCTTGAGTCGTGCTTCCATCGAAACTGGAGCAGTGTTGCGCTCGATCGTACAGGTACTGCAGGCCACCTGAATCGAGTGGTTCAGTCGTTGCTTCTCCACCCACTTGCGAACCGCGAAACTGACGTCCGTTTTTACCCAGCCCTCTGTGGATTAGGAGGTTGACTTTGTATTTTCAATTCAAATATTTTAACTGTCTTCAGTCTATAACGAGCTGCGATTTGATGTATATAAAAGTGTTTGGAAATACAACACACGCGATTAGAGCGGTAAATCTCTCGCACTTTTATCGGCGGTATCGAGAAGACGATCACGTTTTTGCAAACTTCACGGCGTTTCTCGGTATAACAGATTGATAATTATGAAAATAGACGAACAAAGTGAGCAATCTAAAGTAAAGCTCACACATTCCCGATAAAGCTTCTTTTTTTTCTAATCAGCGAACCTCAACGTTGAATTTACATAACATCCCGGCGAGATTCAAGCGTCGCATGATTTCATGTTGCAAAAGATAAATTACCCACCACGTAGCGAAGGAGATACGAAAAATTTTGAAATTTCTATTCTCGTCGTGTAGATATAATTCCGGTTCAAAATGTCCTTCGTTAATTCCACAGCGAATTAAACAAATACTCATCGCTCGCATTACCGATGGAAATCGCAGCATTACAATCGATAATTCACGCTCATCAACCGCAGCCTCGTTACATTCCGCAAACACAGTCATCAATTCGACAATGTCGTGCGTGCATAAATACTATACACTGACCTCCAATGGTGGTCTCGAAGATAGCCATGATGGTGTTCTTCTCAAAGTTACCTCGTTGGTCCCAGTGATCGAGTTCCGAGAGGACAAATGTCTGGTTGAAACTGTCGTTCTTGTCCTCTTCCTTATAGAACCAGAGCTCAGCTGATGTCACGGCCACGAACTGCATCTCATTCGGCAGAAAGAAGGTGAAACAAGCCGCAGGGTTAAACCCAGTAATGTGGTTCGAGCTTTGTCGGCATTTTTTCGAGTAGGGGATGCCTGTGGGGAGAGAGAGTTTCGGGGATGTAAGTCATTTATATGGAGCGTCGAGTGAAATATGGAGACGCGCGAACATGACCGAGTGACCTCGAACTCGGCGAACTTTGCGCTCGCGGCGATCCGATTCGAACGGCGCAAACAGCTGATGAGAGAGCAGTCAGCTGGATGATGCTTCTCGTTTGGTATTCGAAACGTTTGCTTCTCTAGAATGCTTTTTTTTCATTGAAATTTAAAGGTGCTACTATTGATGCCATTGTTCGTTATGAAAATAATATTCGTCTTGCCAGTAAGAGATTCGTCGATACGCGTTATCCTCGGGTTTTCCAATAGATTTTATTCGTTTAGGTCAAAGCGTTTATCAGCCCGTTTTTCCAATAACTCGTCATATTGCTGCGCATCAGATGGCAATTATTATTTTCGATATTCCCTCTCGAACGCTTAATTTATTGAGAAATTTATATCGACGCACAAAGCTGCTTATAAACATCCTGGTGTGCAGCTCTTCGAGTTTGCGACATTTATTTATTTTTTTTTATTATTATTGGGCAACTCAAGCCGTTATACGCGCAGTCCAACAATGTTCTCGTAAATTTACAAAGTACATAATAACGAAGCAATCACGGATGTTTATTTACTTAATGCGAAGAGTCGCGAGATACGCACACTCTCGGCGGCTGTACACAATATATAAGTCGCAAAGCGGAACTAGATAAAGGGAGTCGGCGGTTCTTGCCTCAGCGAGTTTTAATATAAGACAACGAAACGGGAGGAGAAAAAAAAACGCCGATAATGAGCTGAGAGTGATGGAAGTCTCGGTATACTTTTTCAATTTGAAAGCTACAGTGGAAAAATTGCCTGGTAATAAGCTTTTTTTAATACACATATAAAGACTCAATACACACGCGTATATATAGTTGAAAATACAAGTGTGCCTATAGTGTAATTGTTAAGGCTGCGTGAGTTTGTTATTAGCGCGCTCAATACGATAAGCAGGCCTTAACGCAACAGGCCGAGATTCGCTTTGAAAACAATTAATTTCAATTTTCGACCGGCTTATCTGGGAGTAAATTAGTTTTGACACGCTGTACTTTTTCGGCTAATTATATAATTGAGAATATTTCATGGGATGCTTTTCACGTTCTCCGATCGAATACAAACACGTTTAAGTGACACACAGCCCCTAATACCGAGTTGAAAATCTGGCGCCAGATCTTTTCGGCTCAAAGGGTGCACACTTAATCAGATCGAAATTCGAGGCGTCGATACGATACACGATGGTCGTCGAAGTATATATACGGCGGCGACGAAAATTAGTCTGAAAGCCGATGCGTCGCGCAAGCAACGTGATACCGTTGTTGCGGCCGAGGCTGCTGCACGGGAGACTGTCGCCATTTTATTATAATGAACGTTCGCGTTACATAAAGACGAGAGTCTCTCGTCTAAGTACCCTTGGAAAAGTCGAGGCTCTGAAATTTGCATTTTCGAAAGCGAATTGGCCAACGTGTCAGCAGTTAAGGGAAATTTCAGTTTAAAAAGTATGGGTAAGATTAACATGTATTACTTACTAAAAATAAAGCAAAATTTCATAAACAATACATTACTAATGTCGACGTAGTCATTTCAGCCACAAACAACACAAAATAATAAAAAAGGAAAATTTTGTGGCTGTATAGATTGTCAAATGGAATAACAAAATACTGATGCGAAACTTTCGTTATTATTATCAGAACAAAAAGCATATTCAAAATTTTTAAAGCCAACTGAAAACGGGGCAAAATAAAAAATGGCGAAAAACGTGAAATTATATTTTAAAATGTGCAAATGATGGTCACGGTATTAATCACCGTAGAATTTTTAAAATACACCCACGCATTTGCAAGATATATGCCAAATGGCATGTTTGTCCCTGTTACCCTAATGAAAATTTGAAGCATAAAAACGTTCGTTTCGTCTGCGTCCTTTGAGCCAAATCGCGGGTTAAGCGGGCACAATGCAAACTCATTTCAGCCAGGAATCGGCCGAGCTTTCTCTCGCTGAAAGACTTTGTCCGCGGGCGAGACGAAAAGACCTCATATTTTAACGAGCGTCGAGGACTCGCCGGTGTACGACGGGAAATTTTTTGTTTCTAAACGCCTGCTCGCGCGTTAGTTGACGCTTTATTATATAGCAATAATTGAAAGGATTTTGTTTGGCGACATTGTTACTTTGCTTTCGGTGTATAAGTGTCGCGTTTTGAATGCGAACTGTTTTGGAAAATTGTTAAAAATGAATTGCGAGAATTGTGATTAAGCTTTGTGTACGGTCTTTTGAGAAGCTGGCGTGAGAATTGCTGTGTTTTAATTGTCCCAAGGGTTTATTCAGCGTTACTGCACTAGGATGAATATTCAAACAACAAAGTTTTTTACATTATTATTTTTTCACTTGAAATTGCGTTTATAAACATGAAGATAACAGATCTCATCCGATTTTCCCCACCGAACGTTTCACCGGAAATCAATCCCCATCATAGATTGGTCTTTTAAAATCGCGCGAGAGGTCGGAGATCAAAGCTTTTTCTTAGTTCTGTACGAGCGGTCGATCAACCTATACGAGTATACACGATCGAGTTTACGTTTTCTGCAATTGACGCGCGATCTTATTTTTACGAGCGTTATAGATATCGGTATTAGCTATAATGTTTAGAAAAACTTGGCTCTGATATACACCAGTAAAAGTGTAATCTCTTAAGGAAAATTCTTGACTCGACCTACGACTGCGATATCAATAATAGTATCACTCTCGCGACATTACCTTCATTGGGAAACACAACGATCTGATTGGTCTTGCCGTAGAAGCTCTCGGCTGGAATCTGCGGCTCCAACGGTTCGCCGGGTTTGAGTTCGAGCACGTGTCCGTTGATCAGTGGCTTTGGCAGGGTTGACAGGGAGAGCGAGACTTCCGGTGGTTTCTCCAGTCTCAGCTTCCTGAGGATCTGCTGCTTGGTGTACTCGACCCTGAGCTCGGTGAGTATGGGATCGGGCTCGAGATCGAGTTCTGCCACGCGGTTCTGAGCGCAACCGCTGCACTCGCTGCTTTCCGAGGAGCTCGGGCTCGGCTCCGTCGACGAGTACAAGCTCAGCCAGACGGACTTGAAGGGATTCGTCATTGAGCTCCAGGAGCCGGACACCATTCCGGTGCTCGTTGCCAGCAGGACGACAGCCAGTATGATCGCGGGGTTCATGTCGATGATGAGGATGACGTATGTGTACCGCACACTAGTAATAACGATAACTCGGCGATCGGCGGCCCATCAAGGCTACGAAGCTTCGGCGGGCTCCAACTCTTCGGCCTCCAGACTCGAGACTAGCTGGACCATCGTCTTCTTCGATCTCTCCGGCTCTACCGATCACTCTGCAGTTCTCTCTCTTTCTCGATGTCTATACCGATTAGCAAGTGAGCTGCTGCTCTCTATACGACAGCGATGACTTGCGATCGTCAACTGACGGGAAAGCGTCCAGCTGAAAAGAGAGGGAGCGCGTACGCTCAACGACCTTTGCTCCCGCGTGCCGACAGCAGCCGCCTATAGTCGCTTTGCGCGTGAGTCTGAACAAGAGAGAAAGAGAGGGACGATAGGAAGCGATATTAAGTATGTATATACGGACGGCGAGCACGCGCCGCTGACATGCCGCGGCCGATGCAGAGGTTAAATTGCTCTGTGTGCTATTAGCTCGAAAACGTGGTCGGATGGGCTGCCTCGGAAAGACTGTGGGAGATTTTACCTAAGTGTTGTCCTAAATCTCTATTATATAACGATGCAATTTTTTTAACGCTGCCGAGTTATGAAATTCGCACATAACGACTATTCCCCGTTTTTGATTCAACCGCTCGAGATAAGGCTCGCTCACTATAACTTCTTTGATTCTCGTAATGCTCCTAATGACATCGTTAATCGCCGCCGGCAAGCTCTCGGGCAGCTTTATCTCGTGATGTGTGTTTACGGTAGAAAAAAGTGCCGGACACGAGCTACTGAGTAAAAAAGGAGAGTTTTTATTATTCCGAACGATTAACATTTATTTCTCATCAAAGCGTACGCCCACATTATTATTCAATTAAACAACACGCATCAGATTTACGTAACTCATATTCGAAACGTCTTTGTATATAAATATCTATTCTATACAATGAATCTTGTTAAGTGGTACAACACGTGGCGTCAGTTGAAGCCAATAGGCCGGAAAAAAATCACGCATCACTTGGCGGAATCGTCGATGATCGGTAATTATTCCGCGAAAGCGCCTTAGATAATTTGGCGTACGTGAAGACTGGAACGTCGTATATTGGGCTTCGCGCATTATCAAACTGTTCCGCACAACCCGAGAAAACAACAAACAAACGTCGCTTATTGCATTGCGTAATTTTGGATCGACAGGCGCAGGTCGATTCCAGTACCAGCTCTTTGACCCGCCGGCTACATAATAGCATATTTATTTTGTAAAATTAGCGCACGGAAGCACACAAGGGTGAGTGAAGAAAAGAAACGGTGGCAAAAAATTTCCCGGTAAAAAAGAAGCCGCTCTCGTATTGTAATATAAATTCAATATTCAATCGGCGCGGGGTCATCGCTCTCCAAAAAAAAAGCAGCAGCATCAGCGCCGGCAATTAAATAGCGTTATGAGCACAATGTATATAAGACATATCGATATGTTGCGCGTGGTAGAGACGACGATATGAATTGCGTCGCCGGCAAGAAGACGCGTGCCGATCACGTGAGATCAATTTCGGCTGATGAAACGGAAGCCGCTTGAATTTTCAGGTCTATCATGCCGTGGGCACGCATCGAACTTTTTTCTATACTGGTATTCTCAGTTATTAGGTCATAGTTATAAGTGGGGGAGTGTTAGCTAGGTGTTGTTGGATGTGTGATCTTTTATTTGATTTCTTTTTCGTTGCGCAATACACCGAACAAGATTTACTCTGGACTTTGCTCTTATACGCTTATTGTGTTTGATATATATATGAGTATAAGAGTATTATACAATGTTATTCTTTAGTACATTTGTTTCATTTGATATCATACCAGTAGACCGCATTTGTGCATAACAGACACACTCCGCAATTACGGTGTGTCGTAAATAAAGTATAAGTATCGAAGACAGCGGTAAGCATTGCGCATCGTATCAGTTACATTTTGTTGTAGATGAAATTAAGGGAAAGGTTCCTCACCGCAAAGTAATGAAAGTACGCGAATTCTTGTTGAATTTTTTAATAATAAAAATCATCGCTCATGCAGAGAAACAGTTGGTGATTGATTATTTCTTACACAAAAAGGCTTCGAGTATCGTCGGATTTACCTGCAACAGCGATACAGGTATATCGATCCGATCGCAAGAGGTTTACAATATTTTGCTTGCTTGTCATCGACAGCTCGTGAGATGGAAATCCAGAAAACCGCACTGTCGGAACGACATCCTCAGTGCTTCTAGTGTTACGATCGATGAGTTTGCGCCGCAGTTGATAATTCTACTGATTAGCATGTTTCTCGCTGCAATCATTTGTGGTATCGAGATTTTCATAGCGAATCATCGATCTAACAGAAGGTGAAATTTGAAGTTTAATTTTTATGTGCAGACCCATGTCGATGTTTATTTTTGGTTTTAGACTCCAAATCAACAGAATTTGTTGCTTCGTCCGCAGTGATGATTTGTAACTGATTATATCGTGATGTTCTAAGGAAATAAACTTGAGCTATTATGCGTCAAATTAGATTTATATTCTATTTTTATTTAAGTATATAGTATATACGAACGATGTATTTATTTGATTACAGAAGATTAATAAAAGTAATTATTTTTAAGCTTGTTTGATTATTGCTTTCCTTCAAATATTTTCATGCTTTTAATAGAACCTTTCTAAATAAAAATTTCGTATTATCGGCTCATAACTTCTTCAGATATTTTTATAACAACAGGATTTTTGTAAAAACTAATTTTTTCAGATTATTCAAATAAGTAAATAGTTATTTCAAAACACTTCTTATGAAATATAATCATTTGAATTTAAAAACAAGGAAATAATTAATACTTGAGCAATTCAATCACTGTGAGAAACAAAGTGATCTCACATTGACTATACGTCACAATTTATACGTCAAACGTACCGTATGACGAAACAAAATCAGTTGATTTTAATGAAAGTTTATTGATATGCTATTCTAGTAATAGAATCTCATTGCGTGCAGTCATGCAAATAATAAGCAAATCAATTGATCACGGTATGTGGATTCACTGCACGTCAATATCGAGTAAATACGGGGTGCAGTTCACAGCTTATTTAACCATGTTTTGGAAAAAACACCTTTCGTTTACAGTTGTATTTTTAACGGATTTTCAACTTTGCGATTTAGTTGCTGCAATATGATGGTATTTGAATGTTTGTTAAGTATTTTATGGTTAATTAAAATTCAGCTTCCGCCTCCTTGCTGAGTTATTGGATATGCTAATTAATGTATTTATATCGTTGTTAGGTACCCCGCCGACAAGTTTAATTAAGCACGGAACAATATATAATTATGAAAAATATGAATATGAGAACGAGCAAAGCACTTTAATTAAGATTAAATGAGATTCTATAATTCTGGCAGAAACGAAGTCCTAACGATCCCGTAGATATTTGCGCAAGAAGAATAAATGATAAGTGATCATGAATAACGCGAAGACGAAGCCGCAAGTGACGCTAAAGTGAAACGTTGTCGATAATTCCATCATACTTGCATGCTTGAGCGTTCGGGACGATTGAATTGTCAGTGTTTGCGTTGTAGCAAATCATCCTTTGAAAACGTATAGCCAATAGAACTATATTTTTTAACGTTTATTGAGTTGGAATTTCTTTTGGATTGGGTAACTCGGTGAGAGGAGATGAGATTGCGATTGGTTCTCGTCAATCTGCTCATCATCAAAGTATCTGGGAATGTGGAGAATCATTTGATTTTGGATTATTTTGTGAACAAAGAAACGCAAAATGTCGTCGGTCTTACTTGTGACCAAGTCGAAGGTACTATACTGGGTGTGATTATAACTGATATAAAATTTCTTTATATCTATAAAGAAAAAAAAATTATTCTAGTGTACTATATTTATTTTTACTGTGATTCGTAAGAGCTAATCCCAATCGAATTATTAAGTAGAATTCTTTTACAGGCGACATCGCTTTAATAAAAAATTTCAGTCAAGTTGGTATTGCAGCAACTCTGGGACACGTCAGCGATGTATTTCTGCTTAATCGCCTCTTAAATACTAAGTACTACAAGCTTGGCGTGTACGTCGACACTCGCTGTAACGATAGCCTCAGCATCTCCAACATATTTTTTCAGGTAATTTTAGTAAAAAATATATCGTTGCTTAGAGCTAAAAAATTTTTGCTAACGGTGCGAATTTTTTGAATTTCAGGCTAATGCAATGCGGCTCTACGACGAGCTGTACTCATGGCTGGTGCTGTCGTTCGATCTCGAGAGCGCGATGGATGCCATCGTCGACGACAACTTCGGTCTGTCCACCGATTTCGCAGTCGCGGTGTCGGGATTTGCATCCCTCGACGACGAGGTCTGCAGCTTCGAGCTGTACGATGTGTACAATCCTTTCAAGAGGCGGGGCGGAAAATTGAACGTCACCTTTCTGGGCGTCTGGAACCGGACGCAGGGCCTCGAGGTCCACCTGACGCAGAGCAAGTATGACAGGAGATCGAATCTTCACGGTATGACATGGAAGGTGTCGTTCTTCGGGGTATGTATATTCGTTGCTGATTTGAATTCGCGAGGCGCTCTGATATACTTTGAATATTTCATGCGGGACGCCGATTTTAGATTCCATATTCTAATATAAGTTTGATTCTCTTGGACACTTGTGATTTTCGCTGATAACCGATGTGAAAAATTTATCCTATTAGAGTAAATACAGACCACACAATGTATCGCTAGAGGATCACTTTCAAGATATCGAGAAAACTGGCACAAAGGATGGACTGTCCAAGTTCGGCTTCAATATAGTCAAGCATCTTGCAGAGATGTACAACGTACAGTAAGTTTAAAATCAGACGAAGAAACTACATAGTTTCTTTGCGATAAACCGCATGACGATATTTCGCCTGCAGTATGGAGTTGGGGGAATACGCCAAGTGGAGAAAGAATGACAGGATGGGTCCTTTAACTAAGGCTTTGCAGTTCGATGAAATAGATATCTGCGGTACTCCGATAAGCGTATTCCAGGATAAACTCAGTGTCGTCAAATTTGTTTACACGTGCTGGCCTTTCAGGTATTCGTAATCCAAATGTTTTTTCCGTTGTTATATTTATTTTAAATACTTGAAATTTCTTCGTACTTATTAGGACCTGCTTCATGTTCCGAAGCCCACAGCTGAGAGACATAAAGATTCACGAGGTGTTGCGCCCTCTAGCAACGAAAGTATGGTACCTGTCTACTGTAATGACTGTATTGTTTATGCTTATACTGGGTATAAACTTTAGCTTTGAACAATTTGACATCTATTTTATCCTGCGGTATTCTAACTCGTTTTTGGTAACGATTGGATGCTTATGTCAACAAGGTGAATCTTGATCGGAAAATTCTTTGTAAAAATTTCGATTTTGGGAGTGTTATTTTTTGTGTCTTTATTAGGAACGAATTTCAAAATGCAGCACGTGTCCACTCGCATCGTATTTCTCAATATAATGATATTCAGCCTTTTGATCTACAATTATTACTCAGCGAGTGTCGTTTCAGCTCGGCTGAATGAGCCGATAGTAAAGATCAACGACTCCCTTGATAGCCTGGCGATGACTGATTTGCAAGTAGCCTCAGAGCCGATGCTCTACTTCGACTTCTTCATGAAAGTGAATAACCTCGTGTTCATTGATACAGCGACAGTTAGAAAAAGCTTAGAGTTAATCTTCGATTTCGCTACCAACAGGAAAACGCGAGGCAGGCCGAACTCTTTAATCGCAAGAAATGGCAGTGGGTGGATGATCTCGACAAGTTCATACTACCAGAAAAAGGGATGCAGCTGGTCAAGAGAGGTGGCTTCGCTTATCATACACACCCGGAGGTCGGATACCGTTTTGTCAATAGGCTCTTCGACAACCGAGAGATCTGCGAACTTACAGAAGTTCATCTCGCAAAGCCGAGCTTCAGATCAATCGCCGTTCCTTACAACAGCTCCTTTTCCGAGATATCTAAGAGAGGGTAACATTAGCCTGTTTGACTGACAGAGTTTTTTATACAATGATAACTTTGGTTTTGTGAACATAACTTGCTTGAAGGTTCACAAAGATGACGGAGGTAGGTATAAGACATCGTCAGCTTCGCAGATGGACGTCCTGGAAGCCGCATTGCCGCAGAGACATCTTAAGTGCATCTAGCATGACGATTTATGAGTTTGCACCACATCTAATTCTTCTTTTCATCGGTATGGCACTTGCAGCTTTCCTTTGCGTTATAGAAATCCTTGTCGCGAACCATCGAATTAACAAGAGGTGTGCGAATGAATTACGCCAGATTAAAAATGAAAAATGTCTAATAAATGTATTCTTCATTGAACTTTATTTTCAGAAAAAATTGGATAGAGAAGAAAAAGGAAAAGAAAACAGTGATAACCAAGAAGGTAGTAGACGCAACTATCCCATGAGGAAATGTTATGTTGTGAAGATATCACATCATTACATTGAAAGTTTGAGCAAATTAGTGTGTACGTTTACGTAAGCTGAATTGGACAAAGTTTAGTGTTGCGTCATTACGTGGAATTCTGATAAAGACTGTACAGGGTACAGTTTGATAAAACTAGTGAGATTAAGTTATTGACCAATTTGATTTATTTCAATGTATAGATATTTATTGTTCTGTGTATTGAACACTTTTTTTACGTGTTAAACAAAGTATAAAATATCATACAATATTAATACTCTCGTGATTGGTATACATTTTATTTTTGTAGATATTTGAAAACCTCTGTAGTCAGTAGTACATATGTTTGCTAAGACATCATGACAAAATAGTAATAAAAAGGTTGTGTAAAAGCAAACTATATAAATTGATTTTCAATGTTCATTATCCGAAAATTTGTTTTTTTTTTAGAGAACAGTATAAGTTCTTTAAGTTAATAAAACATTTTGTTAAGTTATTTCTCTAATAGCATTTGTAATCTCGACAGAACTTCTTTACGGAATTTGAAAAATTGCAGACTGTATTTCACCATTTACACGTCCAATTTCCGAACATTAGTCGTATCAGATCGATGCGAAATGTAAGAATATTTTACGCGAAGAGAATCAGCTCTAGTAAATATTGTAGGACAGTCACACAATGCTGTCCCATATGACTCGTAGTTTGCTAATATATCACATGTTTGAGGCTAATGTGCAATACTGCTCTTTGATTATCGTCTTATGCTATACTTTCCGCCCGAAGGCTTATTTTTCTGCCCTAGAGTGGAAAAGTGCTACTTTCCGCCCGATTTATATGTATGTAATAGCATAGTTTCCAGGACTAATGAAATTGAAGTTTTTCATACATATTTTCTGGACGAAAAAATTCTACACCGATATAAATATAAGTAAGCTACACAAAAGTTCCCTACATACATTTTTGGTTATTTTACTCCATCGTAAAGCTCCATACAATCGTATAACCTATTGTTATACATTGTTTCAACAATAGATTATACGATTGTGTCGAGTTTTGCGGTGGAGTAAAATAACCAAAAATGTGTGTAGGGATTCCCGTATAGTAAATATTTGTGTAGAATTTTTTCATGTAGAAAATATGTGTGTAAAGTTATTTCGTGTAGGGTGTAGGGTTATTTTTATGTACAGTTTATCCAGCGTCATCGTTGCTTAATTTCCCGATGTCCCTTACATGTATGGAAATGATAATTGATTTATGACTTTGTCAGCGTAACGTGACTCATGATGTGACAAATAATAAATAAGTCAAATCTTATAATGGTATGGATTGCCTACGATACTATTCCTACCGCGGTCACATGAAAATGATACTACTAAGCGCGTCTAAAGATATACAAAAAACATTAAATCTATTTTACGAGGATTCAATAATTTCTACAGCCTCAATTTATTTTTCTAAGTTTATAAACATAACAAAGTGCAATGAGAATAACATCTTTATTTTTATTGTGCATCTTGAGCAAAATTCTTGGGTGCGAAGAAAATGATTTTATACTGGATTATTTTGTGTACAAAAAAGCTTCTAGTGTCGTCGGGTTCTCTTGCGATAATGAATCAGGTAATGTTAAAAAAATATTGCGAATTTTTAGACCATATTGCTTCCAAGACCACCAAAGTAAACAGACTATGTTTTCATAGATAACCTTGTGTTAATGAAAAATTTTAGTCAGATGGGCATTAGAAGTATTATTACAAAATTAGAAAGCCCTTCATATATAAAATATCTAATAACTTCAACATACTGGAAACTGGGAATTTTCTTGGATCTAAGGTGCTACGATGGTTACAGACTCAGTTGGATATTGACAGAAGTATGTTATTATTATTTTGATATATCTTCATAAATATATCTTATTAAGATATTTATAAACACCGAAAAATTGTTAACAAGTACTCCAATTCTTTGCTACATAAATTAGTTACATTAGTACATTCTGTTCCGTGTAACAGGCGTCAAATAATTGGCTGTACGACGAGTCCCACTACTGGTTGGTTCTGGGCTGGGAGTTAGAGAACGTGATGAGTAAGATCAATGACGACGCTTTCACGCTCTCAACGGACTTGGTGATCGCGGTGCCGTCGATCCACGTTAATGACACTTACGAGCTCTACGATCTGTACAACCCATGGAAGAACGGCGGGGGACAGATCAACGTCACCCGCCTGGGCAGCTGGAGTTGCACCGCCAAGCTCAGCGTTACTCTCACGCAGAGCAAATTTGTGAGGCGTGCCAATCTTCATGGGATCAATATGAAAGCTGCCTTTTTTGGGGTACGTATTGCAGGACTTTGCGCAAAACGCAAGTATAGTGTGAACCTGAGGTAAATGTTTTTATATGTTTATTTTATCATATTTATCAGAGTAAATATAGGCCAAAAAATATGACTCTTGAAGAGTACCTGCAGGATTATTCAACTAAATCAAAGGATGGATTATCTAAGTTTGGTTTTATAATATTGACGCATTTTTCGGAAATGTTTAATATCACGTAAGTTGGAATTATTTTTGTTATATACTGACCTAGTCAACTGATAATTTGGATGATAGATTTGATTATGGTGAGGTGAAAGTATGGCAACCTGGAGATAAGGTCGGTCCATTGTCCCGAGCGCTAATAACAAATGAAATACAAATTACTGGTAGTCCAGTGGTCATCACCTTAGAGAGGCTTGGTTTAATAAGGTTTGTTTACCCGACTTGGCCATTCCGGTAAGAATCCTTGAAGATCTTTGAATCTCATTGATTGACTGAGAGTGCCAGCAACTAATTATGGAAATCGCACTTTTCAGGACTTGTTTTATATTCCGTAATCCTCAACCGAAGGAAATAAAGATAAATGAGATTCTTCACCCATTTTCCACGAAAAGCTGGTATTTGATGCTTGCATTTGCAGTAATATTCTTTTTCATAGCATCGTTGACCTTTCGATATGAAGAAGAGCTTTCACACTCAATCTATTCGAATTCATTTCTGATGGTTTTAGGGGCACTCTGTCAACAAAGTAAGATACTTTAGCCAAGACAAATTACTAGAAGGAAATCAATCATTAAATTCTTTTGAATCTCACTAGGTACCAGTTACGTGATGGATCACCTGTCCACCCGCATAGTTTTCCTTTATTTGATGATATTCAGTCTGCTAACATACAACTACTACTCAGCCAGTATCGTCTCAGCCCGCCTGAATGAGCCGATATTTAAGATCAACGATTCTCTAAGTGAACTCGCAAAAACTAACTTAAAGGTGGCCTCGGAGCCCATGATCTACTTCAGCTTTATCATGGCGCGCGTACCCAAATGGGAGCTTGATATTTTCTACAAGAATAAATGGCTAAATATCCCCGAGGACAATAGGTTTATGTATCCAGAGAAGGCAATGCGATTGGTAAAACAGGGTGGGTTTGCCTATCACACGCATCCCGAAGTTGGATACCCGCTCATCGATCGAACCTTTAGTTTTCGGGAGATTTGCGAACTGATGGAGGTGAACGTTCAACGAAAGATTTACGCTACTATAGCCGTCTCTTACAATAGTAGCTTAGTTGAGATGACGAAGATCGGGTAATTATTTTCGAATCCTAAATTTTTAGATAATTATATACATATATAACGTGAACAAATATTTTGAAGATTTGCCAAAATGTCCGAAGTGGGTATTCGAAACCGACAATTGACAAGATGGTCGTCAAGTAAACCTCGTTGTCGTAAAGATGTCATCAATATTTCAAGTACGGATATTTACGAGTTTGCGCCTCACCTAATTATTCTTGCGTTAGGCATGATACTAGCTTTGGCGTTGCTAATCGCCGAAGTGGTTATTCAAAGTTATCAACAATCAAGAATGAGGTATTTGTTTAATCAAACTATTTAGTGCTAAACTTTGATTTATGTTGATTGTCAATTATTTTTAGAATGCAGGGAAGACATTGTTCAACTTTATTACAAATTGTTGATGCAGTATGGAAGAATAGATAAAAAATTTATGTCAAACATTTTTTTTATTAAAAACATCTAAAAACCATATTTATTAATGTCAGCGATAATTTATAGATATGCTTTTAGACATTTCTTTACTGTCGAATCATCCAGTGACTTTACGATATTGAATTTGTTTGTGTTTAGGTCATACGTAATGACAAACTGAATAATAAAATGACAAAAGCACGCGATGCTTTATGTTAGACTGTTTACCCTCGTGGTAAAATTGGGAGTAACATACGAAAATAGTGATTTCGATATTGTGAAATAAGAATAACCACTCCTTGTAAATGTGCTACAGTTCATATTATTAATGTGAGTTGTTGAAAACTTAAGTTTGTAATGAAATTTAGACTGTCCTTTTTAATGTCCTGAATTATTACTGTTCATGGAAATCAAGACATTAATGTCGATTACTTTGTTGCCAAAAGTACTCCCAGTGTAGTTGGATTTTTTTGTAAAAATGTTTCACGTAATATAAATTGCAATGTTGAGCTACTAGAATATCATCAGGCGCACAAGCGCGCCCAGTAAAACAGTTCATCAAATAATAATTTTGTAGGGTTAGAATAGGCTAGGTAAACTATCTGGGTTATATTTTTTCATTCATTACCTCGCCTAAAATCAAAATAATATTAACTATCCAGAAAGACGTTTGTTTACATCGCTGTCAAAATCGCGGTGAGGTTGGAAAAATTTTAATAATTACCTCAATATAACTTTGAAAGCATATAAAAAAAAATACACGTGAAATTCATCGTCTAAAGTCAGGTCCGTGCGTGTTCAAGCTCTAACTCAGTAATAGTCACAGCCTACATAGCCGTGCCTAACTTACGGTTAGAAATTTGGGCGGACGGTGCATGTATAACCATGCCAATAAAAACATAAGAAAGAGGCTAATATCTGGAATAAAAGCTATTTTATAATAAATTTATATGTAACTACATGGGATATTTATATTTTATCACAACAATTATTTTGAGTGGCATTTGCATAGCGTGCAGTTAAAAACTATTACGTGATGTAGTTCTAAGCTGTAGTTTTTTTAACGTATTATTGCAGCGGTAGTTACAGTGTACGTTATAGATAAATATTTCGTTGTCAGTATAATTCATTTTTGTTTGCAGAGAAAATAAAACTAAAAAGGCTAAGTTTTGTTTTCATGTCTAAATATGAATCCTAAACTTGTGCTGCTTTTGTTCTTCACACGAAGTATAACCGGTAACGTTGATAATGAGTTTCTTATTGATTATTTCCGGCATAAAAGCGTCCCGAGCGTCGTGGGATTCTCGTGTAACAACGCTAAAGGTAGTTTTAGCATATTAACAACAGAACCTGGCTAACGTGGTAAATTCTTTTTTTTACAAATCTTTGCAGATGATTTATCTCTGGCTAAGAAGTTTAACAAAATTGGCGTGACGGTTTCCTTAAAAAAGCTAAATATTATTTATACCATAAATCGTTTTGCTTTCACCAATTACTACAAGATAGGAGTTTTTATGGACTTACGTTGCTATGACACAGATAGTGTCGTTTCGGTATTGTATGAAGTAAGCCAGTTATTAAATAGTTATTATTATTAAGTAAATTATACATTCATCGGAGTTTTCCAATAGGCCTCGGACTATAGAATGTATGATGAACTGCACCACTGGCTTGTATTTAGTACAAGTGTCGAAAATGTTACAGAAATACTCGATGATTCATCTTTCGGCTTCTCTACAAATTTTGTCGTCGTTGTGCCTTCTAATAATGATCAAGTTATTATTAAATATCATGATCATAAATATAGTAAATAACTACTAAAACTAAATTTTTATTTGTTAAAATAGATTAAAATATACGATATTTACGATACATACAATATATGGAAGGAGCGTGGCTCTAAACTTAATATAACTTATTTTGGATCATGGAGTGAAGATAGAAAACTAAATATCATTTACAATAATACAAAATTCCAGAGAAGATCGAATTTGCATGGCTTAATTTTAAAGGCTTCGTTCTTCTGGGTATATACTTATATAAGTTGTTTTGATTCAGTATAAGTAGAGTGCAACTGTATGCATTGTACGCATTTTTAAAGTCGCATTTTAAGCACACTAAATACAAAAATAATAAAAATAAAATGCAAAAGTTAATTTACGACTCGCGTGATTCAAACTCGTACAAGAATCAATTCTTTCACATTTGTATTGAATACTACTATTAACTATCTACAACTTACATTAACTGATTATTATGAACTTTTACTCTGTTTTTTTAGAGTAAATTCAAACCACCAGACATGACTTTGGAAGATTATTTACAGGACTACGCAACTGCTACCAGAGATGGACTATCAAAATTTGGGTTTAGTATAGTGCAACATCTCTCAGAATTATTTAATTTTAAGTAAGTTTTGTTTATTAAAATGAGAAACCGTTGCCAATTCATTGGGCGAATGTATACACTGTGCATTGTCATACATTTCTGTACATTTCCGTACATTTCTGTTCAAAAGTCCAAAAACGGAACAAATACCCATACGAAGATTTTCTAAAAATACACGATTCAAATTCCAAACACCTCCAAAGTTTCCTGTAGGAGGATGCAAAGGTATATAATAATAGAACAAATATATGTACATCAGGTTACAGTGTGGACTCGTAGCAAAATGGGAAGTGGGAGATCCAATAGGTCCTATAATACGAGATCTGTATAACAATGAGGTAGATATCACCGGAGCTCCAGCAACTATGACCGTCAAAAGAACGTATCTAGTAAAGTTTATTTACCCGTCATTTCCCTTCAGGTAAGTTAGTTCAGAAAACTAAATTTAGTAAATCCATCATTAATGTGATATTTACTGCAGGTCCTGTTTTATTTTTCGAAGTCCACAGCCGAAAACTATTAAGATAAACGAAATACTTGGACCGTTTGAAATGAGCGTTTGGTATTTGACAGTCATCTTTTTTACGTTAAGCATATGTGTAATGGCTTTAGTTCTTCGATACGAAAATATCGACAGTTCACTGGTGCGATACTCTGATTCGTTTTTAGTTACCGTCGGTGCCGTTTGCCAACAAGGTATACAATTTTGTGTTTAATATTTTATTACTTTGGAATATTTGAAAAAATTAAAAGATATCTCGAAAAACTTGTTTTTAACAGGCACTGATTTAAAAATGAGCCATGTATCAACGTACCTTGCTTTCTATTTCATTATGATCTTTAACGTTCTTATATATAATTACTACGGAGCCGCCATTGTCTCAGCTCGTCTGGATGAGCCTATTTTTAAGTTGAACGATTCATTAAACCAACTCTCAAAGACAAACATGAAAGTTGCCTCAGAAGATATAGTGTATTTTGAGTCATTTATCAAAGTAGGCATTACATCCCACTTTATTTAAAGTAATTATCATAGCAATGAAAACTGTTTATTGTTATGCAGAGACCAGATTGGGAAACAAAAACGTTCTACACAAAAATTTGGAAACAAGTGCCGAAATCTGAATGGTTTATGGACCCTGAAAAGGGACTGCGTTTGGTACAACGGGGTGGCTTCGCTTACCATATGCATCCAGATGTTGGCTATCCTTTTATTAATAGGTTCTTTGATACTCGCGAAGTCTGCGAACTCACGGAGATTCATCTATTGCACCCAACTTACTCGACGTTCGCTGTCAATATCAACAGTACTTTTGAGGACATGATGAGGATAGGGTATGGAAATAGTTCAAAATTATTGTATTAATTTATTATCAATAATTTTATTTTAAATGCAGGTTGATCAGATTATCTGAGATTGGACTTCGTAGACGTCAGCTGTTACGTTGGACATCTCGCAAACCCGAATGCCTTAAGAGCGACCTGAGCGTTCCCAGTCTTAACATATACGAGTTCGCGCCTCATCTTTTTATATTAGCATTTGGCGTTATATTTGCCAGTATTGTCTGCGTCGCGGAGAAGATCTCGGCGAATTCAAATTTGCGATCGATTGAGTTCTTATAGAAAGCTTACATCATGTATTACTCACATAATTATTCTAATAAATTCATACTGTTAGAAAATTGCGACTTGAATAAATGAATAAATACATTTTTGCGATTGATCAATATAGAAAAGAAAACTAAGGTTATAATAAAGTCTGTGAACAATAAAATGTTATAGACTGGCATGTGATGTAAAGAATCACGCGATACTGTCAAACATTTTATGCCTTTTATCCTATTCCAAATTGAACTTTACTGTTTTTTTTAAGAGGCGTTTTTTAGAAAGATTTTCAATGTTATGACTGAATTTGAAACTTGTGCTGTTTTTGTAAATTATAGTTACATCGGTCAGAGCCAGCATCAAAAGCGATCTTATATTGGATTATATACTCGTTACAAAATGGTAACAAGCGTTCCGGAATTCTCATGCAACCTTACAATTGTGATTAAAAAGAAAGAGATATAGTTGAATGATGACAAATCAAAACACAAGAAAGAGACTAATATCTAAAATAAGCTATGTTATAATAAAAAGTGTATATGTAACTAAATGGGCTATTTATATTTTATGTAAAGCAATTATTTTGAGTGGCATTGATATAGCGTGCACTTGAAGACTATCACGCGATGTTCTCTAAGGTATAATTATTTAATATATTGCAGCGGTAACTTGTACAGAAATCAAGTAATGTACGTTATATATAGACAAAGACTTTGTTGGCAGTAAAATCAATTTTTTGTGCAGTGAAAATATAACTAGAGGAACGGAGTATTGTTTTCATGCCTAAATATGAATCCTAAACTTGTGCTGCTGTTGTTTTTCATAAGAAATATAACCGGCAATGTTGATAATGAGTTTCTTATTGATTATTTTCAGCATAAAAGCGTCCCTAGCGTCGTGGGATTCTCGTGTAACAATGCTAAGGGTAGTATTTGTATGAAAACAACAAAACATGGATAGATTAGCAAATTCTTATTTACAACTCTTTGCAGATGATTTATCTTTAGCTAAGAAGTTTAACAAAATTGGCATGATGGTTGCATTAAAAAAGCTAAATACTAGTTATACCATAAATCGTTTTGCCTTCACCAATTATTACAAGATAGGAGTTTTTATGGACTTACGTTGCTATGACACGGATAGCGTCGTTTCGGTTTTGTTTGAGGTAAGTCATTTGTTAAAATATTATTAAGTAAATTATACTTACATCGGAAAGTACAGAGTTTTCTCAACAGGCATCAGACAACAGAATGTACGGTGAACTACACCACTGGCTTGTGTTTGGCACAAGTGTCGAAAATGTTACAGACATCCTCGATGATTCATCTTTCGGCTTCTCTACAAATTTCGTCATAGTTGTGTCTTCTAATAATAATCAGGTTGTTGTTAAATGTTTAAAAATACTAAATTGCTTACTAAAAAAATTAAAATAACTAAATTATTATTTGTTTAAATAGGTCAATAAAACTTACGATATCTATGATACATACAACGTATGGAAAGAGCGTGGCGCTAAGCTTAATGTAACATATTTTGGATCGTGGAACGCAGATAAAAAACTGAATATCTTTTTCAATGAATCAAAATTCAAGAGAAGGTCAAATTTAAATGGCCTAGTTGTGAGAGCATCGTTCTTCTGGGTATATATTTATAAAGTTTTAAACTACCAACAACTTACTTTAATTGATTACTCGATCTTAAGAATTTCTATATTTTTTCAGAGTAAATTCAAACCACCAGACATGATTTTGGAAGATTATTTACAGGACTATGCAAGTACTACAAGAGATGGACTATCAAAATTTGGATTTAGCATGGTGAAACATCTCTCAGAATTATTTAATTTTAAGTAAGTTTTGTTTATTCAAATAAAAAAAGAATATAATAACGTAACATGTACATCAGTTTACAGTGTGGATTCGTAGCAAAATGGGAAGTAGGTGATGCAACAGGTCCTATAATACGAGCTTTGTATAACAATGAGATCGATATCACCGGAACTCCAGCAACTATGAACGTCAAGAGAACGTATCTAGTAAAGTATATTTACCAGTCATGGCCTTTCAGGTAAATAAGATTAAGAAAACTAAAATTATTAAATCTGTCTATAACGGTGTATTTATTGCAGGACCTGTTTTATTTTTCGAACTCCACAGCCTAAAGACATCAAGATAAACGAAATACTTGGTCCGTTTGAGATGAATGTTTGGTATTTGACAGTTATCTGTTTCACGTTAAGCGTATGGGTAATGGCTTCAGTTTTTCGATACGAAAACATCGATGCTTCATTGATGCGATACTCTGATTCGGCTATAGTTAATATAGGTGCCATCTGCCAACAAGGTATGCAATTTTTTAAGACTTTATTAATTTGCAACGTATGAAAAAATCATAATATATATTAAAAAAAACTCGTTTTTAACAGGCACTAACATAAAAATGATTTATATGTCAACGCGCATTGCTTTCTATTTTATTTTGATCTCCAATTTTCTTATCTATAATTACTACTCGGCCAGCATTGTCACAGCTCGACTAAATGAACCGATTTTTAAATTGAACGATTCATTAAACCAACTCTCAAAAACAAACATGAAGCTCGCCTCGGAATGGATGGTGTATTTTGAATTATTTATCAAAGTAGGCTTTACATCATACTTTATTCAAAATATTTATACAATAGCAATTAAAACTGTCTATTGTTATACAGAAACAAGATTGGGAAACAAAAACGTTCTACACAAAAAGTTGGATACAAGTGCCGGAGTCTGAAAAGTTTATGGACCCTGAAAAGGCGCTGCATTTAGTACAAAAGGGTGGCTTTGCTTACCATATGCATCCAGATGTTGGTTATCCTTTTATTAATAGGTTCTTTGATAGCCGCGCAGTCTGCGAGCTCACCGAGATTCATCTGGCGCATCCAACCTACTCAACATTCGCTGTGAATGTCAACAGTACTTTTGAGGACATGATGAGGATAGGGTATGACTTGAACAAAAAGTTCAACATTATTGTTTCATTTAATTAATGATTTTATTTTAATTATAGTCTGGTCAAAATATCAGAGGTTGGACTTCGCAGACGTCAGCTGTTACGCTGGACATCACGCAAACCCAAATGCCTTAAGAACGTGCTGAGCGCCTCGAGTATTAACATCTACGAGTTCGCGCCTCATCTTTTGATATTAGCGTTCGGCTTTATATTTTCCAGTGTTCTCTGCGTTGTAGAGAAGATCTTGGCGAATCATAATTTATGGTCGGTTGAGCTCTTACTGAAAGTTGGGCAAAAAAACGAAGATAACAAACATTGACATAGATTTTTCCTGTGATTATTTTAATTACATACTGGGAGACGTGTTATATCGATGTAAGCATGAGATGCTGATGATTGTTAATAATATGACTATACAAATATGTAAAAATTGATTATACTATTAATAAACTTATCGATGTGTATTGACGTACAAAATTTTTCTACTGAGTAAATCCAGATATATGACTTCTTCTGACGTTCGGAAATAACACCAATTTGAATGAGTCTTTATACAATGAAATATTAGTAGACTGGCACATAGAGCATCACGCGATACTGTCAAACACAATTTATCCTTATTTACGTCTATGTGAGTTTTACCGTAGGCCAAATTAAACTTTGCTGTTTTCCTCAATTTCCGGTAAATAATTTGTACGAATAATAAGGTGGATTGTTTGCCTCAACGATATTTAAACAGAACGCTTAAGTTTTTCAATGTTACGCTGGAAGGATGAATTTAAAACTTGTGTTAATTGTGTGTGCTGTAGTTATAACAGTCAGATCCAGCGTCGAAAACGACCTTATTTTGGATTACTTTCACTACAAAATGGCAACAAGTGTCGTGGGATTCTCATGCAACCATGTCAATGGTAATTGCAAAGAAAAAATATGTGATGATATTTGGAAATAATATTGATCATGGCTTAGTTCATGCAATAGTGGAATATTACAGTGACTAGAAAAGCTGTGGAAATGAATTTGAAAAAAATTTAGAAATATAAAATTTTAGTGCGAAACATTACCATTCTGATCGAAGATTTTTTTGCAGATGATATATCCTTATTCAAAAAGTTTAGCAATATCGGCATTTTCGTTTCTGTGGGCAAGCTGAATCACACCAAGTACCAAATACAACGCTTTGCCTTTACTAATTATCGCAAAATCGGGATTTTCCTCGACCTTCGCTGCCACGACAAGAAAAGCATCGGCTCGATTTTAGCAGAAGTAAAATACTACTTAAATTCACCTTTTACGACTACCTTAATCCATATGTATTTAGTTTTTTGTATAAGATTTTTAACTTTTTTAATATAATCAAGTAATTTATCAAGTAAACGATTTCATTATTCGATCCTGCATTAAATTTTATTGATATTTCGAAATTTCTCCACGTAGGCTTCCAACTACCGGTTGTACGATGAGATACACCAATGGCTTATCCTGAGTTCTACGATCCACGAAGTAAAAAGTGTTATCGACGATCGGGCTTTCGGTCTTTCTACGGACTTCGTGATTGGCGTCACTTCCCCAGGTATCGTTAGCAAAAGCCGCTATGATCTCTATGACGTCTACAATATATGGCGGGAACGTGGTACCAAGTTGATCATAACACCTCTAGGATCATGGCAAAGGATCGGGGAACTAAACGTTTCTCTTCTGGGGAACAAGTTCATCAGGAGGTTTGACCTTAAAGGGTTAACTGTGAGAGCTTCATTTTTAACGGTAAGATAAGATACAGAGCTTGAGTTAGGGAAGCTCAATAATTTGTAGCATTCTTTCGTAGAGTACAACTCAACCAGCCAACACGTCATTAGAGGGATATATGCAAGAATTCTCGAGCACCGGAAGAGATGTACTCTCTAAGTTTGGCTTCGTCGTGGTCACTCATCTTTCGGATATGTTTAATTTTACGTGAGTTAAAAAGGTTTCATACTCTTATAATAATGATGTTACTCTTATATACTACAGAAAATCATCTTTTGCAGATTAAAATTTGGAGTAGTTCCGCCAAGAAAACTCGGTGATAAAGTCAACCCAATTGTGCGGGCATTGAATAATAATGAGATGGACCTTTCTGGAAGTCCAACGGTAATGAACGTCGAGAGAACTTACCTAGTAAAATTCATTCACCAGTCTTGGCCTTTTAGGTTCTGAAATAAATATATTATTAATTCTTTTACAATATCATATAGATTAGCCAGTATACTAATACACTTCATTTGATACAGGACATGCTTTATCTTCCGAAGTCCACAGCCACAAACTATAAAGATCATTGACATACTTCGACCGTTGGTTATGGAAGTTTGGTACATAATGGCTGGATTCATAATAATTTTCTTATGGATAATAGCTTCGATGTTCAGATATGAGCATGTTGATAGCACGATCAGGCGATTCTCAAATTCATTCATAATTACTCTTGGTGCCCTGTGTCAGCAAGGTAATTAATGCATTTATTTGAAAAATTAAAAATGTAAACGTTTTCTTATGTTTTCTACATCTTATACAGGTACAGATATGAAAATGAGTCAAATATCGACGCGCATTGTTTTCCTTGTTATCTTGGTTTTCAGTTTTCTTCTTTATAACTACTATTCAGCCAGTATAGTATCTGTACGACTAAGTAATCCTATTTTTAAAATGAATGACTCCTTACTTCAACTTGCTCGGTCTGATCTGAAACTGGCCTCGGAATGGATGGTATATTTTGACTTATTTATCAAAGTAAGTATGAAAGAGACGAATACTTAAAAAAGTACTAGGGTAATGAACACAAATTTTTATCTTTTGCTATATTCATATAGAGAGAAGATATAGAAACAAAAGCATTGTACACAAAACGCTGGATCAAAATTCCAGAGGATAAGCAATTCATAGAACCCTCTCAAGGTATGTGTTTGGTACAAAAGGGTGCTTTTGCCTATCACACACATCCGGACATTGCATATCCTTATGTTAACCGATTATTTGACAATCGCGAGATCTGTGAGCTTACCGAAGTTCACCTAGTCCAACCAGCGATGGCGACATTCGCTTGCCCTCTTAACAGTACGCTAGTGGAGATGATGAGGATAGGGTAAATTGACTACCTTTCTCGTTTTAAATAACATAGAAATAATTGTTTCTAAAATAAAGATCGCCTTAGTTTTTGATATAAAATCGATAAAATTATTTCTAAAAATAATTAACTTGATTACTCGTGATCATTATAGATTAACGAAAATATCTGAAGTTGGACTACGTAAACGTCAACTGAAGCGCTGGTCATCCAGAAAACCTCGTTGTTTGAAGACAATTCTCAGTGCTTCAAGTCTCAATATCAATGAATTTGCGCCACATCTGTTCATTTTAATATGCGGTATGATGCTGTCTTGTACTGTATATGTCATTGAGAACGTTAAAAGTTTACGTAAAATCGTGAAAGAGTAAGATCGATATCTGTAATTATTTTGTAAAATGTTACACATTAATGTTTTAACTGATTAACTGAGTATTTTTCAGACTCAAGCTATTGATCAAAAGAAAAATGACTAGTATGGCAAAAATGGCTAGAATGAAGATAAAGAAGAAGTCAGAAAAAAGATTATTTATACCTAGTGTATAACAGTTTAATTTTATGAGCTGAAATAACGTAACATAAAATACCACATAGTTTATATTTGTTATTAAATAATAATTCATCAAAAAGAAATAATATTTAAGAATCTAAATGATAGTGTGCTACTTAATTTAATTAAATAATGCTGAATAAAGTCATGTGATGTTTCGATTGTCGTTGCTTTTTTACCATTGGATAGGAGAAAAAATTATCCACAAGCAGGCTGAAAAAGTTGAAATATGATAGAGTACAGTTTTTTATATAAAAAATTTGAGTATAAAGAATAATATTAAATGATTACGACAACCTTGATGCAGGATTGAAATATGAACGAGTAATTTTTAAATAAATGTAACTTTCAAGAACTTATGGAATATTAATTGAATATTATCGACGTAGGCAGTATTATATATCGCAGTAATATTTAATTTAAATCCATTTTTATTTTACTGAAATAAAACATATTCCTGATACTTAAATGGTCGTATTAACAATGCAGTATTTCGTAAGTACCGTAAGTAAATAACATTGAATAGTCACGCGATATCATAATTGACATTTCGTTTTTCATTACGTGATAGAAAGAGTTTCTTGAGAGTGCTAACTTTGCTTATCAACCTGTCTTTATGCTATTGTTTGATAATAATTTGATTACAGTACAACAATGAATTTAATGCTTGTAGTTGTTTGCAGTTGGTTATTGAACGTGCATGCGAGCATAGAAAATGACCTTTTTATCGATTATTTCAAATATAAAAATGCACCAAGTATATTAGGAATATCTTGTAATACGATCGAAGGTAAAAGTAAACAGGTATAGTATAATATATTTGTCATATATAACGTGAATTTTTATCTTATAGATGACTTGTTATTAGCAAGAGATTTCAGTAGGCATAGTATACCAATAACTTTTTATAAATTAGCCAATATGTCTGGAATAAGCACAGTGGCATGCACTGATTATTGGAAAATCGGCATTTTTGTCGACACTCGTTGCTATGATGCTGAAGAAATTTCTTTGATATTTTTTGAAGTAAGGAAGCTTTATTTGTATACAATAGAGAGTTATATAACAATACTATATAGAGTTTGTTTCAAGGCATCGGAATACAGAATGTTTGGGGAGCTGCATTACTGGTTAATACTGGGGTACGATCTTGAAGAAGTGCTAAATATCATAGATGACCAAGCTTTTGGACTTTCAACCGACTTAATCATTGCAGTGCCGGTAAACGATACTCAGGATGAGTATAAACTTTACGACATTTACAACATGTCTAAAGAAAAAGGTAATCCAATCAATGTCACGTTTTTCGGTACTTGGAAATATCAGAAAGGGTTGAGAATTGGTCTGCTCCAGACGAAATTCGAGAGAAGATCCAATTTGCAAGGTTCTACAATTAAGGCAGCTTATTTCAAGGCAAGTTTTAGTTATCAAATATAACTATTTTAATAAGGATGTACAAATTATAGGTAACTTATTTAATAGCTCACGTACCGACCACCTCAAATGTCATTAGAAGAGTATTTTAACGATTATGCACACGCGACTAGAGATGCGCAGATGAAATTCGGATATCATATAATGAGACATCTCTCCGATTTGTATAATTTTAGGTAAGATAAAAAAGAATTTTCTTATTAAAGTGCTTTACTAAAATTGCCAAAAATTTTACTCTACATCAATGCATTTAGTTTAGAACCTCTTGAGAGCCCTGTATGGCTGCCAACTGATAAACAAGGTCCAGTAGCACGTGCTGTTATAAACAATACAGTTGACTTTTCCGGTAATACGCTAACTATGACTAACCAGAGAACTTATTTATTAAAATATGTACATCAAGATTGGCCTTTTAGGTAAGAATATAAATAATGACTAATTATTTTAATTTGTATTTCATAATATGAACGAATTTTGCAGAACGTGCTTTATGTTTCGAAATCCTCAACCTACAACCATAAAAATAGGAGAAATCCTGCGACCTTTTGCAAGAATAATTTGGTATTTAATGGCTATACTTGTTGCAATTGGTTTAATAATCTTAGTCATGGTTTTACGTTTTGAAAGGCTTGAAACAACTACAATGCGATTTTCTAATTCGGTTTTGCTGATGATTGGTTCATTATGTCAACAAAGTAATCAAGCATTTAAAATAAGAAATAAATCATAGATCATCCATAAATAGGCATGTTTTGAAAAAATTAATTTTTTAAACATGTATTTAGGCACCGATATTGTGATGAATCGTTACTCTACACGGATAGCATTTCTATTTATTATGATATTCAGCTTACTTATGTATAATTATTACTCGGCCAGTGTCGTGTCAGCACGTTTAGATGAGCCGATTTTCAAAATAAATGATTCGCTCAACGAATTTGGTAAAATGCATATGAAAATGGCAACTGAATCGATGTTCTACTTGGAATTTTTCCTAAAAGTAAAGTAAAATTAATAATTTATAGAATAAAAATTAAGTTTTTCAATGAAATGTCGTGATTGAACTGCGAATAATAAGTTTTTTTTAGATTCAAAAACAAAAAAAATATAATAAAAAGTTTTAGTATTCCTTTTAATTTACATTAGAAACTATTTTTATAATAAATAGATGCCTGCTTGGGAAACGATTCAGTTTTACAACAAATATTGGCTTAAGCTACCGGATAAAGACAAATTTATGAATCCTGAGCAAGGTATGCTACTGGTAAAGAAAGGCGGTTTCGCTTATCATACACATCCTGACGTGGGTTATCCATTTGTGGAAAAACTGTATGATAATCGTGAAATCTGCGAGTTAATGGAAGTACACTTAGCATGGCCGACGCGTAATGCATTTGGCGTAACTCTCAACAGTACATTTATAGAAATCGCTCGAGTCGGGTAACTATTATGATGTTGATATTTTACTCACATAATTTATTTCTGTCTTTTTCTTGCAATCGCAGGTTGACCAAGATTTCTGAAGTTGGATTGCAGAAACGACAATTGAGTAGATGGCAATTCAGAAAGCCACGTTGCCGCAAGGATATTTTAAGTGCATCCAGCGTTAACATTTATGAATTTGCACCGCATCTTTTACTGCTGATTATTGGAATCGTATTAGCAGTAGTTATATGTGCCATAGAATTAATCACGGTCAAGTACGGCTATTACATCAAATTTAAAATTTTAATTTTTACAGAATATATTTATTCTATCATGAAAAGGGACATATATAGTTTTTAGTATTTGCTATAATATTTCTTAAAAGAAATGAATTATAGACAACAGAAACATAAAGTAGAAGACACTGTATTTAAAAAACATATTATAATTAATAATATATATAACATTCACATTTTGATTTAATATTTCGTAATAAATTAATAAAAATAATATGGTATATACATAATTACCAAGAATGAAAATGATAAAGATGGAAGCTATGTATGCTATTGAAATAACGATGTAATTGTAGGTATGGTAATATATATTGATATATAAATTAAAGAATTGGCGATTTATATTACAAGTAAAATATTGTACTTTATCACATCAAACGTAAAGTGTGTATTTTAACCCCTCCTAGCCTAGCGTGTGATATGCACCACGGAAGAAAATGATTGTTTGGTTTATAACTATTTTAGATTTGATATATCAATTGTAACGGCAAAAGCAAGCGTCTACCGATAGCGTGTAAAATTGTGAGAGTGTGAGTGAGCGCAAACGAAGAAGACGTCTTGGTCAACACGAGTAGGCCTTCATCACACACCGCGCATACGAGCAGACACCGAGACTTCGTCTGCGTAACGGTACGCCCTTCACGTAACCGTCGGGTATCGTGTTGTATAGTCAAGTTTTGGCCTCACAATGTAGTATAACATTTAGATTATTAATCTCGGTTGATTATTTTCCCCGTTCCTACATCCTACCCGCGAATACTGCCACTTCCGCGGGCCTTGCAACGCGTGGTTGCAATGCAGATACTGAGTAGCTGGCCCCGCACAGGAGAGTATGGTTGGTTACACATGAACGAACACGAGGTTCGAAGCGACACGAGGGCAGCTCTCCGTTGGTAGCGAAGGCTATATCGCTGGCGATGGCGTCGTGGAGTCTCCGCCGCGTCGAGGTTAACGATCTGGGGTTGATATCCCTCTATTTTCCCTGTAAATAGCGACCCCGTTACACAATATTAATATTTTCTAACCTTAAATAGTAAAATACATTTGTAATATGCGTTGTTTTGAATAATGCCTATGTTTTTGAGAAAGAATACCAACTAAATAAAGATGTATAATACAAGAATTGTACAATATTTATTCAAGTTTTAAGTACTTTTTAGAGATTAAGCAACATAACGTGCAATAAAACTGAGTTCGCGAAGCGTGCTGGTTTTGTTAGTGGTATAAAAGTTGAATCTGAATTCAATAATTGATTTGGATGCTTAACAATATACCGTCAGAGATGCTGAATTATGGGTAAAAATAAAACAATGTACTGAAGCCTAAATGATTATGTTAATATTAAAGAACCTCATAAGTATCTATAATCATTGCTGTAAAAATAGAATGTCAATCAAGACATCGCGTGACTTATTTCAATATTATTTACTTAAGTAATATTCAATAATATCATGCAATAGCTTGATTGACATTCTGTTTTCTATTATAAAGCAGAAGTCGTCTTTCTTGGAGTATTAACAATGTTTTTCAATGGATTAAATGGAATATTATAATAGTTTTACTATCCAGTTATGACTTACAGTCAAAATGAATTTAGTTCTTTTATTTACTTACAGTTTCTTTATAAATATCCAAGCTAAGATAGAAAATGACTTTTTTGTTGAATATTTTAGTTATAAAAAAGCATCGAGTGTTATAGGTTTTAGTTGTAATATGATAGAAGGTAATATCTGATTACTCATCAAAACGAGAACTTGAAAACTTAAATCTGTTCCATATATTTCAGGATATTTTAATTAAAACGGCGATAAGATAGTTTTGTTGTTTCAGATGACTTGTTACTAATAAAAGAATTTAGTAGAAAGGGAGTTACTGCTATCGTCAACAAATTAAATAATGAATCCAAAATCAGTAAAATAGCGCATACTATCTATTGGAAAATTGGTGTTTTTCTCGATACTGGTTGTTACGATTTTGAAGAAATTTATTCAATGTTTTCCGACGTAAGTAAGGTTGTATTCGTAGAATAAACAATCCGTTTTTGAAGAATCATTTAGTCTTATAGAAATATAAGTAAGTTGATTCTTCGAAAAAAAAATTCATTGTTCATTTATAGTTTCAATTTAAATTTATTAACAATCATATGTAAGTAGGCAACAGACCATAGAATGTTTGGCGAATTGCATTATTGGATAATCTTAGGATCCGATCTCGAATACTTATTAGAATTAATTGATGACCGAGTGTTTGGACTCGGAACGGATCTAATCGCAGTGGTACCTTTTAATGATACCCAAAACCATTACGAACTTTACGATATCTACAATACGTCCAAAGAACGAGGCATCGCAATGAAGGTTACATTATTTGGCAGTTGGAAATACCGAGGGGGGTTAAGCATAACTCTGCTACAGACAAAATTTGAAAGAAGATCAAACCTGCAACGGCTTATTTTAAATGCAACATACTTTAAGGTAAGTAATAATAAACATTTAAAATTTTCTTTTACAGCATCTAATTAATGGAAGGCTTATCATCATTATGATAGCTTATGTATAGACCGGATAATATGTCATTAGAAGAATATTTCAACGATTATGAAAATAGCGTGGGAGATGCAATAACTAAGTTCGGATTTCAACTGATCAGCCATCTTGCGGATTTGTACAATTTTAGGTAAGCTTTTATTATAGAAAGATTCGGTAGATATAATTGATGATAGATGGTTTGCATAATAATGCAAAATCCAAACAATGCATTTAAAAACATTTTAGCTTGGAATCTCATGAAACTGCCCCGTGGTTACCAGGTGATGCTCAAGGTCCACTAGCATGGTCTATGATTAATAATACGGCTGATTTTACAGGAAGTCCTCTTTCTATGACCAGTCAGAGAACTTATATGTTTAAATATGTTCATCAAGACTGGCCGTTCAGGTAAGCGGTATAATATGTTGAAAAATATTCGTAAGCCACTAGCTTCAGTGGATCCTCTATTGTTACAGAACATGCTTTATATTCCGAAATCCTCAACCTACAAGCATTAAGATACAAGAGATATTGCGTCCTTTTACAATCATAATTTGGTATTTCACGGCTATTTTTGTTCTGGTGTGTATTATAATTTTAGCTATGGTTTTAAGATTTGAAGGATTAGATACTACCATAATACGGATTTCGAACTCATTCTTACTAACAGTGGGAGCCTTATGCCAACAAGGTAAGTATGTATTAACAACAACAACATCATCAACAACAACACAAATGTATTTCATAGTTTTCTTTTGTTGACTAGGTACAGAAATAAAGATGAACCATATATCTACACGTATTGCTTTCTTTTTTGTAATGATGTTTGGTCTACTGATGTATAATTATTATTCGGCTTGTGTTGTATCTGCTCGTTTGGATGAGCCGATTTATAAGATCAATGATTCACTCAATGAGTTTGGTAAACTGCAAATGAAAATGGCATCGGAATCCATGGTTTATTTGGAATTCTTTCTCAAAGTAAAACAGTTTTCTTTTTTTTATTTCAAATGTTACCTTATTTTGTATAAAATTTATTCGTTTTTGTAGAAACCTGATTGGGATACGACTCAATTCTACCGCAATTATTGGTTAAAGCTGCCAGAAAACAATAAAATAATGAATCCCGACAAAGGGATGCGATTAGTAAAAGAAGGCGGATTTGCCTATCACACGCATCCAGATGTAGGATATCCCATCATTGATAGATTGTTTAACAATCATGAAATTTGTGAGTTGATGGAGGTGCATGTCGCACGGCCTACTCGCACGGCGTTTGGAGCAACTATGAACAGTAGCTTTGTAGAAATTGCAAGAGTCGGGTAAGCATTAGTTAGTCTTTTTCAGTTGCTCCGCAGAAGCTTTTAAAATGGTTTTCATTATTAGGTTCACCAAAATCAATGAAGTAGGCCTTCGTCATCGACAGTATTTGAGATGGTCCTATCAAAAGCCACCATGCCGAAAGGATATTTTGAGCGCAGCGAGCATTAATATTTATGAATTTGCTCCGCATCTGCTATTGCTCGCAGTAGGAATTATGATGTCAATAACTTTGTACTTGATAGAACTAATTTTTGTTAATCATAACATTTATATTAACGTAAAAAGAATAGTTTACGCAGAACACATAATATAGCGTAGCTTTTGAAAATTAAACAGTGTGTGAATCAATTATGATCACGAATGTTGGACAAGTATATAATATTGTAAGAGCTGAATTCTGATAATTGAACTTTTGAATAATATAAAGGTCGGATAAGTATTGCTGGGTAATATTGATTAATACGCGATAGTTTGACTGACTCACTGTTTTCTATTGATAGAAGGTGTTGCGTGATTGTACTACTATAATAATGTTCTACAGCAGCACTATGACTTTCATTGTTAGGTTTTAGATGTATTTACTTAAAACTTTGTAATAAACTAAAGGAAAAAAATGATTTTAAAAATTGCACTTTCTTATGGCTTGATACTGAATGTCCACGCTATCGTGGAAAACGATTTACTTATCAATTATTTTGACTACAAAAACGCATCAAGTGTTGTAGGAATTTCTTGCAATAAAGACATAGGTATGTTTTAAAACATTTTGAATTACTGTTTTTGTAAGACTATTAAGATAATAATTCTATGATATCATACAGTTAAAATACTTTTTAACTATGCGGAAAAATTATATCAGGATTGTACTTGTAGATGATTTATTGTTACTAACAAAATTCAGTGAAAAGGGTATACCAGTTGCTGTATCTAATTATAATAGTCACAGGAATATAAGCTTATTAGCAAGTACTAATTACTGGAAAATTGATGTGTTTTTTGATATTCGCTGTTACGATAGCAAATTCATTTCATCGATATTTTTCGAAGTAAGACGATGTCTTTAAAGAAAAATTGTAAGCACGTAATTTCTGAAATCGTCAAATTAACACAGGCCTCGGACCACAGGATGTTCGACGAACTTCGCTACTGGATAATATTGGGATCAGGTCTCGACGAAGTTTTGCGCGTTATCGACGATCGAGCTTTCGGACTGTCAACAGATCTAATTATCGCTGTGCCTACAAGCAGTTCTCGTGAACAATATGAACTTTACGACGTTTACAACATGTCCAGAGAGCGTGGTAACGAGCTAAATATCACATTTTTTGGCAGATGGATGCCCAAACAGGGCTTGAGCGTAAGTCTGCTTCAAACTAAGTTCGACAGAAGGTCCAATGTACATGGTCTCATAATGAGAGCGGTATTCTTTAAGGCTAGTTGAATCAATTAACCTTCTTTGTTTTCGTATATCTGTTAAATATTCAATTGATTAGTTTTTCAAAATTGACATGCACAGCTCACGTATCGACCGGCAGGTATGCGGTTGGAGGATTACTTTGAAGATTATCAGCATGCGACTAAAGATGGGCAGTCTAAATTTGGATTTCACATTTTAAGTCATCTTGCGGATATGTACAACTTTAGGTAAGCACATATTTAAAAGGTACTGAACATATATCTTCATCCTTACAAAAATCTAAAATATGCAGGTTGCATTCTATCGAAACACAGAAATGGAATCCGAGTGATGGTTTAGGACCCGTGATTGGCGCACTCGTTAACAATACTGCTGATTTAACTGGTACTCTTTTATCCATGACCGTTCCGAGAACGTATCTTTTCAAGTATGTACATCAAGACTGGCCTTTCAGGTGAGTGAGTTGTGTATCTTATTTGTTAAATTAAAACACGAACCACCAATGATATATACATATATATTTCAGAACATGTTTTATCTTTCGCAATCCTCAACCCACCACTATAAAAATAGATGAAATCCTGCGACCTTTCAGAAAGATAATCTGGAACTTAATGGGCACGTTGTTTATGATGAGCTTTCTCCTTTTAGCTATAGTTTTACACTTCGAAGGGTTCGATACTATCAACGTACGATTTTCAAATGCTTTTTTGTTAGTTATCGGTGCTTTATGTCAACAAGGCAAGAATTAATATTAAATTAAAACCAAATTATATTTATATTTCACTTGAACCACTTGATTATGATGCTTTCTATTTATCAGGTACCAACATGGAAATGAAACGCATATCAACTCGGATTGCGTTTTTCTTCATAATGATATTCGGTTTGCTCATGTATAATTACTACTCGGCAAGTGTTGTTTCGGCTCGCCTGGATGAACCAATTTACAAGATTAATGATTCACTGGTGGAATTTGGCAAAATGCATATGAAAATGTCTTCAGAGAGGATGGTTTATTTAGATTACTTCCTCAAAGTAAGTTAACCAGAAGAAAACTACTTTGAAGTTCTGCTATTTTGCTTATTTTTCATATGTTGTAATATTTGATATTTTTGCTAACTACAGAAGCCTGATTGGGATACAAGATTTTTCTATCAAAATTACTGGTTGAAATTACCAGAAAATGAGAGGTACATGAACCCCGAGTTGGGTATAAGATTGGTAAAAGAAGGCGGTTTTGCATATCATACGCACCCGGAGGTCGGTTATCAAATCATAGAGAAATTCTATGACAATCGTGAAATTTGCGAACTTATGGAAGTGCACATTATAAGACCCCTTCTCACGACTTTTGGCATAACATTCAATAGTACTTTTGTCGAAATGGCTAGAGTCGGGTAAGTATTGGTTTCCCTAATAACACGTTAACAATGTATCCCTTATACATTCATTGCTTTTTCTTTGGTAGATTAACAAAAATTTCGGAAACCGGTCTGCGCATTCGTCAAGTAAACCGATGGCAATACCGAAGGCCGCATTGTCGCAAAGATATCTTGAGTGCCTCCAGCGTCAACATTTACGAGTTCGCCCCGCATCTAATACTACTCATGATAGGGATGATTATGGCAGTGGTTGTGTGTGTCATGGAAATTATTACTGTCAACCACGATATCTACATTAGGTTTAAAGTGATGTTCGACGCGAAATCAATGTTCTCACGTGGAAATACTTATACTTGAAGGAAGTATTTATAATTTTTTTTAAGGATATTATGATATTATTATTTGTTAATTTAATTTTTATACAGAAAGATTATAAAATGACTTTATTTAAATTATTCACATAACTCATGTGATTTTTGAGAACTGTCAATCCGATATATATCTTGAAATTTCTATTTGTGTTGTATGGATGAATATATTCTGTATATCGACCTCGACCGAATAATTGTAATCATATGTCACATCGCTATAAATTGACATGAATCGCAAAGGGATCTAAATATTTACGCTTTTGTCTACGCTAATTAGCCGTCATGACTTTGCAGAAAGTCATGTCTATTCCAGTAGTGAGTTGCAGTACATCTATTACGTTTTATCGTTTCTTATTTTTAGAATTTACTAGAATTTTATTAGGCGCACGCGCGGCCAGTAAAACAGTTCATCAAATAATAACTTAATAGTTTTTTTTTTAACACACGTGTTGATTTCGCGCCATTATGAAGTAACCAATCAGGTACAGTCGCCGGACAAGATAACTTTGAATATTGATAACATCAGCCATGACAGTTCCATGTATTTCTTATGGGAAGTGTCATTGCTGATGTTCCAAATATTCAAATTTATTTTGTCCGGCGATTGTAAAGTTTTAAGCGGCTTCACAATCATCCGAAATTTTCAGTAAAAATAATATCTCGGTAGCTCTACGTAACTTCTGGAGAAGAATCTCGTACTCAGAGATGTGAGGTTCAAAAATCAGTACGTGCATTTTGTATAATTAAGAATAAAATGACGTATATCCCAGAGATTTGCATTCTCACCCCTGCAGTATAGCAGTGAAATCGTCGCTCGAAAAATGTCCTCGCATATTTTGCGCCGCGACCAGAGCTCGACGTTCTCACCCGGAAACTCGATTTCCCCGTGCCGAGCGCGCAGTGCACCGCGTCAAAGTTAATTTCCCCATAACTGGGTGACGCAAAAATTTTGAAAAGGGCTTTCCGACCCTCATCATGACGCCCCAGAGAGAGTAGAGAGAGAGAGAGAGAGAGAAAGTGCGCGAGTCTGACAAAATCTCGTTATCCTGTGCGTCGGCGCACAAAGATATACATATATATCTATATGTATACGTACACATTCGAGTACATAGTGCAGCACTGAGGGAAACAAGGCACATAATAAATCCCATCCCGGCTATGCATAGTGACTTTGCGCGTAACTCTCAACTGATGCGATGAAAATTTTAATCTTTTAATGTGTACCTTATTAGATCACCTTCTATGGTAGAAAAAATTGGCGTGATTCAAACCCAATATTTAAAAAAGTTACGTTTTACGAGTTTGCAAGCAGTTGCCCACAGTATATGTCTATTTTTAGCTATTTCGGCTGTAACTATTTATTTACTCAAGAAAAATAAAAATTTTTAACATCGACTTGTTCCTTAAACAGTAGTCCACTAGTTGTAGCTAGCCATACTGGGTGTATCTTCCCTACACCAAAATGCATTGCAAGCTCAAATTTTTTTTCTCCACGAACAACTCGGCACGTCTCGATCGAAGGTGCTAAACTACCTGCATATATTACGTCTTCGCGTATACCCTAACGGCTTTTAATTCAGTTACACTTGCAATTCGCGCGTCTACGTGAGCTGTTGCTCTCGTCGTGAATTCTCATCTTACCTCGAACGAAAGATCTTCTTTTCGTCATCTATAATATTTTATAAACTGTGAATATTCGCTCGACTTGTATAGCGGTCTCGTTCTCGACTTGTCACTTATGCCAAGCCTGTTCTCGTACTCCGGGGATGACGCGACGTAATATTACGTGCCGATGCGCAGGGGCACGTCGCGTTGGCGCCTCGGCGCGTGGCGTTACCGGGAGAAGTGGTAGTCCTATATTTTTGATGGATTTGTCGGTTGATTTACCTACAAGTAGTTAGGAGGATTCTCAGGACGGAATAAATGACACGGTGAATTCTCGCATGATTTTTTTTCAAATAGTCGTATAAAAGAGACAATCACAAGTGGCACATTAAACTTTGGCGTAGGCGGCGTAGTTGGCGACGCCGCATCGGTTCTTGCCTTTCCTGAGCCTCATGTAGCCGTTCTCTCCCCAACTGGATCCCCACCAGTTTTTCAGAATCCAATAGTTGGGCGTATATCCGACGATCAGCATCGCGTGGTTTACCACGTCAGAACTGCAAGTTCGGTCGTCGTAGATTCCAGAGCTGTTGATCGCATAGCAACGGTTATTATAAATAAATAAGTTGAATCATCAAAAAAAGTTTCCGATTAGACTCACTGGTAGAGCTGGAAAGTCCTGGGACCGGCGTTGATGGATGCAGCGATCGGTCCAATAGTGGCAACTGCAGCCTCTAGGGCTCGTTCATCTCGCGCTGGCAAAATTGCCCAGGATGTGATGTTCACCACGCTCAGCCGCTTCTGAAACTTACATACGCCTTGCTTTTGCGAGGCACGCGTACATCCAGTTGGATTTAATGTTTCATTACTCGTTTATCGTCCAGCGCTATTCGACGCGGTGTGTACGTGCGATTACTCAATATTGACGCAAATGGTGAGAACCGAGTTGACGGTGCGGGTGTTATTACGCTCTGTGATAAGGAAGAATGTAATCTGAACAAATATCATGGAGATGAGGAATGATGCGTTTCAGAGCTTTCCACGAACCTACTAATTTGCGATAATCGATTACAGAGTCTTCACGAAATTTTATATAACGAAATCGCAATTTCCATTCGAATACGGTTAAGCGGCTCGAGAATTCTTGACATTTGTAGGAGAAATAGTCGGCGAGAGCGTTAACAAATCGAAGCAACATATGCGGAGTCATGACACGCGTTAATCGCATTTGCAACGCTTGTCAATTGACATGTGGTCGATAAATCGACAGAAGGAGCGGAAAAATGTTTCTTCTTCGTTTGTTAATTTCCACGCGCGGATATCATCCAACATTAAAAGAAAAAATCAACCAAGATTTACAATATCTCCATCATCGTCAACTTACGTGAGCAGTGTACGGATAAGTAGCATCGGTCATGAGTCCCCTGGACCTCTCGAGGTACCTCAGAGTATTCCTGAGGGATCCTCCGGAGCATCCAAGGTTTCCAGTCTGAGTGCTACAGTCGACGAGTTGCTGTTCGCTCAAAGGTACGACAATGCCGGTCTGTCGGAATATCTGACCAGCTATGCTTCCTGCGATGCTGTAGGCGTAACAGCTGCCACAGTCGCGCTGGTTCTCCGGCTTCGTCACAAAGCCTTTCTCCCGCCAGTCCAGAGACTTGGGGATGCGACGAGGGTCGTGCAGTACCGCGGCGACCATCTCGTCGTCGCTGAGACGACGACGACGACTCGGCACGAGTTTTACCTGTTTTCGTGAAAATTCAATGATTTTTACAGATTAGGACTTCTGACAACAAAACGTGACATACCAGGTCCCGCATGTACGACGAAGTGCTGAGGTCAGCGATGTGATTGTCCCTGAGAAGGTACTCGTGGTGTCCGGCGGCGGCCAGCAGATTGTGCTCGTAGATCTTGAGTAGATTGTCCTCCCAGGCCTCGCGGCGTATGGCCTCCAGTGTCCCGGTGTAGGTCTTGTTGTGTCGCATCTGGCGAAACAAACACTTTACATAGAGTCTCGATCGAAAACTTGTAGTTCGTAGTCTCAGGGGCCTGTGTCATCACCTTGTACAGATGCCAGTACTCGTCGAGCCGAGAGGACACCTCCTCGGGCAGTTTGGCCTCGGCAAGTCCGAGACACAGCAAGAGCAGCCACCAGATGAACAACCCCATCGCCGTCGAGCTTCGATCATCAATGAACCCACTCGACGATCACTCGGACGCCTCGAGACTCGATTGTTTTCGGTTGGGTCATCGTTGCATAAACGACAAACACGAGGAAGTATAGCCGCGGTGAAGTTCCGCTGAGTCGATGCATTTTCGACACGCGCGGCAAACATTACGAAAATCCTCGGCACTTGATTATAAATAAAAAAGCAGCGAATTTCAACTGGCAAGTATAATCTCCGAGAAATACCGGCTCACCTTGTACTTGACGCGAGGGCATTCGCCAGACGACATTATGCACTACTGCTTGGCCTACTTAACATCTCTCTCTATCTCTCTCTCCCCTGTAGCGCAGCACCCTTGCAAAGGAGGCAACGACACAATGGCTGGGGTAATAAAGCTTTTGTGCAGCCCCTCGAGCTTTGTCGAGTGCGTCTCTGTGTGTATATGCGTCGAGGATCGACTGTTTCGAAAGAATTCGCATGACTGGGATGAGATAATTTCCCGGCATTGTGTATGGAATTAGGAGAGCCCGGGGGCTCTTTTGCAGCCGCGCGTTATACGAACAAAGCACGTTTAATATGCGCGAGCGTTTGATAGAAGCGCAATATTTTTCCTGTAATTTTGGTTTGTCGCTTTGAAAGCCTTGCTGCTGAGATTATTAGTGAAAAAAGCTGATGTGAGCACGGAATCACAGGGGAGTTAGAAAGAATCGAGTCTAAGAGATAATACTCTCTGCCGTGTGCTTGGGAGGACGCATTAAAAATTACATCTTTTTACGAGTCTAATATGCTAATTGCGCAGCAACTCCCAGCGGCGTCGGAGTATAGATAAGGAAAAGACTCGTTTTCTAAAAAAAGATTCTAAACTTACGATCGTTACGTGTGTGTGCCGCCGATATTTTCGTGCAATATCGAATCGATGCTTGTTTTTCTGCAGTACGGCTGTTTGGCGAATCATTTAATTTAAAAATAATAAAACACACGCGCTTCAATGAATTGTTTGTAAGATAAATACGTATAAGGAAAATTACAGGTATTGCGTAAAAGTCAAAATAAAACAAGATCAAACATTCGCACGACGAGCGCGCACAGCGCAATCGCCGAAAGTCGAGTTTCAGTAGATCGAGGCCGACTCCGGTACGGCGGGAGCAGCAGTTCCGACAGATGGCGCCAGAGGTACCGCGCGAAAAGACTACTCGACGACTCCCGCCACTCGACGCAAGTGTCACCTCCTCTGGCGGCGCATCCGCGATCTCTCTTTCTCCGATCAACGGCCGGCGTGTGCGCTGCGCTCGCCGCGAGCGCGCAAACTCGAGTCGTCTATACATATATATACAGCTTACACACACGTATACACCTATCATCCGCAGAAGCAAACTGTGTGTGTAAGCGCTACTACTGCCGAGTAGGAGAGAGAGAGAGGCAGTGCGCGCGCGCGCCATCTCGGCGAAAAGTAGGCCGCAGCAGCGTACCCTGGCTGACGTCCGCGACTCCCATTGACAAGCAACAGCTGCGAGAATCAACCCGGTGCGTATAGGTATCCGTCCCAGTGAGCATCGGTGCCTCGCTCGAGCAGCCATATATATATCAGAGCGAAATATATACAACACAGCAGTGATTATACGAAGGTGTGCGTTTTGTATAGCAGTGCGCGAGTGTGTCTGTGTACGAGTATTTTCAAGATAATAATCATCATCATCAGCGAGAGAAAGACTGAAAGATGGACGAGTCGGGCATTGACATGGGCTTCGACCTGGCAGCACTGGTGAACGCCGAGGCTCATCTCGACGACCTCGACTACAGCAGCGAACTCGAGCAGGCACTGGCTTTGCTGCCCAGTACTCAGGACTTTACGTACTACGAACTCAAGAGTCGCGCACCGGATACCGGCAGGTGCGTATATAGGACTCTATTGTTGTGTCTACATATATACCCAGCACGTGTAGCGCGAGGAGACGAATGCGCACGCAGTCGCCGAGTGATAACACACCTGTTGCGCCCCCCCCCCACGAGTAGTTATCCCTACCCCCCTACTGCGCCCTCTACCTACTCCCTCTTCCGCTCTCGCTTATTGGAATGTGGAGGGAAGGATATGAAGGGGTTGTTTTTCTAGCGATTCTACAAAATCGTCGATTCTTCCATACGACTACTGCTGTAACAAACCTGTTCTTTACGAGAAGCAAATAAACGATCGCGGTGGCGGCGGTAAACTCGTTACGCAGTCGCCAAATAAAAGTATTTGCTTCCAGTGCGCCGGATGAAGTAACCGATATTTTCGTTATATATACACGCTACGCCGAATAATAGCCGAGCGCGAGGAGAGAACGCTTGGCAAGTGTGCCTCTTTCGCAAATGTCTCGAAGAAGAAGAGAAGAAAAAAACTCGATCGTTATTGCGGATTTCCAAGAGGAAAAAACAAACGGCTCAGCCGAGCATAACCTCAAAACTTTAGCACCTCGGATTCCTCGTTTGCTTGCTAATTCTTTATCTATAGAGTACAGACAGGCTCTTATATGCTCACCAAAAACGCCCGGTATTATAAAGGCTGTAAAATTAACGGGGACTAGCCTAAATTGTATTATACACAGAAAGCGCGTTATCTATACTGCAGTACTCCACAGTCAATTAATGTGAACCGTTAAGCGCAGGTGGATAACAGTTTTCAAGATTGCGTTTGGTCAGCTGAGATCGAGATGGGAATATTGTTTTTTTTTTCTGTCTCTATACGTTTCCCTCTGGCTTTTGCCGATGCGTGACTTGAAGCTTTCGCTCTCGTTCGGCTCGTTGAGCGCGAATTGAAATCGATTATCGAAAGACAAATATACCGGGCTATGAACACAAATTAGTTTGTTTAATAATGGCGGATAAACGTATACGCTGCTTTATCTGTATCTCGCGGCGATAACGAATAATATACAGTGCGATGTTGCCTTCATCTTAAAAAAAGTGTTACAAGTTCTCTCCGGATTAAGAGTATTGTTTGAGATTTGATTACACTCGCGGTTTATCCATTAATATACGAACGATTAAATAAAGCTGTGTAATACGTTTTGTGATAAAGTATATTGATTTGTCATTCGAAACAGCGATTGAAGAAAATATGAATAAAAATATTTTTTTTAATACCATATACGACGCGACAATATCTGCCGATAAAGCGAAAGAATTTGAAGCCGAGAGCATCTTTCATTATTACATTCCAGTCATACACCTGTAGGGCTATTATGCTTTCATTAACGACCTTCGCTCGTTACACAGTCAAAGTCAAACAAACAACTGTATACATCCTCCAAAAGAAATCGACGTAATGGCTCACATTTTCACTTCAACTACGAGCGGCAGCGTGATATGCATTTCGAACGAACGACACAGATTGTGTCCACCGCTGCAAATTGAGCAGAGGCCTTGCTGTTTGAAGGGGATCGTTTGCTTCTTTTTCCACGAAAGAAAAAAGCGATTTATCATTATTTCTCGCTTGAAAAATTAACCGCAACGTCGAGAAAAACAACAAGCCGAAAAATTCCGCGACGTGACGTAACGCCCGGAGACATATCGAACCAATCCCCGTCGCGAAAGCGATCGTTCCCGCGACGGAATTGACCGCGGCGACCGGCAATTACAGCCAATTGCTCGCGCAGTTCTTTGCGTATATGGCCATTGAGCTTGCGAAAATTTCGCGGCGAAGAAGATACGGCTTTGTCTCGAGTGTGTGCCTGTGTATATATCTCTACATCCGTTGCTCGGCTTCCGGTACACTGTTCGGCTTTTTCGTCGCTTCCACTGCACTTTCGGTAATGCTTTCTCTTCTGAATTTCATGTGTTCCGTATATATATATACGTCGAGTGGAATAGTCGTCATTGGAGATTTAAAGCTGTGAAGGTTTTCGTTAACAAAATTGTTTTTCCAAAGAAGCAGTACACTCTAATCGAAAAATTAAGCCTATGCGCGTTCCGGTCAGCAGCGATACGGCATCACAGAAAAAGCAACTTTTATCCGGAAAGCCATCTTAAATGCAGACGCGACTTCCGGCTCTTCTGCTGTATATATACAGCCGCGGCAACGGGGAAATTGCAATCGCGAAAGTGCGCTATTGTGGGGGAAAAAAATTCATCAGCGCTCGGTCTCTCGCAGAGAGAGAGAGAGCGGCTCTGATAGAGCACTTTCCCATTTGTCCAGCGCATTGTGCAGCCCGGGCCCTTTGTGTCCCAAGCGAGCTTTTCCCCGGGAAATGATTGTGTTGTCGGCGTAATCGTCGCATTGTTCCTATATACCTCTCCTACGCCGCACAGCCTCTCCTCGCACCGACAATACAATATTTCGAGAGAGGGATATTAATTAATGGATATTTTCAAGGAATGAAGCTTGAGTTTTATAATATAGCGTGGCTTTTTCTCTCTCTCCCGGGGTTAAAAAGTTCGCTCTGTACACTGTGGCGCGCGTATATACCATTCAAGGTTGAAGATGGCCGTCAAGCACAGGCCGCCGCGTTAAAAAATGAGTTTCTTTGACGGGAGAGAATGGCATCGCGAAATTAAAAAGGAATGAATTAAGGTCTCTTTTCCAATTTGTCGGCGCGCAGGGCATTATGCAAGCTCTATCACTGTTGGCCCCTTTCTCTCTTCGCTCGAAATAATCGGCGCGATAATGAGCCGCGGCAATCGGAAGAGCTTTTACAATCAATTTTCGCAGCCCGCTCCCGTGGGAGTAGTTATTGTTGCGAGGCCACATTGTATTCTAATCTACAACCCGGTGTGTATATCTCTCTTCATGCACCAGTTGACGTCAAACGCGGATGACGCGTTCGCGAAAATCGTATCGCGAGCTAATTAACCCGAAACATATATATATATATATATATATGCGGCACATATGTGCCACCGAAGGGGGTGATATAAATCGCGAGTCGAATCGAATCTTGAATTTCCCCGATAATTTTCCATTTTCGTTTTGTACCTATACGGGGAAAGTTGATCCGCCGGATTGGATTACGATATTACACGGGTCAGCGCGCCGTTAAGAGCCGCGGAATAGATTCGATCGGTAAGCTGATGGACGTCGATGCTTATCGCCTCCTCGAACGCGAGATTCTTCGATCTCGACGATTATATTGCAAGGCGTTGCAATTCTATTTTTTTTCCTCACTTTCGCGGTGGGCGATGATCGAAGTGCTCGGGGCAGTTTTGTATAACAATGGCTCTATATAGAGTTTCTATAATGTATATTGTAATCTTACTCAGAAGTTGATACAAGTTGTGAAATTCTGAAGTTTTTTTCGCGAAAATCAATTCATTATAAAGTGCAAAATAGATCGTAGCATTGGAAGATGTTACAACAGGTTTCTCAGATTTCGTCAGCGCAGCAAGTTATAATGGGTCTTTCGTAGAACCTAGTCGCGATTAAATCAGCTCGCAAATTCCTTCCATTGATAATTCATCACCGCGGGCAAATACATATCTATGAAAAACAAGGACGAAGCCTTCTACACAGAAACCTATACGACCGGTAGAACCGGTTGTTGCTCAACGGAAGAAAATCCACGCAAACATAACCTCAAAACTGTCCGAAAATACAACAGGAATCCTGAGGACATCCGAGGTCGAGCGCGAATGGCAAAAGCTGCAAAAGTGCCCATACAGCATCCTTTCACACGCAGCACAACAACAGAGAGTGGAGCACGTGATTCGCACAGTGGCAGAGAGGGCGCCCAAGGCTGACCTCGATCAACCATCGCGAATACTATACCAGTAACAGGATCGAACACGGGAAAAAGGGATTTCGGCTGAATGGACGATTACCGTTTCACATAACTGAGTCGAGCTTCTGTTATTTTTTTCGAGTCACGCCAAGACACAAAGTTTCGCCGAATATTTTTACGTAACCAACTCTCGTAGGGCAGCTACTCGTTGCGTTTACGTAAAAGTAGGTTAGCCGCGAAATCCGCGCGAGCAAGGAAAACTCGCGCGCACGTACAGACTAATTTTAATTCGAACTAGTTCAATGCCAGCTCGCGAGCGCGCGACAAAATTACTTCTTCTCTCGCAAAATCATCATCTCTCTCTCTCGTGTGCGCGTCTAATATATATATAATACACTGGCTTTTAGAAAGCCGCGCAGACGATTCCCGCAGCCGATATGATGCGAGCGAGTGAAAGGACGCCCCGAAAAGCGTTGCAAAATAGAATATACGTGTACAATAGAAACGAAGCATCGAGAGTTTTCGTAACAGCGGCGACTGATGCATCTCGCGCGCCTACTATCAATGAAAGCGTCCTCTGGATTAAGTGGTCGCGCGCGTGATCCGGTGCAAACCGGCTCATAGGAGACTCTCCTCGTTGTTCTTAGACGACGGCATGGGGACGACACGTGCGGAACGTCGCGAACATGTGCGCGACAGAAAGAGAAGGAGATACTTTATACGCGTGTGAATTTGACGTTTCTTTCATTGTCATTATCATTTTCAATAGGGCGCGGTTATACCAGCTTGTTGGCATGCCGAGACTTTATGTCTGAAGGCTGTCGAAATTTGTAATTGTTTATTTTTAGCTCGTGACTCGTTTCTGTACAGTTGGAATAAGTAACAAACATGTAATTAAAAAAGAACTTTGTTTACGCAGAGATATCGATATTTAAAAAAAAAAATTCATTTCATAACGATATTTATGCTAATTTACACATAATAGCCAAGTGCGCAAGTTACATTGAAAGTCAGAGACCCATCTGTGTCGCTCATATTGTGGGAGTAGATGAATTTTTTTCTTTCCAAGTGTGCGAACCAGTCGCACACGTAGTTAAGTACAGCCAGATTAAGCATCACAAACGAATGATGAATGGTGTTTGCAAACACGCGTAGGAGACTGATGTCGGAATTTTCAAAGAATTCCTTTTGTACATATACATATACATGTTTGAAGAGCACGTGTACGATGCATGCGCTCAACTTTTTTTTTCTCCTTATATATTTATCAAGCAAATCTGAAAACGTTGAATACATTGTTTGTCCATCAAGCTCGACACTTGATATTTATACGGCTCGAAGATAATGATCACAGCTCGTCAGATGCAATTACGGAAATGAATTCATTTCAATATATAGCATCCACAGTCACAGAGGAAGAAATGAAGCCCATTACCGAATCGCGCACACTAATAAACCCGACCTCAAATCGCTCTCTCTCTCTCTCTCTCTCGGCCTCCCCAATATTTTCGGTCGCGTTGACGCAGTATAAGTGATCGCGTATATATACACATCAGCATGATACCGACGTCGGAGCTCGGAGAGCGGAGTAGGCCATCCTCCAGCATCACAGCCTAATTGCCCGGGATTGACCGTTTCGAACTTACGACGCGATCAATTGCGACAATCACGTGCTCGAACGGCTTCTGTTGTACTGCTGCTGTTGTCTATGCGGTTAACTTTGAGAAGGATTTCTCGTCTTCGCTGACAGTCCGAGCAAAAAGTATTTCCTTCTTATGATGAGAAGCGAGAGCATATGCGCAAAAGATTCGAAAAGTTTCGGGTTGTTTTATTGGAGCAGTGACTCGGCAGATGTGACGCGGTGTAGACTTTGATCGCTGCGAGTTTTACAAGCTCTCGAGAGATAAGAGAGAAAGAGAGCGTGAGAGTAAATTGAAAACTTGATCGTAAACACGGCCGCGTATATTGTTTGCTTTGTATAATACACACGTGCAGGAATGGTGTGTTTTAACATCGTTTCGTACGCTTTAAGAGGCTTCACGCCGAGCAGAGTACAAGATTTATTATGCTTATTTTATAACGAAACAACGAGAATTAAATTTTAAACGCGTATAATTATTTACGGTTTTGTGTTTTACGTCGTAACGATGTTACGGGCTAAAGAATGCATCATATAATCGATGATTGATGTATGGAGTATTTGTCAAAAATAGAACTCCATTGATCCGCGCGTTATAAACAAGCGGCTAAATATACGCGCGCCAGGTTTTTGCTTAAAGCTATTTTCACTCCGAAACGCGGTACCAAAATACACACCAGGAATGAATCCACCTTAAATCGGCGTAACCTTAACCCTTTAAAACACGCTCGTTCGTAGACTCGCGTTTATTTTAAAGCGTGCAGCGAGTGGCTACACTGATGTCAATGCGAATTTCATTCATTTGTCGGTGAAAAATCGTGAAATAGCACGTAATTTTCGAGAACCTTATAGTACGTGACTTTGTGTGCATCATCGACGCCGCTAAAAAGTTTCACGTTTCCGTCACGTGATTTCATCACTCTTGCAGGCCATCATCACCTGTACAGTCGAAGAAACTATTGAAAGTTATTGAAATATTCCGTGACATTGACACGTGATTGATCACGTGATTTCGAAAGCTCGCACCGTGTCGGTGAAAAGTGCAGTCATGAAAACGTGATAAAAAAAAAGAAGCGTCGATATCGTTCAAAGCTAAACCGTTCCGGTGCTCTCTCGAGCTATGCCAGGCTCGCGAGAGCATGAATGACTATATAACAAGCATCGCAGCAGCAGCCGCAGTCGAACTCGGAAGCGTGGCCCCGGCGCGCGAAACTTTGACGGCTTGGATGCGCCGCCGGCCAAAAGCTCTATAACAGAGAGAAGCAGCCACGACGTATAGTCTGCGTCATCGTCGGAGTCTTCGCCAAAAATCTGTCTTCTCTCTCGCACGCCCTGCAGAAACTGCCGTCAGGAACGCGCGAGGTAGTAGCGTCGCGACGTCGCGTCCGTGATCATCGCTTCTGTTATTTTTCTCTCAAAAAAATCAACATACTTTGTTGATTCGGTATTTCGCGGGCTAGACCGAGTTTTTAAATAGTTGGCCAGGTGGTCCGCAATAGTCCGTAGCGGTTCGCGTCGCCAGACGGCGAGTGTTTTGGTTTCGAAAAGTGAGGTTAGGTCGAGCGCGTATATGAGTCGAGAGTTTACGGCCAGTAGCTGGCTAGTCGCATTGAGCCGAAAAATGAACCGATCTCCCACAGTTATTCGAGACCAGACCGATCACTCTGCTATCCGAGTATCTGAACAAGTATAGCATCAGGATTCCAAGATTTTGACATTTTTACTCCAACAAATATATGCCACAAGCTCTCTACTCATGTGCTTACATAACTGGCTTCCGATCAGTCGTTCCGAGAAACGAAAAAGCTCGACGTAGCGCCAAAGCGGCTGCAGTAGCGTCGATACAATAACAAAGCGCTCACACGCCGAGCAGTGTGGGTATACTTGAGGCAGCTGTGACAGAGAGGGGGTGCGGTGCGGATATGCATCGCGCCTCGTCTGAGGCGGCACGTCGTCAAATCGTCGAGTTCGAAGAGCTGGTTTCGCGCTTCGAGCGAATCAACGACGACTCTAAGACTGCGACCATCAGCTTGGACTCGGGTCTCAACTGCTACGGCATCGGCGCTGCCGGCGACTCCAACAACAACAACAACAACAACAACAACAATAACAACAGCAACAACGTCAATACTTGCTCGACGCTGTCTTTGGACAGGCCGCAGCAGCAGCAGCAGCAATTGACGGACTTGGCTATATTGGAAAGTCTAGCGAGACTGTCAAGGTCGGGCGCCACAGACTTCCTCGATCAGAATAGTAGAGTCAGTGGTGGTGGTGGTGGTTGTGTTACTGCTGCTGCTACTACTGCAGTAGGGAGCGACACGAGACTTCTTGGCCAGCAGCGAACAGAGTCGACGCCGTCGCCTGCCAGAGAACAGGTGTAGAATCCGCTGTTGATTTGCAATACGCTGATGGCGAACCTGATGAAGAAAGTTGCCGATTAAAAATTGGCTGACTCTTTTCACCAGCTTCGTCGTCGTATTGTTTGCTCATGAATGTGATATTTTAAGCTTTTTAAAATTTGATTTTTCAATTTATTCCAAAGTAAACATCAGATACGATCGTTATCGCGCGAGCCGATTCCTAAAAATCGACATCGGGCTATTAATGCTGAGAGACACTTGAGTCAATCGCAGATAAATAAATGTACACCTGTAATACACAATCAAACAAAAAATCTAGACCATCATGAAGACAGCAACTCCCCTAAATCATTCTCCACTAACAAATGGCGAATTTGCTGTATGTCGCAGTCGGTGCGCGTGAACATCGGCATCGACGAGGACCTGCAGATGATTCTGGAAATGGACCCGTCCATTGTGGACCGAGTGCCTCCGACGAGCAACGCTCACCATCGTGTCGTCGCTGGAGCTCCGCTCCGGGCTACGGCTCGACCGCAAGGCTGGTACTGGTCTGCTGTGTTGTGTTCAGTGTCGCCTACCTCTTCCATATGTACTGACATTATCCACGCTAATGCTCCTTATAGCTGATGTTTACTGCCTTTGATGTGTGTCGCTAATAACGTTGTTTTCCAGCTCGTGTGTCTGTGTGTCGTGATAATAACACCATCAGCGCGTCTATTGATTCGACAGTTTAATGCCCCTGAGTGGTAATAAAAAGTCTGACAAAAACACACGAAGGAGAAGTAGAAAAAAAAACAACAACAATTGCCATTGAAAGAACCGCCGGGTTCACTTACCAGAACAGTATCAGGGTCGCAGCTCTGTTGTTATTTTTCTCCTTGAAAGGGTTTCTCGAAACTGCTTTCACCGATGTCACGCGCCTTCATTTTTTTAATAACTCGAAATTCTTTCGAGGTAGTAACTGAATCGCCATATTACATCAGTGGATAATCCATGTTTTTAGGGGATTCCCCGTTCTATCCGCTTGAATCACGGGGTCATAGGCGAGAGAGCGGAATTTCTAATGAGCCGCTGCGGGACGCTCGGAATGCTTTGATTGAAATACCTCGCTAATGAGGTTAGGAATTCCTCTTCGCGTCGAGATTTTTAACCGATAAGAATATATATATACGTGTATTACATATCTATATCTCGCACTCTCACTCCGAAGTCTCAGTCAGTATATATAGGGTGTCCCGTGAAAATAGAAAAGCTACTATTACGATGAGCGCAAAGTAAACAAAGCCGCCGACGTCACAGGTGCGAGTGTACACATATATATTAGAGAGAGAGAGTGAACGGTGGCATCCTAAAAATAGACGCGGCAGCAGTGCAGCTAATACAACGCCGGGCTGCGTGTGTGTTTTCAAATATTTGATAATGACCTCATCGCGGCCGCGCGCTAAATGCTCCTCGAATTATCGTTTGTATTCGAGATTCTTTTTCCTCGTTTTCGAGCTACCGATGCTGTCTCAGGATAATTTGATGGCTAAACGAGAGGGAGTTTGAGTAACGCCTTTTTGGAGAAACTCGACTCAAGTATGTCAATTAGCGTGTGTGTTGAAGACCATTTCTTGTTTACATTGTTGAGTGATGCGACTGAGATTTAAAATTGTAGATATAGAAAAATATATTCATTTTTGCAGAGCCGAATAAAAGGAGCTTATTGCCATTAGTAACTCAATCTAGACATTGGCTCGACCGCGCGCATCACGTCGCACGAGTATCAACTCAACAGTCGGCGAGTTTAGCGGTCAGTGATCCATGCCAGCAGTAGCTCTCGATTTAAATCCTTCCGTTGCGCGGTATATGTCTTACAACTGTATATTCATTCCTCGCAGCGAGACGTACGTGCGAAAATGCTCGTTCCCGACATTCGGGGGCTACTTTGCGCGATGATCTCAGGAGATGATGAATTCATTTTCAATCTTCTTCTTAGTATTCCGCGTCGGTATAGAGAAACAGGAAAATACATGCCGTCTATTCGTCACACTCGAAGTAAAAATTCTCGCTAAAAAAAATAAGCAAAACTTATCAACGATAAGCCATCAGTAGCTCTCTGCACAATCCTCGCTTTCATCATCCAATCAAACGCACATACGTATATACGTAAGCCCGGGCTGCGATTCGCATCCGTGCAGAGGCAGCGTCTGTATTCCAACGAGAGCATAGCCTTCGCGCTTATCTCTCCCTCTCGTCCGTCTGCCTCTCGCTGCTCTGACGACGATGTTCTACCACACACCGTAGATACCATTTGCTTTGTATATGCTCGGCACGTCCGCACGCGCGTTTGACAGATGAAAATCTTGTCCGCGGGGGATACGTATATCGGCCTGACGTTCGAAATTCTAGCGGTGAGTTGCGTTGTGCTTCACCCTCCTTATATATTTGGCGAAATTAATAAAAAGCATAATAACAGGAGTGTGATGTATAGTATATGCGCAGTTTGACGAACGAGGGTTGATTCTCGGTAGAACCGATAGATTATGTATATATGGAAGTGCGCGCGTGGTAATTTGGAATATTTGTTTGCCGACTGCATCAGCGATCATTTGCCAGTCTGTTTGCTTATAACTTACGGTTCACGAGCTGATTCTCTAGTTTCTTCGCGAACTCATTAACATAACCAGATATATTTCCGGCGCTATGCATCCGAAATTCCGCTCTCCCGTGTAATTATACATGACAGTTGCGGCGTATAACTGTTTCGCGACTGCTCCAATTTATCTTGCGCGCTTTGTAATTAAAAGCGCAGTGCTATGTGTGTGTGTGCGAGTGTATACCAGTTATTGATTGCGTATGTATACCTAGTCGAGAAGTTGGCTGTATTTGAACTATATCTATAATATGTACACCGCGTCTCTGCAAACGGATGATGGGTTTATTTTTACGACGCATGTCTACCAAAATATTCGTTTGCAATTGTGCTTTGCTTTAGGTTATAAATTTTCAAAAACAAAATCACTGTATAAGCTTCTCTATGCGTCATAGAAGCATCGACGCGTCTGGCATTTATACGCCGGGACTCGAAGTAACGATAGCGAGTCTCGCCCCCCGACAACAATAATAATCGCGAGCGGCGATAAGCTGCAGCGCGAGAGAAAGAGCGAAGAAGATAAAACGCGGGAAGAAGTTTTTAGCGGCGCGAACTTTTCGCGCGACGGGATGTGTATGTATATATATACACGACTCCGAGGCGGTTGACCGCGAGTTTTTTCTTTATACGCTAGAGAGATACTGTTTCGAAGGAGCCAAAGGTTTACGGTCCAAGTTGAAGGCGTCGCGTTATTCCGAGTCTGGCTGTTACTCTTTTACGTTTCTGGTCGTCATATTCTTCTTTTTATACACGAAAATAAACTATTTTTTACAAAGATCGCTCGAAAAATGTTGAAATTCGAAGAAGACGTTCGTTAAAAACTCAAATCGACCTCCAAGCTCCAGATGCACTTGCATTATCTTTGCATATATCGCCGAGATAAGATAGCATAGTTATAAAAAAAGAAAAGCGACTCATATTTACCTGCGAAAATACAGACAGTTTGCGCAACGCGGAATCCAGGGCACGTGTATACAAGCTTGCGAGGATGAGACGAAGACAGACGGTACACTGGAGACGCCTGATTAGCATCATGCATCCCTGAACATATTCGGTACGTATATAATCGGCGTCGCGCGTGGCCTTGCAAATGTGATTTTCGGCGGAGTTCAGACCTTGATGAACAATGACATAAATTTACCGAGTAATAATAAGAAATATTATCTATTCAAAAATCTCACCGCAGATTTCTCCCATTGCTCGCTCTCAGTTCAAGTACACTCGAACCTAGATCCATCAAAAATTCACGCACCGATACTCGATGCACTTTTGGACGACTGCCGAGGAAGACGAATGCCGCTGCAGCGCAATAGCGAGTCGTAATAAGAATTTCGCGAAAGCATCGGTTCTCTCTCGAGGAGCTGCCTCCACAATGTACACCCATTTATCGGGGAAGCTGTAGAATTTGAAATTTCACACGACCCGCGATCGAGTTCTAAATTGAATTTCAATTCGAATTTGAAATTCCCAGCTCTTACCAATTCATCCCGTGAAAACACGACGCTGCGTGTAAAAAAGCCACTAGTTGCACGGAAATTTGATATATGACGACTGCTATGTTAACATTGTGAATGTAAATTGATTGTAAATGTATCATTTGTATTTTTTAATAATATATGTACACTGTTACGAGAAGTCGTACTTTAGTATCTTGTTTTTTTTTACTTTTTTATGATCGATCGTGTTGTATCGGCGAATCAAAACAGCGCGAGAATTTTCTTTGAAAACATGCATAGCAAACAGTTTCATTTACTCGTTGCCTTCACTGTTATACGCGAACGTACTCAGAAACAAGCCGAAGGCTACGAAGCGAAGCTAGAGATGCGGGATCTCATTCACTGCATCAGATGGAAAACAAAAAGTTGCTCGTCGAGGCCTTTCGCTTGCTGGATTTTCCCGAAGAAAGTGCGACGAACTCGGAAGCCTATAGGTGTAGTTATGCTATATACTCGCATGTCTCCCCCCCCCTGCAGAAGACCATTAACCTGCCGCCGGGTTAACGCGTGAAAGTCGCGGTTTGTATTGGTACTTGCAGGCATCACATTTTCTACATATGTATACACAAATATATTGTATTCTTCATTTTTTAAGAATACAATGTATATCAATATTTTAATTCATTAAAATATCAATACAATGCGCCTATAGCATCGCTGTAATCACGGTTATTAAAAAAAAGATTTATATTCCATTGTAAATTCTGAATTCTTTTATAGAGGGGTTCAGCATTATTGTCCAGCGTGCTAATTGAACTGCCAATCACTCGCAACATTTTCCAACCTTGATCAAATTTTTAAATTAAAAAGACCGATTATCGAGACCTTTGAAGCAGAATTTCCTGATTCCCAATGACGTAGAAATCCTTTTACCTTGACGCAACCGACTTTTTATCAGACTTTCAAAGCCGTTGTTTGGGCTGGAACGATCTGGATGCCAATCGAAGCGTGCACGGCTTTTATAAGCAATGCAAATCATCGCATGGCTGCTTCTGGATCTCGATCGATGGCAACGCGCTCGCTTCTTTTCCGACCGTCGGTAAGTAGGAGCCCGCGCGGTAATCGATCCTAGCGCCGATAGATCCCGCGAACGTCGCTCGCGCCCGTGACATTGAATTCTTTAATTAGAACTCGGCGGCTTGTCTGTCTCGCGGAAACGGTCGGAATCTTTCCCGGGGAGGCGCGCCGATAGATTTAACAACTCCGAAGGCGGTTTCATAGTTCTGGCTGTCGTTCGGGGACTAATTCACTATCGCGTTTATCGCAACGGATTTGTAGACGCGGGGATAGATAATATAAATACGAGCGAGAGAGATAAATGAAATTTACGATGCCGGGCTAATTGTTATTTGAAATTTTCACGATTCGGAGAAGATCAAAGCTCGGAAAGTCAGTCATAAACACGCGTTTATTGAAATAGTTTGCTGCACGATAAGTTTCAGTCTTTCAGGATCAGTCATTGCGTTAGAAATCCCATATACACTGCACCGATGCGGGGATATAATATCAGCAACAAAGACGTGCCTCGACGGCGAGATAATTCTCGGAAGTTCTGAAACTGAAAACGCACTCTTCGAAACTCGGAAAACGCTCGACAAAGCTATAATATATACGCGTCGGTGCGCGACGTCGCAAAGAGCCGGGCAATTATCGCCCGAGTGGAAATCGCGACAACGCGCTCTATATAGCCTCGAATTCTCGGGACGACGGCTGGCTCGATGCGCTCGAGTGAAATGATTAGGACGCTATTAATTTATTCGCTCTCGTCGCTAGTCTCTCCCCCTCTCTCTCTTTCTCTCTTGTTAATTATTCGGAATCGCAGCTCGCTTTGTTTGATGGGAGGGGAAAGGGCGAGTATACATAAGCTAAAAATAAACGAGCGAGCGATGTTTTCGTTTCGATGAGCCGTAGTGAATTTCGCTGTTAATCGGGCGAAAATTTGTAGTTTTAATTGACGAACGTCGCCGCTTTGGCTCGGATCCCAAAGTGGTGGGAGTGTCCGTGTATACACTAAACTGGGCGTATAGAGAGAGAGAGAGCGATTAGAGGCTCGTGAAAAACGACGCGTGGCCGTGTTGAAGGGCCGCAATTGTAATCGCTTCCGAGTATTGCGACGGAGATTTATCAGCGATTGCGAATTATGGGAAAGGAGCCACTGGGTTTTCGTCGCAGGCGTTAATAAGCCATTCGAGATAAGACGACGCGGGTCTACGGCAGCGGAGAAGCAGCAGCCGGAAAAAAGTTTGATCTAACTTATTAAGTTTATTAAAAGTAGTTCAAACTCAAAGAGTTATCTTAGAGAAAGAAATAAACTTTTGAGTAATTGTCAAGAATATGAAGTTGGCTAAGTACACTTAAATAACTTTACATAAGTACTTCTTATTGCAGCCGTGGCGGCGGCCGGTTCCCTCTGCTGCTGCCTCTCCGAGAGAGCAAATGAAATTTTCAAACTCCACTCTTCGGGGCCAGATTACAGCTAACTACGCCGCCGATACTGTACCCGGGCTCATCATCCGACGTTGAATTAACCCGGGGAAAATCTGTCGTCGGAGCAATTTTATTCGGTATTTTTTTGCCCAGAGATAGCTGCTCGCGCGCGCGCGTGTGTGTGTATACGAGCGCAAATAAATACGACGATGTGGAAAAGTAATTTCGAGGAGATCGACGGAGAAAATGACGTGCTGTGAAATCCGCAAACATTCGGCTACGGATACGCGCTTTGATGAGCAGGCTATTACTTTGCGGCTGTGTATATACAGAGGATACGGAATATACTCTTTGAAAACGCGTGTAAACGCAAACGCATAATGACCTATTTTTTAGAATCACGATATTCGTGTAGTTTTTGGGTGTATACCCAATTTATATATCGGTTAATCAAGTTTTATCTGATCAAACTGCTACCTGGCGTCGATCGAGGGAACTCTCTCAGTCTGAGCGCGTAATTAGCTCACTGCATTATCGACTAATTATGCATGAAACTCGAGTCGATGACTCATTACGCATGAATAACATCGCATCAGGGGGTAGCTATATTCGTACAATACAACAACGAACAATCAAAGTTATTCTTCTCGGAAAACAAAAAACGCATCGGTTCGCTTCGCAGAATAGAAAAAAAATGATTCTCCCGCCAAAACTCCCGAGAGAAATCTTTATTCGAGCCCTTTCTCTCAATTCGAAAAGCAATCTTCATTCGACTGAATGCACTAAAACAACAAGCCTTCGAGAAATGCTTACGCGACACTTGGAGCCCCGATGGAATACCTCTTTCTCTCCTCGATATCAATTCACGCAAGCCATCGCATTGTTTCGTTGAAAAAAAAAACCTGTACGGGCGAGGAGAATATAGTCTCCCGAGAGGTAAAGAATCCTCTCGCGATTTAAAAATTCGCACGCTGCTGGAGCGTTCGAGTCCGTCGCGCCAGTGCACGACCATTACTACTTACTGCGAGAGAAGCAGGTTGCGCGGCTCGCTTTGCTTATTTAATTACGCATCAGTCATGAGAGACTATATCGAGGATATACAGCCGCTGACTTCCTCTGCATCAATCCGCGGCGGCGGAAATCCCGCGAACGACGACAAAAGGACCTTGACACACTGCCGCCAAGCACTTATCTCTCCTTTATTACGCGTATTTCGACGCTCTCGCACTTGCGAGCGCACACATCCTTGCGGGAAACAAAAGCCTATCCTCCTGTATACTGAGATGCGCGCACACATCCATCTGATGCACACCTAAGGGCGTCGCAGTGCGCTCTCTCTCTCTCTCTCTCTCTCTCTCTCTCTCTCTATGCTCTCTATATGCAGCGGATAAACAGACTGCGCCGCGCTGCCAAACATCCGCGCGCGCCTTAAAGCCATTAAATTTTCAATTAACGCGTTAATTACTTAGCAGTACATCGCCGAATTTCAACGGCGACAGTCGCTCGCGTATTGTCTCGTCGTCGCTTAAATAGATGACGTCGTCGTCGCTTTGCTCTCGACTGCTGCTGCTGCTGTCTTCGAGGAGGAGGAGGATATGTGCGTCCGTTTGCGCGACTCTGTGGTTGTCTGTCTGTCTGTCTGTCTGTCTGTCTGGGAGATGAGACGCCTGCCAGATGAGAGCTTCTAATAACAATGGACGCGAGATTCGGGATGAGCTTCCCTGTTATGTGTGTATACATGATGCGACGACGCGACGATTGTTTGACGCGCGTTGACGCTGATGCAGGGGGAGAGAATGTGCTTGCGTTCGACAGATTAGTATACAATTAATTGAACATTCTTATGCACGGAGAGACAAGAGTCTTGGAAAAGTTATAAATTAGTAGACTAAATGTTTAGTATCAGTGCCATAGACTGCAAATCTATTCATTTTTACAAGACTGCCGTGTCGCTTGGATTTAATAAATCGAAACGTCCTTATTTAGTGGGTAAAGGAGCAATTGTTTAGTTTGAATAAATATTCATACGCAGTATATGGTAAAAAGTGAACACCATAAAAAATCATTGTACTGAAGAGTAAATTATATTCAAAAATTTAGCAATATATGGGCGTGTGCTATATTTTTACCGCACAGTATAATATTGATGAATTTTTATTTTGAAAACGTGAATTGAAGACTACTCACGTGTGCTACTTGACGTGCGGTGTGATCACTTACTGCATCGAGATCCCTAAAAAGCAATATACGATATTATTAACATTTATTTACATTTATCAAAGTTTTTTTTTATTACAAAATTTATATTATGATTAACGAAGCGTCTCATTGTCCTTGCAGTCCGCCGACGTTCAAGACGGCGACGCCGACCTCGCGCACCCAGCTGAAGCTGCAGCTGATGCGCGAGCAGTTGCAGGAGCAGGAGCGTCGCGAGGCCGAGTTCCGGCAGCAGTTGCAACAGCAGAAACCCACCCCGGCGACCCCCAGGCCTGTACCCCCGGCACCACTGCCTACCATCGGTGTCGATGTGCCGCCACAAGTGCTGCAGGTACGATATACGATTTTTTTTTTAAATTTCGCGCTTTTATAGATCGAGAGCTTTTGGGATGTTGGTCGGTAAAACAGAACTCGAGTAGTTGTTATTGGTCTTAAAATTACCTATTGTCGGTAAAACAGACCGAGACGTCTTTTTTCAAGCTCTTCCTAATAAAATTGTCCATTGATAGCACGTTTCGACCTCAACTAAATGGGATAGAAACAGTAGTCGGAATTCCATAACAGACGTGCTCAGACTTGTTCACACATATACAGCTAAAAGCCGAAACAAAACTGGTGGCGGAAAATTCGAGACAAAGAAAAAAGCCGCAGCAACAAGGTAAAATCATCTCGACGTAGGCTAATGAAGTTCTCCCAGGCATCAGGGGGGCAGCGGCGGCGGCGGCGGCGTTTTGCCGTGAAAAGCGCAATTTTCGCAGCAAATAACGGAATCCAATACGAAGTTGCGCTGCCGAGTTTTACGTTCTCATCTAGCCCTCCCAACCCACTATATGCAGTTACCCATGCGAAACAAGTGTTTACGACTCCATGGAATCGCCGCGCGTGCTTTTCAGCGAAATTCGCGCTTCAATTTTTTAATATCCGTCTAGTCTGCTGGTCTATAGCGTTGCCGAAAGGGGAGCCGGAAAGTCTACTTTTTTTCCTCAACTCTAGTCTCTTGCATCGATTCGCGTATTAAGAATTAATTTCGACACGCTGCCAACGATATTCGGTTATTGAACTCGTTCTGGGTTTAATAGCATCAATTGGGAGATAAGTGGAAAGTCACATAGCGAACCCGTTTCTATAATGTAGAATGTACACGTTCCCGCGCGCGTAATTAGAATGACATTAAAACTCCATTCCTAGAATCGCTTAATTATATACAATCCTTTGAAACTGTCTTATTGGGCTCAAGCATCCGCTATATAAATGTTAAATTATATATATTATCCAGCCTAATTCAGGATCCCAAAGTTAAATGCAGTCAACTGTTGTATAACTCGCGTAAAGTACAAAATTTCAATTTGTTTCTCGCATGAATTTCGCAGAATAATTAAAATCCCAAAGCTAATTGAAATTACGGGGCTAATCGCTTTATTATAGCCAGGTAAACATTTTCACTCTCGCACTTTATTAACGTTTATTACCTAATTACAGCGTATAATACGAACAGGATAGTCGAAAGAGCAATTAGGACAACTTATCTATCCGCAATCTCAGCCGAACACGATGTCAAACATCCTCTCCTCGCATACGAGCTTCCCCCCCAAAAAAAAGTGAAGAAAAAACTCTCCCCACAGAGTCACTTTCGCTGAAATTCCCAACTCCATTCGTGTCCCATTAATAATCCATTATCGCGGAAACGCATCTCGCGACTGAATCTCCGGAGCTTCTTACATAGGCACACGTGTGGCGTAAAAATGAGTTCCTTCCGCCAGCCCCAGTAGTTATATCGTTAATAGTTTCATTTTGATTAGCTTGTTTACCGTGTCGTCGTGCGGCACAGGAGATAAGCTGCTCTCTCGCGCTCTCTTTCGGTTTCTCTCGTTTTCCTCACTTTTTTTTTCTTTCGTATATAAGTACCTGCCTTCTCGTCCGCCGGTTTGCTTTAGATTACGCTCTTGTGTTTACATAGCGAGGAAAGGTGAGACGAGGTTATGGCTTTCTTTAGATTAGCTTCTTGTAGCGAAGTGCAGCGTGTATGGTTTTATAGAAAAGTGTAAAAACTATGCACACCTGGTGGAATTTCGATAACTGGATTACTCGTAATAATCAGTCGCAGTTTTCGAGTAATGCAAATGCATGTATTACGCATCGGCTGGTGCCAAACAACGCCAGGGCAGAATGTATTCAGTGTCATCCATATAGAAGTTCAGAACACCTTCAACTAAGCGCTGGTGTATATATATAGGAGACAAGGCGGCGGTGTCTGGCAGCTGGCTGCTGCGAGAGAGCCCCTTGAGATATGTATTTGTCTCGTCGCTCACGAAATTCGCGTAGCCTACCCCGCAGGTGCGCTCTCCCGCTCTCCTCCGGCTGTTAAGTATATATCTGCACTTAGCGCGATAATCACGTTTGCGAGTCGATTGAGCTCTCTTGGCTTAATGCAAGGCTTTCCATATAGCTTGAGACACGTATATTACCTATTCATGTCTGTGCGTAGACGCTGATATATAGGGAGATTGCTTATGTATGAGCGCAGTGAAGTTTGTTGAAATATTTTCTTTGAAAACTACACCCACGAAAGCCAAGAATTTCGAGCTAATAAGATTCAAAGATATAATATTACTTATCGCAGCGATAACGAAGAATTCCATATATCTCGGCTCGTTCCATCTCTCTCCGTGCACTATCTTCCGGCCGCTCTCTCTCTCTCTCTCTTCACGACTTCCATCATATTTGACCCAAATAAAACAGAGCCGTTGTTGTCCCTTGCAATAAAACGAACCCTCTACCGAGAAGAGGCAAAAAGAAAACGAGCGGAAAGGAAAAACAGAGAAAGAGATAAATCCACATCCCGGCAGAAGGAGAGAGAGAGAGCGTATACAGTGACTCGGCGTCGTTCCTGTCCGCCTTTATCTAAACGACATCCAAGCAGGAGAGCCCGGCGCACGTCCTCGAGCCATCATAAAAGGGGGATGGGTCTTTACAAAGGTAAAATTTTCAAAGGGCCGCCGCATCGCCCGGCATTTCCTTAATAAAGAGGAGAGGGAAAACAAAGCCGCAGGGAATTTAGCGTTTATAAGAAAGGAGAGACCAGGTGAGCCAAAGGTTAGGAAGCTCCGGGCGATCTCGCAAGGTCGCGACTCGTCCTTGGCCCAAAGTGAATTTTCCCCTGGATATGTATGTGGAAAAACGACGTACGATATCGGCCGGGATGGCCAGGTTGAGTGGTCCTCTTTTTACTGATGGCTCTTGTTTGCCTGCCGCTCTTCTTCCGGGTGTCTTCTTCTTCTTTGCTCGCGACGAATCCGACCTATTTCTCCAGGGTAATTTGACTTTTATTACGAATTCAGGATAAGTTTTCCTTTCTGCGACAAAGGGGGCTCAATGATAGAATGATAAACTCGAGTTTGACGACATTCAACTACACCAACGAGATCTGATCATTATACACGGAGTCGTGTAATTTTCTGACTCGAATAAAAAAGACCATGACGTCACACGAGCCGTACAGATACAAAGTGCACGTGTTCCTTTTTTCGAGGAGTTCAATATACTATAACTTCGCTGGTGGTTTATTGGTAATATTTATTATCGGGGGTAAAAGTTATTTGCGATCGTTCAAATCGAGCTTTTGTTCATCGCTATACTCGATTTCTAATTATGATACACGGTACGCAGGGGGGATACGCATCGGATTTACCGCGTAATAAAAAGCCCGATGCGTTTTTTTTAAAAAGGGGAAAATTTTTCAAATATACATGTTATTACTGCGTTCTTTTCAGACAATCATGCGAAAGCTATTAGCAGGAACGTATTGTTTTGCAGATATCTATAGAAAAATATAGCAGAATAGCCAATTCGGAAAATTTCTTTGAATTTTACTCGTACATTTGATTAGTTAACAACGACGTAAATATCAAATGCACACGATATTGTTGCGCAGCTTCTTTGTTCATTTCGTATTCATTTAGAGAAGCCGTTTCCATTTCCATCAAATAAATATTCCAGGAAACATATATAAGCTTATTCAAATTAATCCATCAACACTGAATTACTGATGTATAATATTGAAATATTGCAGCAAAACAATCAACACACCAAATAAACAATCTCTCTCCGAATTTTATCGACAGGTTCGAACACTGCTGGAGAATCCAACTCGGTACCACGTGGTCCAGAAGCAGAAGAACCAGGTGCGCCAGTACCTGCACGAGTCCTTCCGCAGTTCCTCGGACATCCCGAGCTCGTTGAGTCTGGGCAGCAGCAGCGAAGGTGGCGGAGACCAGCAACCAGCTCTCGTGGATCCGGGACCCGGGACTCAGGTTCCCATGGCCGTCCAGAGCGCACCACCCGGTCCCATGGTCCATCCACCCAAACAGCAGCAGCAGCAGCTGCCGCACTCGCTCTACTCCCACGCACTACTGTCCAGGGGACACGTCGAGCCCAGTCCTGACCCCACCACTGGTGCTATGTCGCCCAGCCTCAGCAGCGTCGCCACGAGTAATTCCGAGGTGAGATTTTTAATAACAACTTGAAATAACCAAACGTTAAACGTATATACTCGTGCTTTATCATCAAAACGAGAGGATTTTTTTTCCGCGAGCATGTCCTATTCCCGAAGGGACTGCAGCCGGCGTAGATAAGCCGAGCTTTGACGCTCTCCTATCGGTCAGTTACACGCGGATAATATCGTTCCTCCCGATATCGCTCGCGCAGAGCAATACGAGTTTACGAGAGTGTCGTCTGCGCCCAGAGACGTTTACTGACCATCAATACCGAGCGGCGGAAAGATACGAGAGACAGCTGTGTGTATAGCACACTACTGTTCCAGTACCGCTTCGGGAATCGTTCCGAGACACCGGCAGTTATATGCTTCGCGTAACCCTCTCGTCGACGAGATAATCGTAATATCTGACGCTCGCGAGACAAGAGAGCCGCTATACTAGCGGTAACTGACTCGGACAATACGGCTCTGATGCGGCTGCGCTATAATCACGTTGTTTCGAGAGAAGCCGAGACCCGATTACCGATTTGATGGCTTTGAGGTTAGGTTAGTGTAGAACAGCTCTCATAAAGTGTGTGAAACAAATCCGGGGCAGTCGTTCATTACGACGATTAAAGGACTTTTTGTCTGAAAAGACTAGGTGTATACACGTACAAGTGTGCAAAACGGTATTATGAAGCTTCGTCATTGTACAAGGCCTGTACGCAAATATTTGCGTTTAATATGCGGGATTCAAGGCTCTACTTAATGAGAAAGGAAACTCCGCTGAAATTATGCAATTCCCCACCACTCACAGCTAGAGCATCGGCTGAAAAGTCGCTGCGGATATGTGTTCCTCGAGTTTTTTTGTTGTTTTTTTTCTTTTGCTCACACGTACAGATCAGTTCTTACGCGATAGATAGCGGATCGCTTGGATTATGTAAGTATCACCGGTATATTACTCGTCACTCTCTCGATACACTAATGCAGCCACAGCCGGTATATATATAAAAGAGACGACACGCCTTCGTCGCGATAAAAAAAATAATAAAAATGATGATATGCACTCGCGACACGCCCATAGAAATGCTGCAGCCGCTGTTGGGGATATAAAGAGAATTTGTAATGGGCGCTTATGATTCACGTCTTTCGCTGCGGCAATTATATATACATACGAGAGGGAGAGAGAAAACTGTTCGCATTGAGTAATTAAGTTTTCGAGTGGCACAAGTTTGTGTCTATATATATATAGTTCGTTACGCGGAGTAATTAATCGCGGCGCGAAAAGGAGCATAACGACGTGAAAATTCTTCAAAAAAAAAAAAAAAGGAACGTAAATAAACGAGAGGAAATGTATAAGGAGTCGGGCCTTTAACGCTAACTCGAGACTCTGGCGCTTTTTCCAATTATACACGACCGTCTTTTCGAGCATATACGTATATATATACATACGATTATCGTTTTCTCAAAAATTACCAGCTTCGTGTGGATACACGTGCGCCGCGTTGCGGCTACTGCATGAGTTTGCACTGCAGCAGCGGCAGCCGAGTTGATCTTTCGAATTTACACCCGGGCGTATATATACATATAGTCTGACTGTGTGTGAACTCTAGCAGACGACGCCTGGATGGTTTGACTCGCATCGTTGCACAATATCTCGTGGATTTTGGGTGAATTGTACAGTATTGGAGCTATTTTTCTGGTTATATTTATTACTGAAGAAGATAAAACAGTCGTGTTCGCACGACGTAATTCTCGTCTATAATGATAAGTTCGAGCGCTTCGGCCGTAAAATATTGTACGACAATTTTTTACTTCACTGTTATGCGCAGCGTTTCAGGTTATCCGGGTGATTATACTTCGTTAAATATTCTTACACGGCTCATCTCGTCGATTGACTCCTCGCCGCTTTAGTACATAATGCCGCGCGTATAATGAAGATAAAAAAAAAGGATGTTCCACATAACATCTCGGCTTACAATCTTTCCAGGAAAACACTGCAACAATATACGCAATTAATAACTTTTCTCCGTATAAACATCATCCTCTCGTCGACGTCAATAATCACACACAGCAACCTCAGCGAGTCCCGCATCTCTTTGAAAAAAAAAATAGGGAAGAAGCGCGCTTGCGAGAGTTTTCCATTGCTATACACTGCGACACTCGCAAGCGTAATCGAATGAAAACGCGGCCGCTTTTAAAAAAGCTTCAATTAAGAGCTCTCTCGCGCGCGGAGGCTTCAATTGACGTCCGTGAGAAAACGCGACGACGCGCTTCGCTCTCGTGTTCTGATGCTATTTACTTTTCGTCTTACTCCATGACGGGACGGATATATAATATACGCGCGAGTGAGATGAAAGTTCGCTGACGTCACACGGCGTATACTCGATATATTTGACGCTGTCAATTTCCTGAGAGCGAACGCTTTCGATTTTTCGCTCGAAAAAAGCGCGCGAAAAACACGGTTATATTATCCTCGCTCTTCTCTTGGTAATTATTACTGCGAGATAAGCGGCAGATAAGAAGGAAGATGTGGCAATTGCATAAGAAAACGAAAACTCGATTTTTCGAACGGTGCAAAGTGTGCTTTATATTTCTCGGCGTCTGCGCGCGGCCAAACGCGGCTCGTTGCAACGGCTTCTAAAAAAAGACTTTGCGCCGCTCATTAGTTCGGCCCGCGCTTTTTCGAGACGCGCGATAATTAAATGGGGTAATGAACGACTTATACGCGCGAACGGATTGCGAGAATCGACGTGTACTACTACTGGTGGAATATTTTTAGAGGATTTATACACTGTAGTATGTAATATATATATATTCGAAATAAACAAAGCGATATGGTAAACATTAAATTTCCAGCTGATGCGCACACCGTGAGATTAGAGCAGGAGGTCTATGTTATACGCTTTACATTTCAAAATAATCAAGAGGGGAAATTACTTTATAATAAAGTCAGAGCGCAATCTACTTTGTCAAGCAAACAGAAATGAGAATCCGCTCACGCCTGATGCACATTTTTCCTTCATACACCTCTATATCACAATATAACGGACGTAATTTAGTTTTCACATGGACAATTCTCATCTGCAACAACATATTGTCAGTTAGCAGCATCGTTATAACGTTCGATAATAACTGCAGTAGTAGGCGATTATTTATCAACAAAGTTCGCGGGTCGCGATTACGTAAAACGTCGTCGCAGCTCACCGCTTATATACGAATTTCGTCACAGGTGTGCACGATCGGCAGCTCTAACTACGTGCGTATTTTAATTTTAAAATATTCCGCAATAAAAGCAATGGATCCATGCCAAAGTTAATCCCTGTGTGTGTGTGTTGCCATCTGAAGTCAATGCGCCTGTGACGGCGAAAGTACGACTCGTTTTGTATATTAAAGCGACGTTCTAAAAATAAAGGATTATGTCGCCTGAATCGCGGGCATTATTTCTTTTGTTATAACAAGACGAGTTTCTCGAAATGATGTATAAATATATATCAAGGCTCGTAAACAATGACGCGATTGTGGTGTAAAAAAAAAAAAAATTTTCGCTTGCGCAATACTGCAGTAGTAGTGCGAGTCTAATGAATTTCATCGACATGAAAAGCGCACCGAAAGTGTATATATAATACATGTAGCCGAGTTTTACAAGCGACGCTTGATTAAGACGCACGCAGAGCTGCCAAGCGGGATGAGGCGCCGCTACAATTTCAAGGGAAGTTTTTGCGATTCGCCATTAACCTCGCGCGATTCCGCGTAAGCGTCGCCGTAAAGGCCGTCATTCTTTCAGCCGCGCAAACTAGGCAATTCATTATTGCCTGCAGGATTGTTATACACAGGATTCTTCAAAATAAATTTCATTCCAATAAGGATTCTCAATAGACACGATGGAAATAAATACTGGATATATGAGTCAGAGAGCAATATCTTCGATCGCAAGAGATGATGAATCGCGGGACCACGACCTGTCCGTTAGCCGCAAAAAAAAGAGACAAACACGTGAGTGAGAGAAGTGTACACACGTGTGTCTGTAACTTTATATCGATCGAATGCAAATGAGAATCGGCGACCGAATTAGCGCTCTCGGGGATTATGAATTCCTCGAGTACGCCATTCATCAGGTTCGTAGACAAGTCCACCTCGTCCAACTTTTGCCGGCATCAAGAGAGGAGAGAGATCATATTATATACAGCGCGATGACTCGACTCTGCTCCAGATTTTTCTGCGGCCCGCGGCGATCTCTCTCCGCGCTCGCGCGAATACGGCGTATATATAAAATATAGCTCCGGGCGAAAGAGGAAGAGAGAGAGAAAGAGCGATAAGAAAGCGTATTTTGTGGAATTTTTTCTTTTCACCGGAGAGAGAGAGAGAGAGAGAGAGAGAGAGAGAGAGAGAGAGAGAGAGATAAAGTGCGTGTACACCGAGGGACAGATTTCATCTCGTTGAAATTGCGGGGACATATAGAGAGAATGTCAAACGAACATAACCTCAAAAAAAGAAAAAGCTGCCGGGTCAGCGTGAAAATTGCGCCTAGGCGCGAGAAATTAAAAGTCCGGGGTCGAGAGAGAGAGATACCTATACATAAAAGCTCGAGGGAAAAGGGTTCGGGAGTATATAGAGGAAGCGAAAGGCTCCGTATTCCGGCAGACGTCTTGAGAGAAATAGTCTCTCTCCGGGCTAATATTTGAGAGCCGAGCCTCTTCAAACGGTTCCAATCTCGTTTGCCAGCTGGCCTCTGCCTCCGGCTTTCTGAATAATGGATCAACTCGACGCGGCGACCGCGACGTGGTTCACGGGACAAAGAAAATTCGCGGCTGTCCGGTGCATTTCGTTCGACTTCGGCTCTGCGGCTCTATTTTTTTTTTTCACTGCGGTGGTTATATTCCCATTGGACTTTTAGCTGTTTAAAGTTTGGGGCATTTGATGATGGTAATTGCACTTTCTGGATCGTGACGTCAGCGTGCATGTACATATCAATTTTCTTAGCCTCGCGTGCCCGCATCTGCGAACTTGGCATAATATTGTATAACTGGTGTAGAGTTTCTAAATTCGATATGATTCATAATATAGGCTCGCTTTTCTTCCTTATCGACATCGCCTTCTTTGTTGCTTTTGAAGATGATTGCCAAGGATAAACAGTTTTTTTTCTTTAAAATGTTGAGCCCACCAGAGATAAATTTTATTCGAGGTAGATCTTTTAAAAGAATACTCCTTTTTTCACTATTGATATTTTTAATATCTGCGGTAGAAATTCGCAGACATGAATTATGATTAGGATTTTTTATTCTAGTGACATTGGTTTTCAAATCCTTATTTTTTGCATTTGTTTATCATACAGATCCCTGAACATGACGCATTTAAGAACAGAGTGAAAAATAGCGAAATATTACAATGAATATTCAAATTTCGCGCCAAAATGGTCCGACACAAGCATTTCAATTCTACAACGCATCAAACCGGTTGGATTACACCATCATCCTCGATCCCTATGGTCAAAAAGCATAAAGCACAAGTTCGCATGTGGCTATATCTATAATACAGTTTGAGCTGCGGCTCTTCTATGCACAGAACAGAACGTTATGAAACGCGCTCGGCTCGTATGGTAGTCGTTATCTCTCTCTGTCTCTCGCGTAGGCCCGAGAGCTGACTAGAAATTGATTCGCCGAAGATAATGGGTTAAGGCTCTTTTTTCCATGCGAGAGCTGCTCGCGCGCGCGCGCGCGGACGTGCTTTTAAAGGTCGATTCCGTTCTTTTTTGCACAGTCATACTGCAGCAGCAGTAGCGGCGGCCGACACCGAGATTTGCGCTTTAAGGATTCGCTTAGCTGGCATTAATAATTGAAAGCGATTTTCCGCGAAGAGCAGCGGCCCAATGCGAAACGATTACGAATTTCCTTTTTTTTTTGCTTCTTTTTTTTCGTTATACGGAATCAGCGTTTTCGTGCGATTTTTGTTTTTTTTTTTAACTTCTTGGGTGTTTACATCGTGATTCATCCCTCGAAACGCCAGAAAAGAGAATTTTAATCCATCACAGAGTACCTAATTATGAATTATAAATCAAATATACTCGTCTATTTTTCAATCTCCTCAAAAAAAACTTGCAGCGCAAATGTACACACACACATATATACACAGTGCGCGAAAATCTTTCTCGCGACCGGATAAGAAGACGAGGGCGAGGAAGAAAAGCTGTAGCGCGCGAGGCTAAAGCGCCGTGTAAACGTCGCGCTGAAATCCCATTACCAATTTCATGAAAGTTTCATTTGCCTCGCGGGCCGAGCGGCCGCAAAACAGAGAAAAGTGTGTATATATATATATATCCAAGACGACGGCGCGGAGGGCGTATTATACATATACATATAACTCGCGGAGCTGCGCGTTACATACCCTACATAGAGTACTTTTCTCCTCGTGCTGCTGTTTAAGAACCAGGGCGTCACCGAGTTTGTGCTATTTATTGTATGCTGTATAGAGAGATGTACACGTTGTTATAATACACAATCGTGTGTGTTTATCTAAAACGCGTTTTTTCTTCTTCGAGAGTTGAGCAACGGTGTAAATACTCGGCGAATGGATTTTATTCGCGGAATTCATTAAGCCGTGGACTTTCCTCGTGTGTATATACGCGTCGATATAAAAATACGTTTGAAAATTTATCGCGACGCTAGTTATATATTATACGAAAAGCGAAGGCTGAAGCGTCTCATCAACCGATTTCTCTCTCTCTCACTCTGGCGTCCGGTAAATATATGTGGCCCTGACACTTAGTTTACCGCACGCAATTGCGTGCCTTGTTTTCTCAACGCGTCGGTTTACGATGCGCCGTTTGATGATGCGCATATGCAGACCGCGAATTTTTCGATGCAATCCAGAGCCGAGAGAGAGAGAGAGAGAGACGCTTTTGTAAGCATAAATTCGATCGTTGATTTCATCTAACACGCAAGAAAGCGAGTATAGCTCCGAAATAAAAATCCAGTCCCAAATTAAACGAAACTCTCCTCGGGACAAGTCGTGCGAGGCGCGATCGTATAATTTTCCGCCGCTCGCCTACGAACGATCGAATTATAAGTACGAAACGCGCTTTCTTTTTCGTCTCTGCGCGCGATTCGCGCGAGCGATAAACCGCGGAGTGTGTAAGAGAGAGAGAGGGAAAAACAAACAACCAGTAAAGACACGCTTCCGGTACCGTTACTCCGCCGAAAATCGAGCCCTGAATGCTTGAACGCACGCCTATATGGCAACCGGTATATTTCTTGCGCGCGTACGCCGACTGAACTTTGAACGAGCGCCGTTGCAATATTTTTTTTTTATTTTGAGATTTCGTCGTTGCTGCAAGAACTTATATTTATCGTCGATTCGACTGGGAATTTATGGAGGAATTGAGGTATAAGATCGACGTGTATTAATTGAAAAAAGAATGTTGGGAAGACACGCGTACGATGGAATTTTATTCAAGTTTTCCTAACAAAGTGTATACACACACGGTCACAAATTAGTTCGCGGAATGATGAGGCGACCGTGTTGTGACGGATCAGCAAGGAATGAGATAAACAGCAATTATTTCGCTTACTAAACGCAAAGTCACGTCATAAGAAAGTCCGAGAGAATGCTGCGCTCTTCTCTTCTCCTATATACCGATGAGTTACAATATACGGATATAAATATACTATAAATTTTCCCGTTTTCGAAATTTTACCTATATAGTCTCTCGCTACAAATCATCGCTGATGCATCGAGCTTCGAGAGCGTAAAACAGAGTATTTACAGTACAGCAAAGTGACAGGTATATCATTAAGAAAAATGAAAAAAAAAAACAGTACAAACGAAATAATAATAGACCGTCCATTCCGAAAATCGGTTACTCATACATCATAAAATTTTTTAGCCCGTTACAAAGCGGAACAGTCAGCGACCTTCGATCGTTGCGTAACGCATACTCCTCCTTTTTCCAGTGTCTCGGAGCTTAAGGATGTGCGCGAGAAAAAAAAATTATATTTTTTTTTTTCCAAGTCCGGCCATTATGCGCAAACAAAAGCGGACCTCTTAGGAAGATTACGTCGGAGTCGCTGCGCGTGTAAAAGCTGATTTAAAGCAGGATGATGGGAACGAAATCGAGTTTCTTTTTTCGCTCCAGACGAAATTTCGTGAGTTTGCGCTTTTTTCGCGTCCTCGAATTCTGAAGGGAAGAGCTCTTTTCTTTTCGTATTTACGCATACGATCGATTTGAAAATAGACTTTCAAAAATTAAAAAACCATTTGTACGTACCACTGATGTATGTAGGTATATAGTGTAACGGAAGAAATCGACGAGTTATTCACCTTGGAGGAAAAACATTTTAGGACGTGTAATTGGAGACAGTAGTATAGTCGTCGACCGGCGACAAAGTTCTAATTGCAGTAGCTCGCGAGATACCGGCGCTCGTGTAATTTGGTCAAGGCGCGTCCGCGTATATATACCTATACAACAACACACTACACGATGTATACACCGCAAAACCATTTGCAGATTTCTGGGTCGAAATTCATTCTGCTATACGTAATAATAAACGAAGATGTTCAATCTCCTGCGATACTCACGTTCTCCTCTATATTAGTACGTGTCGAATCTGCAGAAATTCGCGTCGATTTTCCTCGAATTATCGTACACAACGCGCGTGTCGCATACAAATAATTAGAGTCTTTGTTGAGAGAGCATCAATTACGCTGCTGCCAGGAAAGTCCGTCCCTTTTGAAAAATCCCAGAGTGTCAATTGGCTCGAGGGCACAAAGGGACTTAATCTTCCCTTCAATTCAGCATCATCAGTGTGTGTGTGTGTGTGTATAATGTGTGCGCGCCTCAGTTTCACGGCGCGTTGCCGTACGTGCAATTGGTTAATTCGTCGCCGCGGCGCTGCAAACTATGCTCTCCGCATTGAATGGAGAGGAAGAGTCGCGCACACACACTTCGAAGAAGAGACGTGGCGATGAAAATTACGCTCTTGTTTATTGTCTTTTTTTTATGTTCGAGAGGTGTATGGGTAATTTTCAGATTTGCCAGATTATCAGACTGGGACGAATTGTGTGTAAACAAGTGTACGGGTTTCCCGTGTGTATATACGATCTAAATTCCTATGTATACGATTGAGAAATTGTATAATAATTACACGGAATAACCGGTCGATCAATGAGTGAATTGATAATTTTCCACTAACGGTGCGTTTATCAGCAGCGGTGTGCAGGATACCGATGAAAATCGTCGAAATAAGCTTCGGTAATATACAATACAACAACGAGCTGTACACATATAAGCCTCAGTCGCGCCAATGAACACGCACGTAGAACACACAGAGAGGCTACTCGCTTCTCGCGAGGCGAGAGAGGGAAAAGCACAGCAGCAGCAGCAGCAGCGGCACAGGCTTGTCTCTCTCTCTCTTGCTCCGTCAGTCCGTCCCCGCAGAAGCAAGAGCTCGCACAGACATAAGACCGCGTGTGTGCACTTGTCTGTCTGTCTCTCTCCTCCTCCGCGGCATCAGAGGTACACGTGCGCGCTCTCGAATCGGGCCCAGCACCTGCGATAACAGCTCGGAGCCGTGGAAGATAACGGCCAGAGTGAAAAGTGACGGCGAGACGTTCGGTTCAAGTGCGCGCGTCGTTGTTCTTAATATACCTGTGTGATTCTGCGTACCTGAATTTCAGTGTGTATGTATATATATATACATACCGAATAGTTTGGATATAAGCTGTTTGCCGCCGAGACAAGTGCGTATTATTGTAATACCGAGTCTCCGAATTTTCCGGACTCGATTGTGCGCCGATCGGTATTGTATATAAGTATATATATACATTTGTACTGTGCGCGAAGAATGCGCGAGAGCTGATTCAATCGTCGGAAGAAGACGAGAAGAAGGTCGTCGTCGTCGTCGTCGTTGTAGTAGCGATGGGACGCTCTGAATTGATTTGAACCGTCGGCTAGAGGCGAAACGAATTCATCAGCGAGTATAGCCTCGAAGTTTCTCTTTCTCGCTCTCTCTCTCTGTCTCGATATGCTGCCGCTACTGCTGATCCACGGATCCTAAGTGTGTGTTGTTTCGTCGCGTATAGACATCGTTTCGGGACGCTACACGTGCGAATTGACGAGTGCCCACACACAACAACATGCCCGTCTTCAACATCATCGCCAGAAGGTGTAAGGTAAGCTTCGCGCTCGATTGTTTTTTTTTGGTTTTGTTGTCAAGTGAAAGCTGCTACCGCGATCGATCGGAAATTTTCGAGAGTCGATTTTTGGCGGTAGGTAGACCGCGGTTGTGTCGACATGGATTTTTTGACGAACGCGGAAAACTGATGCAGTCGCTGCGAGATGAGAGGATTTTACGGGCATCGCCGAATAACTATAGTAATATCGAGGGTTATTAATCAAGCGAACGCTGTAAAATTACGTTGTTAATAAAAGAGTGCGATTGATAGAAACAAATACGGTGAAAACTCGTTAAAAAAGCGTCGAGGCTTTTTTTTTGTAGCCGGTGTAAATTAAATCTCCGAAACGAGAGAGGCATCCGCGTTAATTATCAATTCGCCGCTCTACACTCGGTGTATATACATATACATCCATTGACATTCGTTATTTCAATTTATTTCAATGGGACACACGTCATGAAATATAAAATGTGCATTATATATATATATATATACGCGCACTCGAGAGCCAGATTAAAAAGAACACAACCATCATAATATACAAACGGATTCGGTTTTCACGAGAATTTCCCACTTAACCTTGCGCTGCTATATGTATATATTCATCACAACAATATACGATATCATGCGGGCGACACTCGCACGATGAATAGGATTTCATCTCTCGCTTTTTCTCCGAGAGCTCTCTGTGGCCGATCTCTTTATTCATATTATATCCGATCAATTATCGGATTTTATTGTGCTGCTATTTTCCGGCATTATTACGAAGAAAGACGCTTTTCTGAATAAATGTGTATATTATTCATACAATATATACATGTATATGTATACGGGCACTGCGTGAGCGGTATATCGCTGCTGCGATTCGACGTCTGTTCTGTCTCCGATAAGCCTTTCGGCGATGGAATTTCGACGAGGTACACACATTTCAGCTTTTTTACGTATAAATGCGCGACTTGGTTTCTATTTTGTTGCTATGATAAGCGGAGCGCGATAACATGTGCTGTTTAAAAACGCCGCTCGGTAACGTCTGGAAATTGAAGTAGTCATGACGGCTTCATTAACCTGCCGATATCGACAATTTTTATCATTCGTAACGCGTTTAACATGGCAATGGATTATTTTGAGGTTATGTCTGATCGGTATGCTGTCAAACATTTGAATTTCCCGCGCAAACAACCAACTTTCAAAAACATGTACACCGGCGCAGTGGCGCTTCGATCGCACACCGATATTATTTATATTTAGAGACACGCTGCAGCTTCCCTATTTATAAGGTCAACCACTCGTTACACCGACTTTTTTCGCTTTTTCCAGCAGTGTGTATGCGTCGGGTAAATAATCAAATTGAATCTAATTGCGCGGCTCGTCGCTCTCATTCGTATATCTCTCTCTCTCGCTCGAGATAGAGACAGACAGGAGCGCGTCAGTGATGGAGAAAAAAAACGTCTTGATACCAAAGAGAAAGGAGATAAGATAAGTCTCGTCGGTTTCTTCTTTCGTCCAGATTCCGAATTGCCGGTGTCCCCTTACCTGCGTGTCTCTCTCTTGATTTTTTTCCACGACATTATTATTATTATCTCGCGATAAAATGCTGCAGTCTGAAGAGTTATATATACAAAACGCATCGGTGTCGTTTTACACATAGCCCCTCTGTTTTTTTTTTATTATATTTTTCATGTATACGCCACATTGCACAATAGTAATAACAGAATGCGCGCATAGTCTTGCGTATTATGTAAGTCGCGCGCGAGCGCGGCAGTGCAATTTTTCGTCGTATATCGATCTATTTTCATTGAAACCGCGGCGATTAGCGAGCGTTAACGAGGAAAGCGCGCAGCCTCAACCTCCTTCGGAGCGCGCAGGCAATAAACATTTCAGCTGCTGCTGCTGCTGCTGCTGTGATCTCCGTGTCGTAAAATTGCGGAATAGGAAAGGACATTCCACGCTCTCGTTCTTCGTCCTTTTGTCATCGTCGTTTCCGAAAAAGAGAAAACGCCTGCGTATAACCTCGATCTATCTCTCTCTCTCTCTCTGTCTCTATCTGAAAAATCAGTCGACTCGAAATTTCTTCTCTCCTGGCGCGCGCTTTTTCAGCTTCACAGCCGAGCGACTCGTCATTCAAGCGGTCCGTTATTATGTAGTTCATCTATAGCCCGCATGATATGATCTACGATATATAACACAAAAATAAACGGGAATATATCGAATAATAGACCAATCGCTTCTTATGCAATGTGTATATATCGAGGGGGTATAAAAAAAACAACAACGTCAGGAAAATATACAGACGACACGTTGCGTAATTCATTCACGTATATATGTATGGCTAACTTTTTCTCTCAAAAGAAAAATCGACGACTCGAGAGAGTCCGCGTAGGAGCCGGCGCGCAATTAGAACTATAACATCGGCCAATTGCAGCCGTGACATTAGCAATTATAATCTTGTAAGAGTCGCGCAAATTGTAATAAGGACAAATTGTAGCTGCAATTGCAGCGCCGCGACCGCCTCTATATATATATACACCGCGTGAGGCCGGACGTAAATTACTTTTGCTACTCGCAATTGATAAATAAGCGACTGTATAAGTTTGTTTGTATACAGCTCTGCCGCTGATGCCATCAGCCGTTTTCCCGAATATATAACGAGTTTTATATATATAGCGCAGCCCGAAAACTCACGCGCGGTTGGGAAAGCAGCATCAAGTGGCGACGGTACTTTTCGAAAGCACTTCCGGTCAAACTATTTTCCGGCGCGCCGGTCCCCGGTACTAATCATTTCCGGCGAGAGGACCCTCCAAGCGAGCTTCTACCTCCGGAACGCGAAATTACGAAAGCCGAAAGAGTTTTCCGCGCCCTCCGGGGATATTATTATTATCGAGGGCGTAACGAGCAGTTGTGGTGTGGGAGAAACAAAAAAAAAATTTTTTTTTTTTTAAATGATGCCACGTGCGAGAGTCGTCAAAGTATAACTGGTGATAAGATTTATTCGCTTGTGATTATCGAGCCGTAATCAGGGAGGAAATATAAGAATTGAATTTTACTCGGCAGTAAAGAAAGTCGCACCTCCGCTCGTAAAACGAGGAAGAAGAAGAAGAGGCGCTTCTTCAACGGGCGTATAAATTAAAAACCGCGCGTAATTTCCGTTTATCTCTCTGGGCGAGTACACACAGTCTTATCCGTGAGGATAGTGCCGAGGCACGTTATTCCTCGAAAAACCATAAAAAAAAATGACACAAATGTATACCCTCGAATTATCTCGCGCGACGGTGCATACTCACTTTTATACTTTTCATTACGTAAAATAACGCGCGGAGATAAAGCTGCAGCAACTTTTACGACTGTCTCTTCTGATGTGCACATATGTGCGCCTGTGGGTATATTCAACTCGAGCTTCCATCGATCAAACTGATTTCTCGCAAATTTACTAATGAAGCAGATTTGGGAGGATATATACATATATTTTTTTCGCATCGAATATTGATTTGAAAATTTTCAAGGCTACTTATGTGCATAAAGTACGTAAAATACGCAGCAGTAGCTCATTAAAGCTGAAAGCTCGCGAGTGATTTGTTTGGTTCTGCGATTGCGATCTCTGTTACGTCAAGATGAGATAATCAGACACTTCCTAGACAAATCTCCTGTAAGTATGCACACGAAGAAATAAAAAAAAATAGACAATCCAGAACGTTTCAAGGCTTTGCTGGTTATACCGAGAGAGCACATCTCTCTCTCTCTCTCGCATTCTTCCATCACACACAGCGTACATGCGATGCCCGGGAACCATTAAAAATTTTATATTCAGCCGATAAAGCGTAATTGAAACAGATGTGAGCGCGCGAGGCGTCGCCGGCGCAGGCTAATATTGACACAACTTTATTACCATTTCAATCAAACGTATATTAACGGTATATACGAGAGAGTGCCTTGCCTTCCTTTTTAATAAGCCTCATGAATGTGTGTGTGTGTAAGTATACGTGATTCTCTGACGCATCCTATATACCTCGTCGCGCGCAGCGATAGCTCTCCTGTTGCATAAAGCTGCAGACACTACTGTATTCTTCGATGAATTTCGTATTTTGCGGCTTGAAATTGCGATCAGACCTTTAAAAGCCACGCACGCGTCAAACGCGTTCTTAACGTGTCAGCGCACTCGCGCGCAATATTCCATCAGGTTTCGTTAATTGAGTAATATCGACGAGGCTCGAAATAGTAGCAGCAGCAGCAGCAGCGGCTCCATTATGCGCCGAAATTACGGCGCGGACCGGAAAATTAGAGAGAGACGGAGCGAGTCGCAGGGCCGCTCTCATTAAAGCATTAATGACATTCCACGCGACCGCGCAACTCTCTCTCTCTCTCTCTCTGTGTGTGTAGAGCGCGACCGCTGAATGTTTATGAACTCCATGATTTCGAGGTCGCGGAGATATGGGGGATACGGTCGGCTTTTTGAATTTCCCGCCCTTTTTTCGACTGTCGCGCGAGAATTATACACTATATAATACATGAATATCTGTTATGCTTGAAGTGACCGCAACAAAAATGATGTGACATTTTGAGGTTATGTTTGATTTATAGACGGAAACATACCGTACACATATTGTATACGAAGCTATTATGACAACAATAATCCAAACATAACCTAAAAAACATTATCGCACTGCTGGCATTGTTGATGGCGAATCGCTGATTGAAACATTGTATCATCGTGTGTGTGTAACTAGAAGAGCAAATTCATGTCATCATTGAGTCGAAGCTTATAAGTCTCGCCGTGTCAGCGGGAATCCGTTTCAATTTTCGCATTGAAGTCCACGCTGTTGCGTGCGGTTAATTATGTATTATATACCTACTACGCGAGAGAAAGAGGGGGAGTTAAAACATTCCGAATGATTAATTGCGGCGCCGTCGAACGCACAATCGCTAATTTGCAATTTTTCAGCCTCTACTTTTTTCCCCTCTCGCTCCTATTAACGAGGTGACTAATCTGATTTCACACGCGCAATTATTTTTCATGCCGCGCCGTAATTGCTGGATGTCCCAATTTCCGACTGTTCAAGAGCACTTTGTTGTACGCTACGACGGCTTTTCGAGGAGTTTCGCGGTATATATATATATTATATTACGAGTCGGTTTTCCGGGACGATTATGAACGACGGATGTCGATCTTCGCACGATCGATTGATTGATTGAATAATTGTGCAATGAATAAAAAGAGGAAAATTGTGAATAAAATATACGATTATATACCTAAGACGTCAATAAAATGTGCATTTACAATATCTATCGACTTAAAAACTAGATCATTGTTTAATCTCGATTTCCATGTCTAAAATTAAACTCCATCGGCACTCGAGACACGTTTTCTAGTAAACACGTCAAGCAGATAACAAATTTTTACGACGTGTTAACTATATACATATACACGCGGCCGCGAAAAGAAAAACGCCAACACACGCGGCTGATTTGCAAAAGGCGCAGATTTTTCTCACCGTACACAATCAATAACACAAAAGAGCATCCTCCTCGCAGCCGTAATCCTCTCGCATATTTACGATTTGATTGTTGTTTTTCTTTTCGCGCGCGAGAGAGCTCGATTTCTCATAACCTCAAGTCTTTGGAATTTTTTTTCGACTCTTGTTTTCCCTTTTTTCTCACGTATCGAGCGCGTACGTGTCTCTCTCTCTCTCTCTCTCTGCATCGGGCTTGACTGTATTTATGACAGCCGCGACGGATTCAAAGAGCCTCATCACTTTCACTGTACACGCCCTGAAAGAAAAAAAAATATATATATATGTATACTTATTGCGCTTACATATATACTTTTATTTCGTTGACGGTCGAGGCTTCTCGAGCTTTCGAGAGCGGGTACGAAATGTTTTTTGTGAAGCGTTGGCTGATTGAAGTCTCGCGAAAGTTTTGCTGTATTTGTTATTTCATTTTCGCGCAATAATTCCCGTGTTATTATACGCGTTGCGTAAATATATAAGAACGAATCGGTGCGGCTTTGCATCACGCTTAATTATTCGCCGATTTCTTTAACCGCCTAATTATACAAAATGCAATTTCATAATAATTGAAGGTAAAATTGTGATTATCTCGTATTATATGGATGAGGATTTATCGGTGAAGAATCGTCGCGTATAGATGGTATAATGTCTTACAGCGCATCGCGTCTCTCCTCTTTATTTCAGCCGCGTTTTACTCAATGTCGAATGAAGACTTTCGATCCGTTTGCACAGATGCTCGATCGCAGACGTCAAATCCAGGCCGACGTCGTCGTCGTCGTCGCAGCTCTCTTTGTTTTATCCGTACGTATGTACCTTGAAAGTCTTCATTACTCTTTTGACATTTGAATAGTTCGAGCCAATATTTGTCGACTTTATCGTACTCGGTTTTTCTTGTAATAGCGCTTTATATATCTGTCGCTTCGTGTCTATAATACACGCGAAAAATCCAAAAGCCGATTGGAGATTAAAATTATTGCAATATATTCCGGCGAATAACCGAACAGATCTGTATAGATTCAATAATTAATTACTGTAAATTCGAACGGACTGATATAACCGCAGGATTTATTGGAACTAGCGATAACAATCCCTCTCCCTCTATTGAGATTCCCTTGGTCTGCTTATCGCGATTGGAAAACTACCGGTCAATCTCAATCAATCCACGACGTCAGAGCCTTTTCTTGATTTTATTCCTCGGCTGCATAATGCGATTATGAATAGAGGATTATTAATTATTTTCTTCCTCGGAAGCCTTTACATACATTCGAAGAACGTATACGCGTGTACACAGGGTGACACGCGAGACGTGTGTACCTAATACATGTGTCCGATAATACGAGGCAGATAAATCAAGAGTTCACCTACCTGTCGGCTCTGTGTGTGTTATAGATCTTCGACGTATATTATCTCGACGGATACACTCTGGTCGATAAGGAGAATTTACGAAAATTTGATTTACCTCTTTTCCTGTTACGTCGACGAAAACGCGGTATGCTCGAGTGGAGTTTTGGCGCGAAATTCAAATTGGAGAGACAGTCAATCAGTTTATAGTCGATGAATACACAGCTTTAAGAATTTCGAAAAAAAGTCTGTCACTCGTTGAAAGAAATATATTTACAATATCGGTCGATTGCCTTTTTGGCGTCGAATCAACGTGGCCCGGGCAACAAAAAATGCCACGCAGCTGGACGAAATTTTGATGAATTTTTTTTCAAGCGAGAGAGTGAGAGGGACGCTGTTTTTCATTCGCAGCGGTGAACCGGCAATTTCGGGATTTATTTCGAGAGATTTTTCCAGAGCAATCCTCGTGAAGGGAAAATCAGTCGCTTGGAAATTTTTGTAAATATATGGCATATTTTTTATATATTATACTGCGGATATACATCGTTCGTTAGTTCGATCGTTGATTAGTTCCGCGCGACTAATTGATTCGCAAACACTGTTTCCAAACACTTATAATTATGCATCTCTCAGTATCTGCGTCTTTTTTTGCTGAATTTTTTCCTCTTCATAGAAAAGATACTAATATACGCAAACGTTCATAAACACATCTCGCATGACTGAACATAATTTTGCCGTCGAAACAAGTCTTCCTAGCTCCTCTCAATCCAAACCGTATATGCCAACCGAAAATGACTCATTAAAAAAGTTAAAGCCAGCGTATAACTATTCAGCGCATCCGAAAACTGAAAAATCTGAAAATTACCGTAACACGTAGTCCCTTCAGTGGCACAAAAGAAAAAGCCCAAGGGAAGAGACGAGAGAACCCGACGTACGTCCAGTTCCATGCTAATGCGGCGTATAATGCAAAATACTCTCGAACTCTGCGGTAGCCCCGGAGGCCTTGCTCTCGACTCGTTTACGACACATAACGCTATACACACACATACACACGTGTGCAATTCTCAAAACGCCCCGACTTTTACGCCGGAGCGTATATCTCATCGGGGTAATAGCGACAATAAAGCGTCCGCGGAATATCCTTTATTGTCCGTGTCGTCTCTCTGTACGTTCCAGTTATTATTTGGCGAGAGTCGAGCCGCTAAACGATCGTTTTTCTTCCTTTTCTCGACTCTCGCACACGCACCCGTAAAAGCGAATGGCGCGAGAGAGAGAGAGAGAGAGCGCTATTATGGTATGACGGATAATTAATTTGTACTTTTTTTTTACCTCGCTATATACTTTTTAACTTAATTGAGGCTTTCACGAGTTTGGCTGGGGATCGTTTGGGGGATTGGGAAACGAAGCTTTTTTTTGGGGTTTATGGAAATTGCATATGACGACCGTTAGCTATAGGTATGTATATATATAGAAACTTTGAAAGTACCATATGAATTTATGGTCAGTTCGTGAAATTCGCTTCGATGAAAAAAATCAGGTCAAATGATGAGTCCGCGTTTCAAAAAATTCATCAAAAGAAATGAAATATCGTCCGGCTTTATGGATATCGTCGGCGTTTAGTGCTTTATTGGCGCCGCGCTAAGGATTATACGCGCCGGTTATATACAGATAACGCAGTCGCGAGAGTTACGAAACTCCGCGCACTTGAAGAATTTACGATGTACGCGGCTCTCCTCTTCCTTTTTTTCCTTCTCAAAAGAACGTTGCTTTAAATCAGTTTTGGTTTAATGATCCCACGTATATATATATATATATATATAAGCCACTAGAAAAATTCACGTCTCGAGTGCCTCCGAGATGCGCAGGTATTCTATTTACTTGTGCACGACGCGACCTTATTTCAAAAGTGGATTTTCCTATAGTAGTTTCTTGATTGATCGCTTGCGTTTTCGCGTTTCCGCAGAATTGATTCCGCGATATACACGGCGCGTCAAGGCTATACACCACATTGTGAGCGGGGAATGTAATTGTCGACTATAGAGCGCCTACTAATGATTCCGGAAGATAAGAAAAAAATTTGTTCCGCAACGATTGATTGCAGTGTGCTGCAAAACTTATTTATCATTTTTTTTTCTCGCTTGAAAATAAAAACACATCGCCTCGGCTAATCTTTTCTCGTTAACCCTAGAAATTCACTGATTACCGCTGTTTATCTGCAATATCGCTTATTAACTCGTCGTCATTGATATTAGTCGCTGCTGATTTCCTATTCGACTAATACCTTTTTCTCTCTCTCGTTAAACATATATACTAAAACGATCAACTCGAAATAACTCGATTCTCGAAATTTCCCACCAACTGGGCTCTCGAAAAACCCGAGCAGTCGACGTAACCCAGAAGCTTGCTCAGCATCAGCACATGGCTCGAATAACCCAATGACCTAAAAACCGCGTCTGCGGCGCAAAATTCCAGCGCTCGTATAGATCAAACAGCACTGATATACACACACACGCAGACGTCCACGGCTATATGGTAATATCGAGAGATCGCCTTTTATTCCCCGCTAATAACAATTTCATTCAGCCGTCCATCACTATACACAGTGTGTACCATCGAAGAGAGAGAGAGAGAGCAAGTGGCTAATCGTAAAGCGCTAATTCGAAAAGTCAAAGCCGCTGCCGCCGATCCACTTGATCGCCGGCTAGTTTCGTTGATTGCGCGCATGTATGAGCGCGAGAGTATACAACGCTGACAGCAAAGTTTCGCAATCAATTGACCGGGGGGATGAGCGTGGAATGCCTATACATGCGCGCATTGTTACAGGGCTGAACAGATGCGGAAATTGGATTCGCCGCGGAAATATTATAATACGCGCGGATGATTGAACGCGTCGAGTTGTTGTCCGAGCAGCTTTTTACACGAGAGATATTGCCAAGGAAAATTGTTGTATCGAGAGTATAATAGCTGCGTACGCGTGAATCGATACTTTTTAATTAAAATATATTCAGCGGTCTCTTTTTCCGCGCAACGCTCCCTTTCGGCTATCATTATTGCGAGAGCCCGCGGAATATCGTTTTAATTTAACTTATTACTTTGTTTGCACTTGCCCGAGTTCTCGAAGCCTATCGATACACACACCCGCGTTAATTAACGCGAGACTGCGATATATATATACCGAAGGTAATTATAATCCGTTCGTTTACAGAATGTAAATTTTTCTAATTCGATTGGAACGACGACTTGGACAGTAGGAACGTGTGAAAAAACTTTTGCGAAACGCTGCATGTCCGTCCCATACGGCTATACAAGAAGAAAAAAAAAGGAACAATGCCAGTGAAAGCTCCTATATCCGAGGACGCGCGAAAAGTTTTAAAGAGACTTGGCACTTTCTCGCGCGCGTGTTCTCTCCGTATGAAATCGACTGGTCGAAAATTTGAAAACACCCGGAATGAAGTATTGTGCGCGAGCAACCCGACGCTGAACTTTTAGGGTTTATTCAGAGAAAGAATTTTCAGCTCGAATATTCGTCACTCTTCTTTAATATATGAAGCTACTGATTCACTCTTCGATTAAATACGCAACAATGCGTCACCAGGCGACAATAAGTATCGGCTCTCAATATCAACAAATTCAACCTACTTTCACCAGAGGAAAAAAAATCTCCATTACGCATATACACCGCATCGTCGTCTCGATTTATATATAGAGAGAGAGAGAGAGAGCCAAGAGGCGAAAACCTCGAAACGCTCTCTCTCTCTTTCTCAAAAGCAAAGCTCTCGAATAATCAGGCCGCGCGAGCAAAACTCTTGCACGTCGTCTGTACCGGGAGAAGAGCGTAGGTAACGAGGGCCTCGTCGACGACGTCTGCATCACAGCCCTCGAAGAAGCAGCGCATATTTACGTAGAGTCTCGCGACGACGACGCGCGGAAATCACGTAGCGGCACGTGGTCGGGGATCGAATGCCGTCGGGGGGAGCGAAAACTCGCTAGCGAGAGACCGAGCGACGAATGCAAATGTCAAAGTAGTCGCGAGACTAATACTCGTGAACGCTACTCGCAGACTCTCTCTCTCTCTCTCTCTGTATATATACGTGTGTATTATACGTATGCGCGAGGACGTTACTTACGTAAAAACATTACGTAAACAATGATAAGCGGGACGAGCTGCTGCTGCTGCTGCTGCTGCAGTTGTTGCGGATCGATGAATTGAGCGCGTATACATGGAATATGCGTTTGATATGGCCCTGACTACTGCAGCCTGGACGAGTCAGTTGAGTCTAGACAGTCGGGAGTTTGATGTAGTTTACCGGAATGGAAATATGAATTTTTCATTCGTTGATTCAAAGGTTGCATCAGACGCCTGACCAAACCCTGTCATCATCTACTTACGCGTGTATATATACCGCCGGAGAGCAGAGTGCGTCTACCTAAGAGGAATTTCTTTCGTAAATATCGCTGCGATATAACTCGGTTTACTTTTCCGGCGACGCGAAGTACAGGAGATTTTATAATCTCCGAGCCGCACGGCTTGTATTTGTAGAAATTACTGCGTAACTGCCGGCTCTGCCGAGAGCTTTCAGTTGTCATAACACGAGAGATTCCATTACCCGAATATAAGGGCGAATTGAAATTGAAATTTCAAATCTCCCGCCCCGCTCGGTCTGTTATCAATCCTGCGGGGATGTTACTTAATAAACAGTCGCTTTGCATGTCGCGAAACAAACCTAACCTCAAAAAGCAGCAACGTGTCTCCCGGAATTATTAACGGCGTCGAGCCACACTATAAATTGCGGCCCAACTGCTGGCGATTCCTCTCCCATCGATAATATGCCGGGAGGGGGGTGACGACAACGAAGCTCCCGCAGGATATCGTCGCGGCATCGATCATCCGCTCGATCGAGTCGTGACCGGAAGACAGATTCCTCGAGGAGCCGCAGGAACCCGAACTACTGCCGCCTTAATTCGGCCGTGAGGAAGCGTTGATTTATCTATTTCGACGAGGCTAAAACATATGTGGCTTTTGAGGTTATGGATTTTTTTTTTAAATCTTGGAGATAATGATTCAAGTGCGACTGTATGTATTTTTATTCCGAGACTATCTCTCTCTCCCCCAGCGTTTGTTTACCATTTCTCATCAAGCTGAGCAATAAAGAAACAAGCAAGTTTTGAGGTTAGGAAAGACGGGAGTCGCGCGGCGTGTGTTGTTTTTTCTACAAAACAAATGTTTACAACTTGCGGCTACTCATCGGCTTCGTAACTTCCAGATAAGCTCGGGATTGTTGCGCAATGAATTACCGATCTCTCTCGGAAATCTCCCATATCGCTTCTCCCCGATAATTTCGCAACCGGTAAACAAGGAATCGCGTTGTTTGCTCCGTCCTTTGATACACACACTTCAAGCGAGCGTCAAAAGGACCAAAAACACAATGAAAAGCATAAACATCCCGATTTGCTCAACACACTTTCTGATTATATATAAAGACTCGTTTTATCTCGCAAGAGGAAAATATCGTTGCTAAACGAGGACATTACCACCTATTGTTCCAGGCGGAGGATCTTCTGGACGACATCCTGTCGTTTGAAGCCGGATCGTTGGGCGACAGCCTCGGAAAGGATGGCCAGTCCGGTAGCTTGACGGACCTGACGATCAAGCCGGAGCCTCTGTTGCTCACCGACGCCGAAATACACGCCCTCGCCAAAGACAGACAGAAGAAAGACAATCACAACATGAGTGAGTATACAATATATTTTCGGCTTTGAATATATTTAACTCGAAAAACACGCAGAATTGAATATCGCAGTCTCGAACGCAACGTTTTTCCCTGGTAACATCTGCAGGAGTGGCAAAGAAAGCAAGTATAGAATCTAGAAATTCCCATCGAATTCCGGCGAAGCCGAGCCAGCGGCCGGCATCGATTGTGCATAGCCGAGGACATTACGCGCGAAAAGCCAAAACAGACGACTCCGTCCGGGGAAAAAGGGAGTCGCATTCCGCGGCAAAGTGCATTCCCCGCGCGCATCAAATATTCAGCCTCCAAGCATTTTCAAAGAGACTTTTCAGTTCTCTCTCTCTCTCTCTCTCTAGAGTTGGTTCTCAAAGAAAGCCGAAATTATTTAAGAGCAGATACGTGCGTGCGCTATAACGTGTATATATATAGGGAGTGACTTTAATCTCGCGCTGCGCCGAGCCGTAATAAGACTACTGGTGATACAAAGGATATCTTGGCTCTGAGGCATTTCGGCCATTACTGCAGGAGGGGATGTGGTGTATATACGTCGGGAAATTTATGCCGCGTACGCGAACGAGGGACTTTCATTTTTGCAGCGGACGCTCTCGGGCAATCGAGGCACGTGCGCGACGGGGCTGTTCGACCGGTGAAAAATGCTCGAGATTTCATCCCCGAAAGAGCCGAGAGGCCAATATCCAGCGCGCTACTGCGGTTTTTCAGCGCTGCTATACTTATACTGCGGGATATGGGCACGTGCGCGGGCACCACCAGCGCTATATACGAGGGTGTTAATTGGAATCGTTCGGATCTTCCGTTTTTCCGGTTTTCGAAAGGGATTGTATTAAATATTGAAAGTCAAGATAAACTGTTATTAAATCAGATGCTTATATTAGATGCGAACCGGAAGTCGCTCCAAATTTCTCGATAAGAAGACGTGACACAAGCTCTCGCTCGAAAATTTCATAATCCCCGAAATCGCAATTCATCCTCGACTGTGTTATGGGTGTAATTTACGCGCGAATCGACGTTCGAATAAAAGGAAAAAGTTGCTCGAGCGCGACGGAGATAACGCGATATCGCGCAGCAAATAACGCGTGAGCGACATGAGTATAATAACTGTTATGTAAACAGTGTCGACGAACGTCTTGCAGGTAAATACAACCTGATTCTCGCGATCGGTGCTGAAAAACGCGGATTTATCGATCGCCGTCGCTAATTAATTTCGTCGTATCTTCTGTGCGCGTGTGTATATACACGAAGAAAAAAAAATTAGCATTATTAATCTGTGTAAAAATTCAAGTTAAAAGAGACAACCTACTTTTACCCACACAAACGCGCACATGTCAACAGTTTGCGTCGGTACAACGCGTGGCAACGTCGCGCCTCCTCCCGCGCATACACGCAGATTATTAGATAAGCGCGGGCTGTCTCTATTTGACGAAAATTGCCGCGCTCTCTTGTTATCGCGGCAGGTGGCCAGACGACATCGATAATGACGAAACACGTGTCCGGCCTCTCGCGTTTTGTTCTTCGCTATATATTAATCCATCTAATCGACTTTGATTTTCTCTCGCTTCCGTCGTCGATTATAATCGTATATACATTTCCTTTATAAATGTCGACGTCATAATACAGACCGAGTTTGTAAATTCCGAGAGAGGCGGCACAGAAGAAAGCAATTTCCAGTTCTCGCTCAATCGAGATTCTCGATTCAGGAGTTACATCAAAGACTCCGAAATGGAAGAGAGAGCGGAGGAGGAAAAAAAAACAAAGGCACAGCCGGGACACAAAGAACTGAACGGCAACTCGATTGTCGATCCTCATTGCCGAGGCTTATTGGCCAAACTTTTCGCGCGAAAAAGACGCGACACCTGCGACGAGAATCCCCCCCAACTTCGAGAGTCCGCTACTTCTCTTTCGTTCCGCTGCAAAGCTCGTCCGAAAATTCGGCGCGAGAAACTTCTTCTTCTTCTGCACTGATTAGATTACGAAGCTGCTGATATCCTATACTGTTAATTCGGAGATATAGGTGTAGGCTAGTTCGATTGATAGGGGGAATTTTTCTCTATAAAAATTGGCCTCAGCTGCGTGTCAGTGGGTCGCGTCTCTTATATATACACGTGCCTCGATGAATTTCAATCGAGATGGTGGTACGTCATCGCGATCGTTATTCATGTACGGAGAGAGAGAGAAAAGGAGAGAACAGATGATTTCGTAACGGACGTGTGTCTCTGTGTACGCGCGGAGCAATATAAAGGGGCTATACCACCGGCGGCGTCGCTGAAACAAGGGGCAAAACAAAATTCGTAATTTCAGCGCAACATCTGCTCTCGCCGAGTCGCGATATTGTGTTTCTCAGCTCTTTGTGCACGACGAGGCTCTGTCTCTCTTGGTCTTTGATTATACCTTTTCACTCGACTTCTTCTTTAATATACTGCGCGTCTCTCGAATTCCCTTTATCAATTCGCCTGAATTTTTCATCGCGATGTTTGCGATAATTTCATGCCGCCTGTGACCGTGTGCGTAAGGGAAAGAATTATTATTCTTTATCAATGAAAAACTTTCAGCCCAATAATTTCAGTCCTCATCTTTTGCCTACGTTGCGGGCGAAGAAAAAGTGCGACAACTTGCGCAGCAGAAGCCGAGGCTCTAAGGGCGTGAATTCATCGATTGGCGACTTTTCGAGAAATTGAATAAGCCGCGCTCTGCTCCCTCGGGACGCCATATGAAACTTTGCCGGTGTGCGCTGGGAATGCTGAGCGCTTTCTGCTCACCTCCCCCTTGGCTTCCCCCGCGATTATGTGCGATTCGATGACGTGAATTCGTTTCGCACAAGCATGAATTATGCGTCTGTGTTGCTCTCTTTTTAGAGTTATGATATCGTAAAAGTTGTGTCGCTGGAATTCAATTTAAAAACGTGTCCGAGCATTTCGTTATTTCAATATACTGAAAGCCTGCAATCCGCACGATTAAACTTCGAATCGACCTATCACGCTCTAAATAAACTGTCGCAAGTATAAAGCAAGATTTCTAAGCAGCCGCAAACTCGCTTTTTTATCCTAAAAACTACTGTGGCCTTCATAGAAAACGAGTCTGTTTGAAATTATAACGTTGATATGGTTTTCCACTAAATTGTGCTAAGAACCACATCATTTTGTCAAACTCAGTCGATTTCCAAAAGCGTCAGACACACAGCATTTTGCAATCGAGTTTTATTTATCTTCCCTTTGGGCCACAAAGTAGGGCACGACCCGGGCTATTCGAATTTTCCATCAGTGATTTCGCGCCCAGAGCTTTTGGCGAGCTTATTTTCCGAGTCGCGCAAACATTGCGAGCTTTTGCGAATTCGCACGTTTCCTCGCCGTTATAGAGGAAAGTGTCGTCGTTGAGTTGTATTAGGTTGATGCTAGTCGAATCAACGAACTGATTTGCAGTGTTTAACTCGATTAGTCGAGTTACTTTTACGTTGGTTTTTTTCTTCGCTTTAGTAGTAATTTTCTTGAGCAACGGGTTACTTCACATGGAAATTACGGAATAAATTATTCATGCGCGTTTACATTTTATCTAGACGGCTAATAAAGTATATTATCCTTGCGAAAGTTGGCGCATAGAAGTGGATTTTTCGAAGACCATTAGACGCGCGTATCGTATAACGCGTCAGGCAAATACGCAGAGCGCCGAGAGAGAGACAAAAGAAACAAGAAGAAGAAGAGCCCCGAAGACAGAGGTGTGCGTGATACAATGATTGATGCGAGCGATTTTCTGTTTTCAGTCGAGCGGAGGAGACGCTTCAACATCAACGACAGGATCAAGGAGCTCGGTACCCTCCTGCCCAAGACCAATGACCCGTAAGTGCCGTTCGATTTTTCATTCTCCTACTGCTGATTCGTGACTTTTTTTTTCCTCGTCTCCCGCCTTCTTTCGCTCTATATGTATATACATAGACGAGCTGCAGCGCGACTAGTGTCCCCCTTCACTTTTATCGCGACGCTCGGCCTTGGTAATGATCTTTTTATGGCAGCGCTGGACGTTTTCTTTGCTTTTTTTTCGCGCGCGAATTAATCGCCAGCACTACTGCTGTGGGGAAGGTGAGGCCGAAGGCCGGCAAAGGGATTGCGAGAAAACGCATTTGCAGATCTGGCCAGTTTTTTTTTTTTGTTTGACTTGACTCGCTGTCGGATTTACTTTGACAAGCTTATATATAACACCAGGAAAAAGTTTTCGGAGTCGATGTCGAGACCGAAAAAAAAAGAAACTCTCTCTTTCGCTACTGCGTATAACACGCTCTTTTCGAAAATGACTAGTGCAATGACAGAAGAGAGAGAGAAAAAAGAGAACTGGGTCTCTTTGCCAAACAAAAGCCGCAAATTACGACGACGCCTCGGCAGTAGGGCAAACAGCAGCTCATTGCGTAACGGGCGAGGCTGATGCAGGAGAGAGACGCTTTCAGAAACCGAGTCGCGGTGCTAACGAACCAGACGCCGCACACGTTGGGAAACTAGCGCCTCGTCCTTTTCTCTCTTATTTTATTATTAAAATGTACTGCTGCTCTCCGTACGGCTCATTGTGTGTGTGTGCTAGACACGTACATATCCTCGCGGCGCGTTTAGCGAGCGCGAAGGACGCCGCGAAAAAATGGGCACACGCGGTTGTACGTATGACGATTATATTGCCGACCGATCGCGTTTTTCCCCCCCGATGTATATATATCGACGAAGGCTAGAGAGAACTGGGACTGTTTGGAATTTGAATTTTCGGCTGTTACTCGCTGTTTAACTTTTTGTTTGTTTTTTAAGCGTTTCTTATCTCGGCGAGTTGAGAAACTCGTATTCTTGAAAAAAAAAAAAAACATCACATGCAAACGAGCTTTCGTATAGAGTTATTCATTATAATTTCATAAATAAACAACATTTTCAGAGCCCAACCAAGCGAGTTACGCGATGCTTTTTTTCAAATTGATCTGTGTACTTGAATTTTACGCACGTAGTACTTTCTAATAATCAAAGCACACGCGTCGATTAATCGTCAGTTGTAAATCAGATAGGTATATACGTACTGGCGAGCGCTCGTATTTACCCGCAGCGGCGGCAGATTTATGCCCGACACACATTGTAAAATAATTATACGAGTTAAAGAAAATACAATCCTCGGAATCGATTATAAGTATGCCGCATATATATATATATATATATATACCTTATACATATATACGTGCGTCTGATCGTTAACAATAGCCAGGCAATAAATTGACCGGGCAGAAATGGGACACTTTATTTAGCCGTCGATTATTAATATCGAATCAGGCATTAACGACGAGTAACCTCAAATAAGTATAGTTTCCAATTCGGAAAAACGACGCTAGATGGCGCATATACTATATTTTCGAAAAAGAAAAGCTATACTCTAATACCATCCAGAGGTCAGTCGAATGATCGATCGGCAATAAATCAGAGGATTCCGCGACTAAACGTGCGTAAGACGGCTTCGTTATCGGCATCAGCAGCGCAACGCGGAATCTCAACGAGGCCCCGCTCGTTTATCAATTCGCGGCCTGATTCATTTGTCAACGTCGTACCGACGACTCAAAAAGTACGCCGGCCCTTTCTTTATTCACCGGCTGATGCTGAGAGAGACTCGAGCCCTTTCTCTTTTTTTTTCTCCTCGCGATGATGCTCGTCATGCTATACTGACGGCTTATGGGGCGGCGCACGTCACTTTTTAAAATGAACTTTTTTCCCGCCAGTTTTTGCTCCTGATGCATGGAATGAAATTGTTAGTGCGATGTTACACTCCTCGAATTTGACTTTATTTCCAGCGTTTCAGTAAGTTTGTGTAACTTGTAAATTAATTGGGGCATGTCATTTTTATATAAAGTAATTTAATTAATAGTCTCTCTTTTTGTTAAACGTCAGCTTACATACAGAGAGCTTCCGTTATTTTGAAAGAATGCCGCGAAGCGCACAATAGAGCCCATTATCATCGCGTAGAAGTTCTATCGGAATTTGCCTGCCGACTAATTCGTCGGTTCGCGAAGTTGCAAGCTCGTCGGAAGATCGACGTGTTTAGACAGGAAGTTTGAAATTGGGATCTCGCGCCGTCGGCTTTGATCAGAATTTGCCTCGTATAAATGACTAAACACTGCCGATTGATTACCGGCATCAATTCAATTATAATAATACGTTTTCCGGTGCATCTGTCGCACTCGAAGCTTTGACGAGTATAATATACGAGTCCTACGAGAGAGAGACGCTTAAAAACGACTGATTCATTTATTTAATATTTTATAATCGTGGCTCCGACGATGATCGAGCGAATTTTCGCGGAATAATTCGGAACGAAATGTGTGCGTTAATCGCTCGACGTATATGTATATAAAGCTATACATTTATCGGTATTGAACTTGTCAGTCGTCGCGCTTTTTCAAACATATATACGCGTACATGAATTTAATTCGTTTCCACTCAGAATCATCAGTTGAAAAATTCATCGATAAAAAGAAGTCGGAATTTATTGTCGACCGAGAGACTCGTATCGTATAATAGATTACATCTCTGTTACGCATTTTATTACAATAGCGAATAAAACTCTCTATGTCGATTTTTCTATCGATACAAATCACGTAAATAATGCCACCAGACGTTGTAATTATACTACTATATCATAATCGCTATCGGGTCGTGTTCCACGCGTTGTACATTTTTTTTCGCTTGTAATCATTAGCGCCTATAATTAAAAAGGAATCAGGCTCTAATGTCACGCCAAATCTCGCCTATATACGAAAATCGCCGTACTTTTCTCGTTTCCCAAACAATGGCTTCGACTCGCCGATATAAAAGTTCCAGCGTCGGCGAAGACTTTGCGCACAACTGTAATTAACTGATTAAGAAGCGGCATTAATCAAGTTCCCCACAGGAGAAAGGGACGGCCGTGTGGATGTCGATAATGAAAACGAGAGCGGTATAATGGAGAGATGAGCACTTTTTTACGGAGAGGGCTTTTTGATCAAAGGGTTGCGAGTTATGGTTTCATTGTTATTATTAAATCCTGAGGGTATGCTTTTAATGCCCGGCAATTCTGCTGATTAAAAATAAATGAAAAATCGCGCGCGCGCGCGGTGAGCGTATGAATTTCAGTTTTGAAATACCGCGGTGTACTATATTATTCACGGGGAATCGCAGTTAATTATATGCTGTGGTTAATTTACGCGTTTTCGTTTCAAAAGGTTTCGCAAAATACTCGGTCATTTCTGGAGACAAAAAAAATGATATAAATACAACGAAATTAGCTTGGATGTGTTAAAATGATATACAAACGTGAATCACAAATTTAACAACAATGCCTCTATACAGACGCGCCGACTTTGTCGTCTGTTTACATAACAAGATTACGTTTATTGAACATTCATCGCTCGGTCATTGAAACTCTTCCGTGCGGATTGGAAATTTTTCCTTCTATAACTCATCGAGTAAAACGCACACGACGATTCGCGGTGATTCACAAAAACGGCTCTTGCACTTATACACTCCAACTCTCATTCCCGCAGTAACAGCGGATTCCACCGTCGCGATACGGTATGACGATTTCCGTAAAAATTGATACCCGAAGAACAGTCGTTCCGGGAAGCGAAGAAGCAAGTGTCTCCAGTTCAGCAAGTCCTATTAGCTTTAGCGGATTAGTTACTTTATCCATGGAAATGGGCGGTCCTGAGAGCGAAAAAAAAGAGCTCACTCATTCTCATTAGATTAGCATCTATTAACATAAGGCCGGTATAGAAAGGTATAGAAGCTTAAACGCTGGAAACTCATCGGCGATAGCCTTTTAAAAGCGACTATATACTTACATTACACAATGATTTGAAGTAGCGATCGACAAGTGTGCCGCACGACACGTTTATTAGATAAAGTTCGCAGATATCAGCTCGTTATCGCTCCATAAGCCGTAATTACGTGTATCTGGCTTTTCGCTGAATTAACATATATACTATACTTGAGGAAAGAGAAAAATCGGAAAATTCATGTGATCCTTTTTGAACCTATAGTTACTACGAGATCGTAAGGGACGTCAGGCCGAACAAGGGCACGATTCTCAAGTCCTCGGTGGAGTACATAAAGCTGCTGAAGAACGAGCTGACGCGTATGAAACAGAGCGAGCTGAGGCACAAGCAGTTGGAACATCAGAACCGTCGGCTACTGCTGCGTATCCAGGAGCTCGAGCTCCAGGCCAAGGCTCACGGACTGCCCGTTTCCGACTTCAGCTGGGGCTCGTCGTCTGCTAGCCTCCTCAACTCCTACGTCAAGAGCAGGCACGAACACAGAAAGGTAAGCTGATTGTCCTCAACGGTTTTGCGGTCTTTGTCGAGACCTTAGCTTGTCAGAATCCAAACGAGGAAATAGGGGTCGCACTGTCGGTAATGTAGGAATCGTAGGGGGATAGGTTGTGCAGAGCACGAGAAAATTAAAAACATACGGATTAGATTAAACCGTCAGTGTTGGAGGTTACAATTTACTGTTAGTCGTTTGAGCGGAAGCGAAAAAATAGAAGAAGAAACAACGCAGCGGAGCTTCATGCGCGAGTCCAGATTTAAAAAATACCGCGCTTTACGTAACACCGGAAGAGGATGAAATCGTTATAAAAGCGAATCTAAGATCGACTGCGATTGTTTGATCCAAGATTCATTAAAAAAAAGCGCGCAGTTTTTTCGTAATCTATATATACGCTTTTTCAGTACGTAACAGTATTTCGGTGAGACCTTAAGGGGGTAACGCTGCATTACATCGCGACGTTTTTAGTTCATTACCGCGCGCGTGCATCTCTCTCGCACTCAAAATCATAGGAGTACAAAAGCAGAGGTCGGCGCATTTTATGGGCAAAGTTTTCAAATATCACGATCCTAATAAATAACAAAATTTCCGCCCGTGCACGCACGCAGCTATATATATATACACACACCGTGTAATTAAAAAAACGAGCGACGCTCTCGGCGCGTCGTTTAATTTACAGCTCGAGAGACACAACAAAACCAAACAATTTCGAAAACAAAGAGAGAAAGAGAGAGAGAGAAGATGAAGAGCGACGGGAGAAAAAGAGCGGAGAGAAATATATAAGCTTCACCTGAATTACATAATGCCCTTATCTAACCCACTTCAGCTGCGAGTGCGCGCGTCATATTGTGCCACAGCGCGACGACGCGGAGAGTCGTAAAAAGTCATAAAATTGATAAAGGCAGACGCGCTCTTTCGAATTATTGTGCCTCCTGCACCGCGTCGTGTAGAAATACGGCGTATATTATAACAGGGCGCGCTCGCGAGTAGTTGAAGGGAAAAAGGAAACAAGACGGCCGCGAGATTGCCCCTATGTTTTATTAATGCTCTCTTTCTCTCGAGTTTATTAAAGCCACGCGCGCGCCGGATTTTTTTATTTAAAATCCGCGGTCCCCGGCTTAGATTAAAACAGTCGCTTGTGTATATATACGTCACAGACGAATTGATTTTTTCTCGGGGAATTCGAGTGAATTTTGCTCTCTCGCGCGTGAAAAAGAAGGAGTTCTGGTAGAGAGATGCTGCAACGCGACTTGAATTATTATTCGAGATAAAGTTCGGGAGGAGCCGCGCGCTCTCGACGAGAAGTTGCTCCCTCCGTGATTAGAAAATTAAACAGCGATAACATTGGCGCCGCGACGACGACGGCAGCGGCGAATCTGAAATTCACTTCCGACTACGTCTTATCTGGAGCTGAAGCTCTGCAGCCGAGAGTATGCAACTGACAAAACGGCGGACTACTTCTTTGCCGAGAGTTTATGTTGATTTTGGATCTTGTCGGAGATAACGTTTTTTCAAACAACTGTATAATTATTCAAATTAGAATTTTAATACACTCCGCAACTTCCGGTCGACGATATTGTAGAAAAAAATTCAATTCCCTCTAAGCATCGAAATATCAATTAACCGTCCCGAAGCCTCGCAATCTGAGGCCAAAATCGTGTTCCATCCAATTTCGGCGATGCCGATCTTAATCGCGTCCGACGCGTATAAGCGACAAAACGCCGGACTTGGCTTATAGCTCAGCTGCTTTACGAGTACACACATCGCATAAGCGGAAAAGCGAGCTTCCGGTGCGCGATAGGATCGCGCGACGGGAGGATGCATATTACGATTTTTCTGGCCAAGGCCACCGAGAGATTGCCGACTTCCTCGCGCAAGGGCGTACCTGCCGATGATTCTCGTCTTCTCGATTATCTCGCCGCAAGTTATACAATGTGTGTATGTGTATATACCATGCGTAATTCCATTTTTTTTTCTCTCTCTCTCTCTCTCTCGCGTATATAGATACACGTGCGGGCATATTACGTAAACTGGAGCGCGCACGTGCGGGAAATCGGCTTTGGAATTTATAATACGTACAAGATCTTTCGCGGATCGATGGACGACGCTGCTACCGGTCTGGTTTTTCTTTTGACTTATCGAGTTTATATAGTTGCGCAACCAGACGCACAGGTAGCATTTGAATGCGTGATGTTGATTCGCGCTTGTGGGAGTTGGGAAAAAAATCGCTTTACAAAAATGTTTAGTTAATGCCAGGCGCTGTTGCCGATACGATCGGTTCTTCGTAGGAGAGCGATTGTATTCAGTGTTGCACGCGTGCGCGCGTTTTTATTCTTCTTTTGTAACCTTGTATTTACAAACTTACACGTTGCGCAGGCTTATCGATGGCAAATATCGTAAATCTCGTTAGATTCTGGCAGCTAAATCTCGCTGAAGATGGAATCGTTGGCAATCAGGAGCGGCTTCGCTGAATCAACAAACCAATAAAATGTGTATCAATCCAAGTGTATATACTTTATATTACGCTCGATCGGAGAGAAAAAAAATGTTTTTGCAAATTGTTTCTTCCAAGTAAATAGAATAGCTTGTTTATCTCGTTGCGCGCATGAGTACCTCGTTTGCCTCGGTTTGCTTTGGAAGAACATCGACGTTTAGAGTCAGCGAAGAAAATATTTTTATCTCAAACGCATCGCCGTCTTTCATCGGACACTAGAGTATATAATAATAATATAACAAAATACCAGTTAAAAGACTTTTTTTTAATACGTCATTTCAAAGGCTGCTCGGGCCCAACTGATGTTCCAGCTGCCGGACATCGTAGCGGAGGACGCTGCTGCGGCTCTGAGCATGTCGCAGTTGGAAGACCTGATGGAGGACGACGCCGGTGGTCCGGTGCACAGCGGCGACCCGATGCTCTCCTCGCCGCACCTGCCGCCTCTGAGTCCACCAGCACCACCCTGCCACCACCCCCTGCCCGACGAGGACACCCTCGGCAGCCTCGCACCGACCACCTCGAATTCCTCCTCCGACATGGACATCGTCGCGTAACCCAGCTCCCCACTGGTTCATACCCCGGAAGAATGCGCTAACTCGCAGTCCTGGATTACGGGATGACGCTAGATGGCGCTGTTGCCTTCGAAGCCAGGATCGCTCGTCAATAAGTTTGCAGCGGCGAATCCCATCATAGGGCGACGTCTTGCGGGCTAATTGTATACCCGGAGCGTATCGCCGCGTCCATAATGATCCAAAACTAATTTTCCTCGGGACAGAGGAGGAGAAGGTATTGTAGAGGGCGTAACGACGACACTGACGACGAGGACGTCGCGCAAAGTTCCTCGATTGCTGTCTGCCTTGCTTTGTGTGCGCGAGGAGAGGATAATCCACCGATGCACACATATAATACAGACACACACACACACTCTGACCAGTGCGACAGTGAGCCACACGACGACGATGATGATGATGACGACAACGACGACATTCTCTCCCGACAGTGAACTGGTGGTGCTCGGTAGCGAAGAGCTGTTTATACATATTATAAATATATACGTACATTATATAGTTTGTACTTCAGGATTTTACGACTACGCGTAAATAAGTTTAGAGAGTAGGCGAGAGAGTAAGAGACACACACATACTAAAAAAAAACAAACACACTATAATAATATACAAGCAAACCTGTGCCTTTTTTCACGCGCGAGCTTATGATGAGCTCGCAAAGTGATGATAACGATATGAACATGAGCAACGACGACGCTGCATAGAGTGCTAAAAAAGAATGTGCCTTTTGCCAAGCGGTCTTCCAAGATGAAATTTTGTGTACGCGACTGTGTGGTTTCTACTATTATATATATATATACGTACCGTATGCATCGAATGAATAAATACAAGCGTATACACGAGAGTATACAGAGAGAAAGATATATATGTATACAAATATATTTTTGTTGCGCGTGCAGCGCGCACGATATTATTACACGAGATGCTCGACGAAACGCTGGTCGTTCGACTCGAGCGACGATGAAGCTGATGATGACGACGCGATGAAGAGACGTCCCCAAAATGTGTGTAAGCGCCTTGTTACGAATTTTCATATTTTAGGCTATACGAGAGCGTATTTACTATTATTTAGCGACTGTTGAGATGATCACTTATGAAAGTAGAGCAATAACTAGGACCTATACACGATGTTTGTTCTGAAATTATTATGTCATTGTTAAAGATTTTAGCCTCGACGAAACTGTTGAATTTTATGTTTATATATTTGCGTATGTGAATCCATGCTGATTGAATGATGATGATGATGATGATAATGATGATTATATGTATACATATAACGACACACATGCTGCGGCGTTGCGCAAACGCCGCGGCTATTCCTTGTGTACGACGATTAAGGATGATCACGATTCTATACTGTTGAATGTCAGCAATAAAGTTTGGAAAAAATTCTATCTTACATAAAACAAAGAAAAAAAAGCCTCCAGAGCGTCTGCTCGGCTCTACAGTCATTTCTTCCTTCCAAAAGCCACCATTTTCCGCATCACCTATATAATACGGACGACTCGGCGCAGATTCTTCGCTCTCTCTCCGCGGAATAGAGACTTGATACAGCGGCCGTAAAAAGTGGCTATCTCGCGGCTCGGAGCGACTCGGCTCTGTCGGGCGTTAAATTTAACGTATTTCGAAAGTAGTAAACGTTATTGCCGATGCGCTATACGACTTTACGCCCCTGCCTTATTCCGGACAATCGAAAATGTACCTCCTGCGCTAATACATCACGATTGAGTTTTAAAAACGTAACTCACATTTATATATTATATACTGTATAGAAAAGCTTTCTCTCGTTTGGAAATAATTACGCTCGCGAGCGGGAGTAAACAATGTTCTAAACATCCACGTCACGTACGCGCAGCCGTGGGTAACTTGCGAGACAGTACAGCAGCCAGCGGGTGAAGGATTTTTTCAATTAGCCGCGGGAGAAACGACGTCGATTTTTATTTGTACTCGGCTCATTATTTTCCCCTGTCATTTTCCGCGAGTGTTATTGCTGATCGTAAATTTCGAGTCGGGTATTAATTTTATGGAGCATCGAAAGGTCGCGTTGCGTAGTACGCGTCGAAATTTTAGCTAATTAAAATTTTCAGCTCACGACACTGTAACGTATTGCCACATCTAAATCAAACGACCTGTATTATTGCTAGTAGGACGTCAAATTTTTTTCCCCATTCCCTTGAAGAATTGTATCGCGAAATCGCAGCATATAATGCAAAGAGAGAACACGGGTGGAGGAGATGACGCTCTCGGATCGCGATAAGCATCATCTCGCGGCGTGGCTGCAGGAGAAATCAAAATTGCATCGTCTATCATCGTCGCGCCGTGTGTGCCACTATGTCTGCACGCGATTTGTCGAGGCAAATAGTGGCCTCCACGTCGTGTCTCTCTCTCTCTCTCTCTCTCTCTCTCTCTCTCTGTGTATACACTTTGTTCTGTTCGTCGCCTGTATCTTTCGTTTGCTCTGCTCTATAAATGAGTAATGCGCGTCATAAAGTATTATCCAGCTGAAATGCAGGCTGTTTGAATTATGCCATCAAGGCTGTTTTTAAACGCCCAAGTGTATAACTTTGTCAAGTCCAAGTTTGAACTCGAGTGTGAAAAGTCGCGCGCGTCGCTTTGTCACCGAACAATACCGAAGAGTACGTGCTTGTAAAGAGGAGAAGAGAAAAAAAAGTGAGGCAATCAATGAGATTGGAGGGCAGTAAGCCCCGTCGCTGCGGCAAATTGCGGCGCGTCGTCGAAAGAAGGGATTAGACGCCGGTAAAGCACGACTAGTAGCGCCGCAGCAGGTGAGCGCGAGAGAGACAGTGTTGTGTTCTACTCGTTTTTCTCGCGGGCGATTACGCCGGGGATTAGCGATATCGCTATTTCTGCCTTACCGACGACGCCGAAGATTTCGATGGCACGAGAGCTGAGAGTCAAAAAGCGCATCAGCAGCGATGTACTTCTGAATGAATGTATTACACGACATCAGCGCCCCCTAGCGTCGCGCAAGCTTTGATTAATAATGCATACCGACTGCATAGAGAGGGGTGGGGGGTGAGAGAGGCTGGTACATGGTAATGACTATGAATTTCCATTGCCGGCTGGGATGGGCAGCAGCCGGGGAAGTTGCCACAGAGAGAGAGAGAGAGAGGCCATGAGCGAAACAGGCCCCCGACTTTGAAAAGTCGAGATTGCGTTACACGCAATTAGCATAGACGCGTCGCCCGGAATTATCATGCTCGTGAGGGACGGCTTCTCTGCGCTCGTCTCGTGGAAAACCGAGCACTTTTTATATACATGTTTCGCTCATCCGCGTCAAGGAAGTTTATTTTTCTTAAATTTAATTGGATACAGCTCTTAGGTACACTACGGCATCTCTCGTCAAAGACTAATCAGACCTAGTCCACATATGTAAATCCAGACTATTCCCAATAAGGTAAGGCGGCACGTAGAAAGTCTGCCACTGCTCTGCTGCTAACTCGACAGTCTCTCGCGAAAGTTGGCTCTCTGCGAGAGGTTTGTTCGAGGGGTGAATTCCAAATTGGAATCCGCGGCACACTGCAGCGCAACCTACAAAGTGGCTAATTTTCCGAGTCTTCCTCTCGCGCGAACTCGCGTATACCTCTTCCATCGAACGATTTTTTTATTTCTTTGACGTATTTGCATCAGTAGTCGCATTCGCAACGTTTAAACGTCGGCTTATATTCGCAGGAAAATTCAAATGAAAATTGGATAAAGCGTGTTGCGGAGGTTTTACCTCAACAACGCGGCGAGTTCTATCCATTATTCAATGCCTGCAGACAACCGCTCGGAAAGTGTCATCCGAATATCCTCTAGCGGTCGTCGTTCTCTCCTTGTTAGCTTAAATTATTTACAAAAGTTAAGATTTGTTGGCCGCACGTCACTATAGCCGCAAAGAGAATCACATAAATAAGTTGCTCCCCCTTTCTTCCACTTACCTGTCATCGTTTTCCCTCTTCTTCCACCGGCGGCGCTGCGATTATGCGTCAATAATACTTAAGAAACTGCCTAACTTCGATAATGGAGTCCGACCATAGCCGAACTTGTTTCCCTCGCTTTCCGCGCGACTTGTGGCTTCCAACATCACGACGGCGACTTTAATACTCCCCTTTGCAAATGGAAAGTATAATTTCGGCACTTTTGAAATAGCTACACATAGTCATATACGACTATCGGGAAAAAAAACTTTTATTCTCTCGAAGATGGAGACAATGTCCCAGCGCACATCATGAGGACGCCCGGAAAAAAGGCTTCCCCACTCGATAATCCTCTCCGGCGCCGTAATAGAGACTTCCTCCTCCTCCTTTTTCAACGCGCGGCTCTCTCTCTTCTCGAGGCATAGCAGCAGCTCGACGAGTAAATTGAAGCGATCCATTATACGAGGCTGTCGGCTGGGCTGCCGCTGCCGCGGGGCTGTCTCTCTCTCTCTCTATGCCTCATACCGCGTGTGGATGAAGCGAGAGAATCAACATCGCGTGTGGCTCATCCCTCGCCGTCGACGCGTTTCGTCTTCTTTCGCTCGTGGAGAGGATGTCGTGTCGAGGATTCTCCGATGCCAGTTTTTCAAGTTTTTTTCACAGCGAGTAGATCATTTCGCAAAGTTCATAACCGCCGAAAATCGATAGTTTGTTTTAGTTAAACTTTGGTATGTGCTTCGAATATACAATCGACGCGATCGAATAGATTTGAATGATTGAATGAATTTCAATATTACGTGCGGAATTCATCGAATGAAATTTAGAGCGCAAACAAATAATAGCAGTGGAAAGCATAACTTCGACTGCAGCATAACGAATTTCATTGACTGACTGACTCGTTACACCGGCGGCTCGCGTTTGTTCAGAACGGCTTCGGGGAAATTCGAACACTGCGTGATCGAGTTACAGCAGAAACGAGACAAATCCAGGGAAAAAAAGCCGCGCGTAACGCACATCAAATAGAAACCGATCACGCGATTCGGCAAACGTCCAAACAATGATCAACAGTAACAGTAGAGCGCGCTAATCAAAACGAAATAATTATTAATTGCCATCGCGTGCGCCATTCATTAAGCATTAAAACGCGCTCGCGCATTCGCTATATCCTCTCCATATTTACAGCGATAGTTTAGCCAGCACACGTTAGAGTGAAAAATGCGATATGTAAAGTAAATGTATGGATATTTATGGTAAAAAGTGCAAACGCCGTAATACCGAGTATAAAATTTCGCTGCGCGCTTAAAAAGCGCACCCTAAAAGTGTGTGCGATACTCTCGCCAGTCTTCGTGCGCAACATACTCCATCCTCGACGCTCTCTCTATATACTAAAATCCAAAAAGGTCAACAACAAAAAATATACAGAGAAAAATGTTGTGTCTAGGTATAGCGAACGAAAACGCGCAACTTTGCTTCTCCATCATCGCGATGTCGAAGCTAGTAGTGAGCGTTGAAAAAAGTTTGCATTGTTATGGCCTCGGGTAATTTACGAGGACGAACCGGCGAAAGGTTAATGTCGCATCTCTAATAGAGTCGAGCGTCCGCTTACTTTCTGTTTTTTTACTTCTTTATGCACTATATATATACATAGCGTATTTGCAGTACGCATAAAAAAATAGCAATAAGTAAGGTAGTCGATTGACTGAAACAAGAGTTGAACGAAAATCCACTTTAAATATCTCCAGATATCGTGTAGCAGAGACGAGAGAGCATCGCTCAACGCGGGATCCCTCTTTCGGATTCACGAGCATGTTATCGATGGTCCCCGTAATGCGCGTCTCAGTGAAAACAAGGCCGCCGCCTCCCCTCGAATCTGCGTTCAGATAAATTTCCCCGGGACGCCCGTCGCGAAAATTATGTGCCCTCTACCGTGGTGGCATTAGTTTTTCAGTTATTCGCGCTTGAGCAGCCGTAAATATATATATATATATAACGCGTCGCGCTCGATCGACTCGACTGCTGTTCGCGAAACTTCGTTCGAGCAAGCATTATTTGATTTCGTATACGTTTAACGTGAAAAAATCTGCCTCATCAGTAAAACTTCCCTCCGATTTTTCTCGCGTCATTAAAATCAACATTTTCGCGACTCGAGTATGTGTGTACACTTAATTGCAAGAGTTTGACGATAATGAGTAATGCGAGTCGTTTGGCTCGCACTTTTTTTTACGATTACGAGTGAAATTCGCGCGAAAGAAACTGTTGAGATTTAATTGCATCGTTTCAGCGGGGCTGTTTGAAAGGCGCGCGTTTGAAATGGGACCGTTGAGTAATTGGTTTTAATTTGCGCGTTTGACTTCAATACACATAACGACGCACAAGAGCTCCGCAACGTGTACGTATACCCGACGATTTTCTATTTAAAACGGCTACTGCGATTTCGTGTTTATTAAGAGGCATGTCGTCGTAGAGCACAACGCGTGTTTACTTCGATACTCTCGAGAGAGTCATGCTCTGCATTTTCACGAGGCCGTGCGCGCGGCAATATCTGCGTTACACTTTTCACTGCTCTGCAGTAGCAGCAACGTCACGAGGAAAAATTGTCTGCCTCTCGCCGCTGTAAAAGCTTCTCCGCGCGCGCGACTCTTCTTTTTTCCTCTTGGAAACTAAGAGGCTGGAATGATTAATGAAGCGAGAGCCGTATCCCTTGCTCTTAGTCTATACTTACTTCGTTAGATTTTTCGAATTTAATATCGAGAGCGCAGGGAATGGAAATTAGCATGCATATCGTATATACAAAGTTTAATGACATGACGATATACTTTATGTAAAAAGGAAAATTTAAACGATCATCTACATGACGCGTCTACGGCTTGTCCGTCGCGTATATAGCTGCTGAGCTTATTGGAATTTCTCATGTCAATAACATAGTCGGCGACAGGTTTATTTCGCAAAACAGGCGTATCTATCTTGCGCGCGGCATTTTTTTTACGGCGCGCTGTTTATCGATGGAACGGCTGAAATTTCCGAAGTGTCAACGATCCAGAAATTTCGATTGGAGCGCGCGTGAAAAGGCAGCTGGAAAGAGTGAGAGAGACGGAGAGTGGAGGATAGTATGAAATAGCGGTATCGAATATCGATGACAAGTGATGCCTGTCATTCAAGAAATGCATCGCCTCTTTTTCTCTTCGTTTTTCCTTTCTCGGGAAGGCTTATATACAAACGAAATTCATTCAACGAAATACTGTCGCTCCGAAGTGGAAGTCTATTTATATTCAAACTGGAAAATACGAAACAAAATGGATTTCGCGGTAAAGAATTTGCTTCGAAGATCTCCGGGAAATCCAGGATTATCCACGAATATTCGTTTTACGAAGATATGTCCAATAAAATATGTACGTATACGATATTTGCATACCGATGATGACTTCAGCGGTGTCGATAAGGAAGGAATCTGCGTCCCCGACGTATACATAACCTCAAACGTTCAATGAGTTCCCATCGGCGTTATATAATCGGACTTAGTCCTATTAGAAGCGATAAATCCGCGGCACATCCCATGCCTCCGTTATATACACACCGTTGGCGCTAAATCCAAGCTCAACGAAATTATCGCGCGCAGTAAAGCTCGTCTAGCCATAAGTCATGGTCAGCCGAACGAACTTGGAAGCTCGCGTCATTTACGAGCCAAATGGTCGAGAATGCATCCAAGAGGATGTCATCAGTTCGCGGAAGACGCGTTCGTCCTTCTCTTCCGCTGACATGTGGTTAGCGCGTCGTTCTTTTTCAAAAAAATTTCCTCCGTCTCTCGGAATTCCTCGGGCAGAAGACGTCCCCTTCAGCTCTCGTTCGATCACTGCTCGCGAAATTGTCAGCGAACGACTGCTTCTGAAAAGAGGGGAATCGAAAATTTCGAAGCGCAAACATCGTCCCGCTAGAGGGCGCTGTTCTGAAAATAAAGAAGCCACGGGCAACGACATCCTCGATACGCAATTTAATAACTCGATCGTCGAGAGCGTAAAGCACATTCGCTCGGGGGGCTGCATTGAAAAATTCGCAATTTTCATTGACAAAGGGCCCATAAATACGTCGCGCGCGTGCTTGTATTAGAGTATAGACCGGCAGCGGTGGCGCTCGCGTCGCGCATAATGCATCATTCGCGGACGTAAGGGGGTGTGTCTATGTATATATAAGTATAGAGCGTTGCGCTCTTGTAAACAAGGGCCAGAGCGACGGGATTAACAATATTAAACTCCGGGAGATGGAGAACCGGCCGGAAGTTCGAGTGGAAGATGAGTTATGAAGCTTGTGTACTGCGAGACTGAGGAAGGGAGAAACTTGACTAATTGTGCGCCGGCCGGGATATCGTCTTGTATATATATCTGCTGCCGCTACGGCTTCCACTAACAGCGCGAACGGATCGCTTTACGAAAGTTCTTTTCGCCATTAGCAAGGCGGAGATGAGCTCCGTTGAGAATTTCTGTCTTTTTCAGAATTCGCTTTTTTTTTATTTGATTCGGAACATTTCGGTATCTCTTACATTCGGTTGAAATTGCTAGAATATCGAGAAGAAAATTTCCATCTATCGAATAAAAATTTTAACCTCAGAGCGCAATCTCAATTAATCGACAAATGGCTATATCGATTTATACTCGAATAGATATACTCCATTCAAGCGGTAACTGAAGCACTCTATGACGCTGAAAGACCCTTTTCCGATCTTTTAATTTACTTATAACAGTAGCTTATGATAGAACAGGAATCCACTTTGCCTGATTTTCGAAATAAATGGTGCTACAGTAGCGAAACTCGGTTCAATTTCTGAAAATGGAAAAAATCGTGCTATTTCGTATTGACTAATGCTACGAGAAGCAAGTAAGAAAGATGCTAAAAGCTTCGGGGAGTATCTGCATCTCGCGGCAATGCTTTTAGTTCGGCTATCTTTTACTATTATGTCGCAGTACCCTATTGGATTCAAAAACTTGTCCATTCACGAGTCTCTTCCTCTTCGCGTCGGCGAATGAGAGGAAGGACGAGGGAAAAAAGGAATCCGCCAACTTTTCGACCGTAATAAAACTTTCAATCCGTAAAAATAATACGGAATTACGAGATGCCGAGTCGCGACAGTAATTTATCCATCGTTTATATATAAAGACGATTTTAATGTAAATATGTCTCTAAAAGTGCGACTCTGTCATTAAAACGATCAGTCGCTGTAACGACGAAGGACTGCAAGTTGGCCGAAATTCCAACATCGACTCTGCAGAGCAATAAAACAAAAGAAAGATATAAAAGTCTCGAGGCCGTTAAGGAAGCACTGAAACATGTTAATCCAATCTGGCCATAATCCGAAACAGTCGTCCTTCTCCAGCTCTTCTTCCTCGAAAGTATCGCTCGCGCCGGTATAGTATCTATACACACAAAGAAGGAGCCGAGAGAGATAGAGTATAGCGAAAGAGAAAGAGTCGCAATCCCTTCTCATCCGAGTCCATCGCAAACACAATCGTCCGCGTACACACTTTACTCTCTCCCTGTCTCTCTCTTTCTCAGGTACCGCCGGTGTCGTTTTATACGAGAGCTCGATTTAATTACCATCTTAGAAGCGAAGAGAAACGAGAAGGAAAGCGAAAAAAGAGGCAGAGAGGGAGCGCGCACCGGACACTCCGACAGGTCTAATTGACCCGGAGCGCGAATTTTCGAGCAATAGTAGAAGAGCGAGAGGTAGGAGGAGGAGGAGAGGATCGAGTGCCTTTGTTCCTCGTTTCTCTGCTGGAAAATTGATTAATTTAATTAAGGACCAAGGGGGGGGGGATATAGCGCGAGAGGGCTTATTAAAAGTACAGCTTTTTTTATCCTCGGGGCACTTGAGCACGATGGAGAGAAAAACGAGGAGCGATGTAAATATACCCGGGCGCCGATATATTTTTCTCTCCCTGCAGCTCCGAAAAAAAGGCATATACGCGCGCGCGCGACAGGTCCGATGATAATTCGAAACTTTGGGGGAGGGGAGAGCACTTAAGGCTCTCCCGGCTTAACGACGAAGCTAATTTGGCCGACGGCCAGAGGCCACAATGGCGAATAAATAAACCGACTCCACGTCTTCTTCTTCTTCTACTGCTGTACTTCTCGTCGCGACGGTGTGTATTGTGCGCAAAGACGTACGCGAAGAGACAGATTTAATAACGCGGCTGATTTATGTGGTAAGGGTATACGGAGAGGGGGAGAGAAAGAGCTTCTCGGAGTAAATCAGGATTCGCGCGGGCAATTACCCGTTGTTGTGCGGTGTGCGACGGAAACCCCGACGAAAGTGACGCGCGCGCGTGCGCGCGAGGGTCAGGCATCGCAATTTTCCTCCGAGTGTCGTGCCTAGGAAGGTTGTTTATGACGCAGGAATATCCGTCTGTCAGGAGACTATAATACGAAATTTTTCCGCGAACGCGTTGACAGTGAGCAAGAAAAACTTTGAATTAAACGGGCGAGCTAAAGATGCTTTTATATATAGCTCTAACTAGAGATACCGCACTTAGCTTTAAGTACACAGATGGCAGCACGATCTCGAAGCCAAAGCGCGAGCACTCAACGTTAGCGTAAAAAATCCAAAAAATAGCCTCATCAATCCCTGAAAAAAAGTCTCTGCACTATCTTCTTGTACGGTGTGGTCTACATCTCGCTGGCCAGTAGAGGCGGAAAAAGCCCGTCGCCTCCGTCATTTAAAGCGCCGTCGGAAAAACCGTCGGGGCCGAGAGTGAGAGAGAGTAGTCCAGGGCAGTTCGCCGTAAAACCGCCAGGGCGGTTCGTCGACCTCGGCGAAGAGCACTAAAGAGCGATACAGGGCACGTACGGTAATTCCGCGGCCCTATTAAAAAGAAACGAATCGCTCGTCTAGCTCTCGGAAATGCGTCCCCCGAGCCGCTGCCAGACTCGCGGCGAACGAGATACGACGAGAGTCTGCTGGATGTATTACGCTGCTGCTGCTGCTGCTGCTTCTGCTCTAAGGGAGGGACTTTGCGTCTTAGGTCGTGCCGCTGATGGCTGAGATCGGATTATTTATTCGGTGTAATGGATTTTTTCGCCGTTTTTCTCGAACGTGTAATTGCTTTTTTATACTAACGAAAGCTACTGCGAATAAATAGGTGCTTATTTTCGATGATTCTACTTTAGCTTGTTAGCATTCATTCCTAAGGGTAAAACCGATGCCCTAAAGCTTATGATGCTTTTTGTCCGAGCGAATCAGTTGAGCCAAAGTTTTGACCTAGATTCTGCGACGGCATTAATTATGCGCTTTATCTTCTCGGAAAAGTAAAATTTGTTGTACGTGCTTTGCTAGTAATTTCTCAACTTGTCCTATACTTTGAGTAAAGCTAGATTATTAATTTGCCTAATGATGCATTCGTTTTTATTCGACCGGATAACAAGTTGAGTCTGCCGTGTAGTTCGCGTCGGGGAAACACGACGAGTACTACATTATCATCCCTCCCCATGTATGCAATGGTCTCCTGTTACCTAAAATTTATCGATAACGTCGTTAGGAAACACTCTACTTGTAATACGAACTCCAAAAGCTTACCGACACCTTCAGTCACCCTGGGAGCTTGATATTTTGTGAAACTTGTCTCGTCATTAAACTCTAAGGACACCAGCTATATTTAAGTTTTAATAATTACGCACTCCTATTATAATGAGAAACTATTTTCAAGAGATACCGTATGCTTGGAATTCAATTATAATAGAAGAATGTTTTGAACAATGGAAAAAATGTTATCTTGAAATAAAAACATGGTGTTCAATGTCATAATAGGCTATTGTACAGTACACGTGTAGCAGATGTAACCTTATCGCAGCGAACAAAAACTATGCGTGCTCTAGTTTTTTTAACAGTTTCGTGGTCTTACTCAAAAGTGGATAATCAAAAACAGTGCTTCACAATGATGCAAAACGGTTTTATTGTACTTTTGCTCGTTACTAACGGTAACTATATTAAAATGTATCATAATCATCTGATTTCTAGTTAAATTATTCCTTTGTTTCTCTAGTACTATGTTCAAACCATCAAAATTCCGAAAAGTACGCTCTGTCTGGTGAGATACCCTACCAAGTATCCGTGCAGCTAGGGGGCGCGCACATCTGCAGTGGCGCCCTCATCGACGACAACCACGTTCTCACAGCGGCCCAATGTTTTGCTGAGTTAATAAACGAAGAAGACTATAAGGATGAAACTAGACATGAACTGAATGTCGTCGCTGGAACCAATGACTTAAGCAACGAATTCGGCAAGGTCATCAGGAAGATTGCACAGGTGGTACTACACGCGGACTACAGCACACAAGATGGACGTGTTATGAAGGATATCGCTGTATTGAAGGTATGAGAAATACCACGTCTCTAACTTCTAAATAAACAAGTTTCTAACAGGCTCTTGCTCTTCAAGCTCAACGCAAGCGTGGGCATAGGTTGCAATCCAAACGTAGGATCCGTGAACATACCAATGACGAAAGAGCCATACGCGAGCAAGTACGCAATTTCCACCGGATTTCACCCACTGGAGAAACTGGAGAACAACGGATCCTACACTCACGGTCAGAAAAATTCCAAACTCACCAAGGTCAGCCCCCTGGTAATTCACAATCACGTCTGCAAGAATTACTTCAGCGATCTTAAGGACAACGAGTTAGACAACCATCTCTGCACCTACTCGTTTGCGATCAACGGGAAATTCTATCGATCTTGCAAGGTAGTACAGCTCTGATGCTATCTTAAGCAACTGTATTAGAAGCAGAACAGCTTCAATTCGATTTCGCATCCGTTACAGCTCGACGTTGGAGCGCCATTGGTTCACGACAAGACCACTGTCATCGGAATATTAAGTGGCACGCGAGATGGCTGTGGCAAAGAGCCCAACCTGTACACAAGGGTGTCTTCCTATCTGGAGTTCATCGCCATGGCGCAGAGAGGAGATTACACAAGCGAGATGAGGGTCATCCACTTGTAAATGATGGAGTTTGTCTATTATCGCGCCTGTTTATACCAAAGTAATTCCTGCCTTTGTTAACCCTAACTGCAGTATATGTAATAAAGCAATTCGTGAAAAATACTGTCACGAAGGTAAAAAGCATTGAAAAGAAAATCTTTTTATCAACGAAACAACTTGAAAGAAAATATCTTCAGTCGGACAACTGTAAAAATAGAGGACATAAGCCGCGACCACCCGCTAGAAAGATTCTCAAAAGCCTTAAAACGGCAACACTCGCAACTCATTCAGCTGCGATAGCCAACCGGCTTTGTTCTCGCCCGAGGCTGGACAATAGCTGGGCTTTGTGAACGATTGCGACGACGACGGCGACGCAAATATATATAAAAGCGTACTCTCAGACACATTGAATACGAAGTTGTGTGTATATTTATACCAGTACATAAACACATATTGGCGAGGAGATTCGTTAGCCGAGAGAGCTTGCTTTGCGCAGCTTTTTGAGCTCTGCAGAAAAGCTGGCGTAAAAGGCGGGGGCGTAAGAGCATTTCAAGCTTGTCTCTGAAAAGAGTCGCAGGATTAAAAGCTTCAAGAGAACTCCATGAAAATTTCGAATGCGCTGCCTTTTTCTCGAGCGACCGGCGCGTCAACTAACTCGCGATTACGACTCTTTCTCTCTCGTGTATTTATATTTTGGTCGAACAGATTTAAGTAACGTAACGTTTCGAATCGATAGCAGCTGCAGGGATTTATTGAAAAAGCTCGAGAATCGCTCTAAAATAGCATTCGAAAACGGAGCTCGATATTAAACCGCGAACTCGCGCTTAATTAATGGTACCTCGCTGTGGCGAGAAGCAAAGAAGAAGACAAAGGGGCAAGAAATTTCTGGGAAATTATTCATCAGATCAAAAGCCGGCAGCGGAAAGTCCGCCACACGGAACGCGTTTCATTAACCTCTTCGTGGAACGATCAACAGTTTTGAGGTTAAAATACCATTTCACCGGAAAGTGAATTATACGAGGCGAGCGTCTCTGTCTGTGTACACATTCTAGTCGAATTTCTGGAAGCCAGTTCAGTGCGGATTAGTGTGAAATAGAGATTTGCTTTTCGGAATTTCTTTCAACTCGGAATAGTCGATAATTTCAGCCATATAACCTCAAAGTTTTTACATGCGAAAGCAAACCTCGTAATATGAACGAGATGCTAAAAATTTGCGTTTTGTACCGCCAAGTATACCATATACTGTAGATATAGTACATATACGCGCGTCTTTCGATGTGCCCAGCACCTTTTACGAGGCCGCACGGCGGTGGCCTTAACGGCCAGCAGCATGAAATGGACCTTTCCCGGCTGCGGAGATGGATAATGCCGCGATTTGCGGCGTCGCTCGAGGTGCTTTATGGCTCTTGCCACTGACTATGTATCTGCTACTTCCTGCTTCTGACTTTCGATCTCGCTATATATACTCGCTCTCTCTGCGGTCTCTCCGGCAATTCTATTGTGTAAATACGCTCTTCCTATATAAATAAAAGGTAGTTTCAGCTCGACTACTTTTTTTTTGCCCGCATCTTTCTCGCAGTAGAGGAGATGCTTAGCAATCTAGTCAAACAAGAGTATCCCCGCGGATACTCTGACGAAAGTTTGCAGTATATGCACAAAGTTATTTATTCCTATAAAACGATACGACTGCACTATATATCTATACTAGATGCCGCGTATTTATCGCGCTGTTAATTAAAGCTCCGAACGGGGTCGTGACGTCAGAGGAGAGGTAGAGAAAAATGCGCGGGAAAAAATGAAAACCGAGAGGGAAGTAGCAGTCGAGTGGGCTTTTATTCGACCGCCGCCGCCGCCGCCGCCAGCGCAACGATGCTGTGGGGGCGGAAGGCCTTTGCCGCCGCGAGAGTGAAATTAAAAGCGTAAATTATGACGCTGTTTGAGGGGTTAAACGCTCAAACAAAGGCTAAATTACAAGATTGCCGGAGGAATGCGCGTTCTCGCGTCCTTTATTTTCTTCTGATTATTGCTTCGTTAATTAACGCGGCTTTTTTCCCAGTATACCGCGGCAGCTTGTGTCTTTCCTTTCAGCTATCAGCTACTCGATTTCGAGGAATTTCAGTATATAGTACTAGCCGATAATCGCCGGAAATAAAATTATTTTATTTCATACCGCCACATCACGAACAATTCGAACGTCAAAGATTTCGAATAATTCATACACATTAAATTATTCAGCCGGATTCGACCAATCCAGTAGTTTCGTCGTAATATCCCATCGTCCCTCTGCGCGTATTGTTAAAGTATTATACATGTATACGTGTGTGTGTGTGTGTGTATAACTCGCATTGTTCGGCGCTTAAAGCGGAGACTCAGAGACTCGTCGAGGCATCAGAGAACGAAACAATTGTTCGCTCTTTTGTACATACAATGGAAACGTTTATACAAAATGCACTTTAACGTTTTGCGTGCGCAAATAAACAATCGCGAGAGCGTTAAGCACATTTCTCTGTCACAATAACGGACTGGTCAATTATGATTCGCGATTCCGGAAAACAGAGGGGCGAAAAATACAGAACGGTGATTCGCGAGAGGTAATAACGTGCAGTCTCGCACTATATACTCATAATCACAGGGCCGAAGTGGCAGACTCGCTCTCTCTCTGTATACTCGGTCGATATTATAACGACACACGCACGCATACCTATATATACATACACACAAGAGAGTCGGAGGAGGAGGAGGAAACTCGAGTGTACGTATATATAACAGGCTTAGTAAAAAAATTCGCGCGCGTTGTTTTTAATTAAAGCGCTGCTAATTTAATTAAACCGCCTCGACGGAAAATTGATTCGGCCGATGAGTACTGCCGAGGCCAGCAGACCGTTGAAATTTAATGACGCGTTTTTACGGACGCAGTTAATCGATGTCGAGTGTAGTTTTTGCGCATATAATCCCGAAGCTCGGCCCGAAAAGCTAAGGAAGGGAGAGGCCAAGCTTGGCTGAATATAAAATTAGCAAGATTAACGGCCGATGCTTAATTACACGGGGCCACCGCCAATTTCGTTTATTGCCCTTTATTGCGCCTGTAGTCGTTTCGTAGTTATATAGATACACACTCACTCTGTTTCTAATATAACTTCACTTCCTTCTGAGAAACTTAATTGTATACGAATCACGCGGTATGTAGATCAATCGACAGAGTAAATATACGCCTGGTTGCATTGCAGGAAAAAGAAGCCAATAATCAAATTGGCCCTGGAGCGTCATACACTGCTATATGAAGAAATCGACGCGATGTAAACGTACAGCAGCAACAGAACAACCGATAGAGGACACACCGGTAAACACAAACCCGTTCGCGTATATTCTAAAGCAAAATTGAGTTTCCTTCGAGCATATCGGCCCAACGAAATCAATCCCGCGCAACTGTGTGACACGATAGATCGAGTTCTCCTCTGTTTTGTTGCCGTTTGCTACCTCTCCTTTCTAATTGGAATTCATTAGGCGGCAAACGCGGCTAGACTGCATATATATTATATATATATCCGGTCGACTAATTCTCTTTCCTTTGATATATACGTGTTTTTAATTATGACTTTTCGAGGCTATTAACGAGGCGTCGTGGAAAAATTATGATTTAAGGCTCTCTCTCCCCTGCATCGACGCAAAGTGGATGCCATTATGAGCAAGTGGACGCGAAAAAGGAAGGAGCTCTCGCTCGCAAAGGGAACTCGCGCTGTGTTGCAGCAGTTCTCCTTTCCCCCCCTCTCTCTCTCTCCGTGCACTCTCGACTTTATTTTTCTTTTTCCCTCGTGTAATTTTGTTCCAGTTTTCTTTTTTTTTTGGTTCTACGCCGCTGCGTCTGCTCTTTTGACTGCGAATAACTGAATTTCCCGTGAAAAATTCATTTTCACGTCGACGCTGAATCGATTAATAAATTTGAATTTCCCGCCTTTTGCGCCGACTTCAGATTAGCGTGAAAAAGAGACTACGCCGGGATTGCTACACTCGAGTACGAAAAGCTGAATTAATCATAGAAGCTTCCATAATATACCATCCATTTTCTATAAGTCTCTTGATACACACAGCAGCATGCGTATACGCCTTTCGCTCGTCTTCTATTAAGACGCGCCTCGTGTCTTGTCCAGGCCGTTAATTACGCGGGCCGCTGGGCCAGAATTTCGACTACTCTCCCGATTATATGAGAGAAACTCAAGAGGCAGTAGCAGCAGCAGCACAGAGAGGTGTAATCCTCGCGCGCGGCTGCACGCGAGAGTCTGCGCGAAAACTAACGCGATTCTACGCAGCCGTAGAATTTCCGAGTATAATTAGCCTTTGATTAAAATTCGCGCATGCAGTTACAGAGCGCTCGCGTTTTCGAGGGCTTCGATTTTCGAGCTGATGCGTATGTGTTTGTGCTCGCACGTAATTGATTGAACAAATTACAAAGCGTAGTATACGCAGATCCTGAATCAAACGAGATGCTCGGCTGTAATCGCTGCTACGTATATGTACGATGGTTAAATTCAACGAAAACGTGCGGGGGATGAGTATGTAGTAAAAAATTCAAGCTAAGAGTAATCGGCATATCGTGCAGAGAGCGAAGGAGAGAGAAAAAATAAGAAATTCTACCCCCGAGAGCCATCTTCTCTATCAATTTCCCTTCCGAGGGGGGGACGGAAGGAAAAGCTCGGCTATCCGCGATCCGAAATCCGCTCGTTTTTCAGGCGATTTCCCGAAAGCAGGCAAATCCGAGAGGTAAGACCGATCGAGGGGACGTCTCTCATCGCGCGGGCGCAGTCGTCGCGGGTAATAAAACGACGAGGCCGAATGACGAATACCTACCGGGGCGCGTCCGGAATTTTCAAGGAGCTCTCGCTCCGCCACTGCAGCCGGGAGCGTCGAAGCGCGTAATTGTCGGGGATTTGTAATGACTAATGCGCTAGTCGTGGCCTTTTTTTTGTCGCAGTCCTTCTCGAGGGGGCGAGAGCTTCGATAATTCGTCTGGGGAAGGACACATGTAGATATACCGCTGAGCTATCGCATCGATTGATTTGTAACAGGTGTCGTTGGGAGACCGGTTTGAAGGAGGACGGATACACTGTTTTGATGAGCTATGTGGATTTTTTTACACGTTAAGCATACGTAAAATAATTAAAAAGCTCGAAAAGGGACACGGGCTCTCTATACCGAAAACGGCTTCAAAAGAAATCCAGAGCGACGTCCACCACACTTTATTACACTTTTTTTAACAAGCTCGCTTCTCGTCCAGATGAAAAAGTAATTATCCATCCTCTCGAAGCATCTACACACATCTCTTGCTCTCCGGCACTCTCCCTCCTATATCGCTCGTTTCGCCCGGGCCGAGCTAATACAGGGACTGCGGCGGTCGTATTCGCGCGAGAATTGTGGTGGCGGCGGTCAGCGTAAATACTGCGAGCGCGTTGTCTTGCGGGGTTTTCTTTGGCCCCTTGCGCGTCGTGTTCGGAGTTTACGAGGCGCGTCGCTACGACTGGAATTTCTTTGCGGCTGCTCGCGTTAGATGAATGCTCGGTGTCCGCTTATTTACGCTATTTCCATAATTAGTTCTTCAGACCTCGTTTCACATTAAATTTCACTCGATTTAACGAATATCACTGCGACAGCAAACTGATTTCTCGCAAAACATTCTAATGTCAGCTGATCGTCCAAAGCCGTGTCCTACCAATGATCAAATCTCGAACTTCCAAGACGCTCTCCAGTGTGCGGGCTTTTTCTCGTTCGGAAGTGCAGCACATCCAGCGGCGGATTAATCTGCGCTCCGGCGCGTTTTTGTCATTAGCATTTAGAGCAGCGCTAGTCGTCATCGTGCGCCGGGCAAATTACTGGGCGCCGTGCTGGGACACGAGGCCGGAGGATTAATTAATCGGCCCTCAAGGCGAGTTGAGCAGAGCTTGCCGGTACGCTATACTGCTCTGCTGCGGCCCCTATCAAACCTTAATTTGCGTTGTACTTTGTATTTGCGCCCTGGGAGCACGCGAGGGAGGGAACTAAAATTCGTGCGTTGACGCAGATGCCATTTTGTGCCGATTTACGGTTCTTAGGGGAGGTTCTGACGGTCTCGCGACATAAAAGCCTCCGAGGTGGACCCTTAATCGATCTGTTTTACCGACGGAGTAGGCTGGGTGAGTTTTTAAAGTTTTATAACGTAAAATTTTGACTTTGCAAGTTGTAAATTTGTATAAAAGTATATTATCTACTCGAAGACAAAATATGAGCTGAATATGTTGAATGTTCAGTCGGTAAGGCAGTTTATGAAATGAAGAGAATTTTGAAAACGCGAATTACTTATCACTTCACAACACTCGTTTCTAACTCCCCCCTTGAACACGCTTTTTCAACTAGTTTTCACATTCAGTGAAACAGACCTCGGCAGACAACACGTGTTTTTAATGGAGAAGAGCCGATACACCAGGCCAATGCGTAGCATAGACCCCTGCGCCAGGCGTGTGGATAATACGGGAGCACGGGTATCGGCAAAGTGATTAGCATCATCTGCGCGCCGCGTGCTACTGTTGTCGGCGCCTCGACGTTTGTGTCTGCCTTTCCGACCTGCGCACCGCGTGCGATATATTCATATATAGCTATACAGCCGTAACACTGCAATCGGGTAATCAAAGTTTACGTTGCTCGTACAGATTACGAGGGGACGACTTTTTCAAGTCGTCAGGTGACACGAGCTAATTTGAGAGTTTTATCAGTTGGCTGTTAGCGGCAAGTTTAAAGGGGCGGCTGACTAAATGCGGGTGTTACTACTTGACAAGCTGATGCTACAGGTCTAATATATGCCGTGTCGCAGTAATAATGAAGAGAGCTGTTTATTTGAAAAAAAAAGTGATTGATCAAAGTCAAGATGGCTATGGATAGCTGATGGAATATAGCAGTGCATTATTAGTAATTATTATAGGCGATGCGAATTCAGGCTATACATAAAGGTTCAATTAGAACTTTATTATTCCGGATAATTAATGAACGCCGCAAGATTGATTATTATACCTAGAATCAACTTCGTCCAAGCGAAGTTAATAATATCGTATATAGACATATATATACTAAAAGTTTACTTAACCGGCTTCAAAATGCAATTACAATCTCTACGTTTCGTAATTCCAAAGGTCGGAAACAAATTTTTGCGCAAACTTAATTTACTTTTTTCGAGTAGAACATTATTTTCTTTAACTACGGTAACGCGAAAATTGTTTCGACGTGCAAACTCCGAATAGACTATAATGAAGTAATTCGGTGCAGCGAATATTAAAACTCCAAAATAAAAATAAAATTACAAACTCCAACTCTCCTCCCCAAAAAACCACCCCAAAATAAAAAAAAAACCACAAAACTAACCCACAGCATGAACCAGCCCTTGGGCAAGTGCAAATCCGCACGACTGCAGGCAGCGGTTGGTAATAAATGGCCGATGCGTGTGGCGCCGGTGTGTGTGTGTGTGTGTATATCGCGTACCTGAAATTACGCGCGGTGTCGCGTGAGCCAAAGGTTGCGGCGTTGCACAGGTGCAGTATAAGCGCGGGTGAGAGGAGGAGGAGGGAAGGTGGGAGCCACGCCCAAGTTGCGACGCGCGCGCGATCGTTCCTGTTTCGCGGCTGAGCTTCTTCGACGCGGAGATTGCGGCTGACGCTTTTTGCGCGCGAGGGAATGATGATTGTGAAGGGGTTTTTACTGCTGGCGCTATTCTGAAGCTTTGGATTAAGCGAGAGGGAACTATTCAGCTCTGGATTTTTAATTGAAGAAACTAAACGTTACAGGGCTTTTCGAGTCGAGCTTGTAAAGGTCCTTTGAAGAAAACCACTTGTAAATGCTACTGCCTCGCAAATTGGGAGCAGTTACTCTGTTTTTATGCAAAAATACCTTCAATTTGCAGAAAAAAGTCGCTGCTGAAAGAGTGCTCTCTATCAAAAGCTAAGCGGAATTAAAAAAAAAAAATTTTAATAGTATATTTTACTTTTACGTCAGCTTCAAAGAAGCTGGCTCAGGATTTCTGGTCGATATAACTCGAAGCAGAGAGACATTAAATAATCTTAATTCCTAATATGACTGAAAAGCTGTCCTGCAGAGTAGGGTAACTTCAACGAACCAAGCTATACAATAACGATAAAAACTCTCGATAAATATAAATAAGCTTGTGACTCTCTCTCTCTCTCTCGCGGATATCGCTTATTCAGGATATTCCCCGGCGGTATATGGGAGCTGCTATATGAGAAATGAATTTTCGCGCTTGGGATCGAGACCCTATACTGAAATCAGAATCTCGGGGCTGTAAACGTATCGGATTTTACGGCGGGCTTATTTTCGTCGCGTGACTGCATCGCCGGGCGAGACGCACCGAGGCGCGATGATCGCGCTGCTGCTGCTGCTGCTTGAAACTCGAGCTATGTCTTAAGTTGCTCCCTCTCTGCGATGTTTTTCCATCGTGGAAAATGCTCGCAGCAACGATTAGACTGATGTGTGTGTGTGACATAGTTACTCAAAGGGTGGAAATAAGTATATAAAAAAAAAAATTGATAGCTTTTAAAAAAACAAATGGAGAGAAAGGTCTGCCACCTCGTCTGGTCTCCCGAAAGATAGTCGAGATATCTCAAGCTCAGTGCTCTATATAACTGCGAGTCGCGGCTCGAGAAGAGAGTATCCACTCGCGAGTATAAACGAAGAGACGCGAGGCAGACTTAATAATGGCCGAAATTTATCTCCCCAGTCGCATCTCGCGGGACGCTCTCATCGAAAGCGCCGCGCCGCAGAGTTATATAGGCTATGTGCTCCGGAGAGGGAGAAAACTCGGTGTATACCTGCGCTCTTTTTTCACGCTGCACGTACGGGATGCCAGGTTGAGGCATCGCCGACTCGTGAGGCGAATGCTGAAAAAAGCCGAGGGCTACGCCGCTTGATTCGTTGATGTTTTAATTTGGAGAGAGAGAGAGTATATTGCGCCAAGGGGCGAATTTCTTCTTTCTTTTCTCGCCGAGCGTCAAAACTGTTTGCCGGAGAGAGAGATGAGGGATGGGGCGCAGGGAAATAATAAGGAAGAGAACGTTGCAAGCGAATACAGACTTATTTCAATTTTGAATACGTCGAAGCTGAGAAGAAGAAAGAATAAAGCGGCCTTATACACGACGTAAAAGAAAAAAGTGGTCAGTGTAGCCGCGATGCATGTTGCATGGATCGCTTGAAAAGCTGATGTCCACTTTCTCTCTGGAGTCCCTTGGCGGCCAAGCTCATCAGAGTTGGTCTTTCATTCAGCCGACGATCGACGAAATGAGGGGAGCAATAATGCAAGGAGTAAGCGCGCCGCTCTAAAGACGGCAAGCCTTTGTACGCTACTCCCCACGGGCGATGTTCTAATTTCCCGCGCTCGCGCGCGCGACAAATTCACGTCTTTCAGAGGGACGACGATCTTGTTCACTTTGTGCGCGACATGCTTTTTCTTCTTTTCTCGTGACGCCGTGGCTAATGACGCTGAAATTATTGCGCGCGGAGTGTGTTTGGAGACAGACAGTTTTTTTTTTTTTTTAATGGCGAGCTTTTGTCGAGTTTTATGCGAGGACTCGAATCGATGCTCGAGTGGCAGAGCTTGACTCTTGTTTCTCTACAAGTTATTCAGATCAGCGCAGGGAGTATCTGTTTCTCAAAGCTCTCGATGTCTAATGGAATTTATCGGATTCAATTAAAAGTTATTTCGAAAAAAAGAACCGTGCCTTTGAAATCAAAGGAAATAATTCTCAACAATTTCCCTTCGATTACTCACGCAACGACTGATCTCCATTATACCAACAACGCTCGAAATTCGCATAGAGACGAATAATAACCGCACCCGAGAGAACAGCAAAAGAAGACCGAGGTACACTTCTCGGCTTCGTCATCATCAACCTCAGCAGGTCACCGCAGCCGGCGACACACACACACATACAGCAACAGCAGCAGCAGCAGCGACGACGAGAAACGCGGCCGCAGCGCGCGTACGACGATGATGGGCGAATAATGACGTCGCTTAATTGCCGCTGCCGCTGAAATCCGGCCGAGGGCGGCGTCGGCGTTGCCTGACACTTTGACGTTGCTCCGGATTTCGCCTTTCGCCTGCTGCCGCTGACGGTTTTGTCCATTAAACGCGCACCGCGACGGCGGTCTGAGAGAACCGCCGGACGGTTATATTGTGCTCGTGCGCGTATGGTTGATTTAATTTGTTGCTGCTGCTGCTGCTGTAGCTGTAGCTATACTGCCCGAGGGATTTTCCGCGTATTGTCGGCCGGCTCGAATCGAGGGAGTAGGCTTTTCATCGAGCTAAGTTTGCGGAGAGCCCGTTGTTCCGGCTGACGGTGGGATTGACAAAGTTTTTCTTTGAATTAAAATTGAATACACCTACCTATAATAAGAACGAACGCGAGTCTCGTCTGCTGTATCGGTATAAAATATTCGGAATAAAAGTCTCGAGTAGCCGAGAATCGCTGAAATATTAAGAGACCGCGATCATCGGGTGAACGTCCGACTTAACACGGACACACGCTACTTAGAGCGAGCTGAAAAATGCACGAGCCACACAGTGCAATAAAAATAGCGTCACACTTTTCGGGACTATGATAACTATATCGAGCTTTTTTTTATCTCTCAGCGAGTGCAGGCCAAGAGGCCAAGATTAAAATAGCTCCCGCGGCGGTGACTTGGCGTCTCTCTTTCTCTCGATCCCTTTGACCCACGATACGAGCTCTTTCGCGCGCCGCACGTAGTCGCTATACTACTGCTGCTGAGGGCGATAACAAAGTTGGACTCACAAAGGCGAAGCGTGAACCGCCGGCATCGGAGAGAATTTTTCCAGGCGTGTATATATATGTGCACAGCCCAGTTGACAATAAAGCCTGATTCCGTGGCTCTGCCCCTTTGTTTTGACGCGCGCGTATTGCCGTTTCGTAGCTTCCAGAGAATTTTTCGTGCTCAAACGCTTTCGGTCGAATTCCTGCACTAGCTTGAAGATGTTGGCGTATAACTAACTTGGAATTCATAATTAGATGCGCTTGTCGTCGTGTGACAAATCTAGATTGTAACGAAGAGTTACGAGGTAGAAAAAAAAAGAACAATCGGTACGCGTTCGCTACTGCTGGGAAAGAGAATTTATTAAACGAAAAATAGCGTTTGTTTTCGCGCTTTCAATAAACAACTATAGCAGGCGATAATAAAAATGACACGCGTATGACGGCCGACGAATCGAGATTTCACGTAGCTGTCGTCGAGAGAGAGAGAAAAAAAGCTCTCCCCAACGCTCGAAGCGACGATTCATCACGCGTCAGTCCGTACATACCAACTATTTTTCAGCATCAAAGCATCAACGTCAGAGAGGAGCAGCTATCGTCACCGTTCGAATTCCGAGCCATTAGAAGAGAATATATATATACACACACCATATATATATATATAAAAACAAAGACGCACAGGGCTAATCTTGTTAGCCCTAATCGTCGGGCAAAGTGGGGAGCATAAATACGCCGAGTCTCGCAGAGCAAAACGGCTGGAGCTCGCGAGTGCAGGAAAGGAGTCCAATAAAGCGTTCGGATTGCTTCCGGCGTCTTGAAAGCCTCGCGAGCCCCGTGTAAAAATAATTGGATAAAAGGCTGCCGCTGCTCCGCGCTTCCGGCCCTCGTTTCACTCTCTCTCTCTCTCTCTCGGAGCTACTGCGCTGAGGAGCTTTCTGTGTTTCCGCGGCTGCTTTTTTTTCTCCGTTTGTTGGTCTGCGTGTGTGTGTATATACACGTCGATTCGCGGCGCGGTTTTAGTTGATGTCGGGAGTGAATTGATCGGCGGCCAAGGGCTATATACGAGCGCTATTTTAATTAGCGGTTATAAACAAAAGGAAAAAATTCATCCGATTGTTTTTCTTTCTTTTGCGAGAAAATAAAAGGATATGTCCGATCATTGAAAAGCCTGGCGTTCGCACAGCCGGGAATCTCCGGAGGCTCATCACTCGTACACGCGAAAGCGGCCGTAAGTCGTTCATCGCTACTACTGCAGTGTTATACGAGAGCCCCGTCGAAGATTACGGCGAGCGTCGATTGTAAAAGCAGCTTACTCGTGCGGATTGTTCTTGTTTGGAGGAAGAAAAAGAAATAAAAGTTATATATTCAGAAACAATCGTTGCTCGGTCAGTATACGTGCCAGCGTTTCGTCGTTCTCGAATCATCCCCTTAATTGTTCCGCGCCGGCAGCCGTTGGATTTATTGCTATTATCTCTCTCCCTCGCGTCCCTACGTTTGGCAGAGAACCGCTATCATCGCGACTCTCTTTCTCTGTGTGTGTGAGTGCAAAATAAATCGGCCTGACGAATGGCACCGCGAAAGTTAAGCCATTCTGGCTGCGATTTTTTTTTTTTTTTGTCTATGCGGTGACGAGTTTCGGCTGATGACGTGTACTATTATACGCATAAACTCGGAAGCGGATGTGTGCACGTATACAGAGAGAGAGAGAGAGGATATACCGAACGTCCGAAAAAGATGTCGTCGAGCTGTGAGAAAGCGGCAGCATTACAAAGCAGTAAATCAAGCTGCAGTTCCGCCGATATATAGAGAAACATCAAGAACCAGCCGGGCAAAACTCGAGTCGGCATAAAGCATACTCCGAGTTTACATTTTGGTCTCTCTCTCTCTCTCTCTCTCGAAAGTTTCGCGAGGAAGTTTAGCCGTCGCGTGCTCGGCCCGGCGTTAAATCAAGAATAAGACCAACATCTGCCTGCTCCTCGGAAAAAGGAATAAAGCAGTGAAGCAGAGCATATAGAAACACATCGGCCGCAAGAATGAGGAAGAAATCAGGGAATCAGAGAGGTATAGGGAGGGAAATATATTATATAATCCCGCGCGCGATATCCGACGGGCGAGTTTCCCCGCATTTGCATGCATTCGCTGGCCGATTCCGCATTCCCGGCCGGAAAAGTTGATTTAGCACGCTGACACGATTATCGATTCGGAACTTCCCTCTCTCTCTCTCTCTCTTTCGTACAAGATATTCGGAATCGATATCCGCTGAGAACTTTCTTTTCGCGAAAGAGAGAGAGAGAGAGAGAGAGAGAGAGAGACGAGAGTTTGCTCGGCTTTATTGACATGGCGTTTAGCCGACTCTTCCTCTCGTGTCCGCCGGCCGCGAGGAGAGACTTGAGTTTGATTGGGGGCTGACGCTGAATTTTTCAGAGCTCAGCCATTAGGCTTGTTCCAAAGTTTTTTCAAATCATTGCTCTCGCCCTTTTCTCTCTGATTAACCATCCAAGAATTTTTAAAGCGGGATGTCCATGCACGTAAGGAAAACTCATCCTTTAATCTAAAAACGATGCTGCAAGTTTCATCCCTTATTTCTGTGCGCATCCTCCATTCAACTTTTCAAGCCACCTCGAAGTTTCACTTGCGGATCTAAATATTACAGTCTGATACACATTTCGCTCATTAATCGCGAATATCAGTTCAAAGTTTTAAATAGCTAATCATCGCGATGCCGCAGCAGCAGCAGCATCAAAATGTAACATTCACAAGCACTTAACGCGTCTCTCTCCGCAGCGACGTATACCATCAGAAGTCGCACTATATATCTAAGCGACAAGTTGAAGATGTAGCTGCGGTGCGGTAAATGGTTAATTCAAGCGAATTTTTTCCCCATCTCGAGGTCTTAACACACGAACACCACGGCACTTTCGCGCAAGAACGACGACAGTTTTGCAAGTCCCATTGCGGTATACACACATACTCTTATTTCCCGTTATTTACGCTCATGGCGCATTCGCCTGTGGGAAATTACTGGGCGCGCTTGCGGTTTCGGCTCTGAATAAACTTGCGCGCGCTGGCACTGCAGGCCTCCTTTATTCTCCGGGAGTTCCGCGTGACGACAAACCGCGAGAGCAATGGGATTACTCGCGGAGGAGTCTTCCTTCTCCAGCGGATTTTCGCCTCGATGATGCATCGATTTGACAAACTTTCGGGTAAATATATGCACTTTCTCGAGAGGAGCTTGTCGAAACTCCATTAGAATTTAGCGTAGAATCTTTAGAGTAAAAAAAAAAATAAATGCCACGTGCAGCGGACGGTCATTTCGCACTCGACGCACTTTTTCAATAGCTCACTCTGGAGATGAAAGCTACATCCCGCGAGTTTCCAGCGCAAGAGAATGTTTGCGAAGCATATACGCTGCGTCGAGTTTCCGATATGAACAGCTTCTCTCTTTTCGGAAATGAATTTTCTTTTTCTGCTCGCTCGCGAAATCGTTGGGGTGTGACTATATGCGCGCGCGTACAATAATGACGGAGGAGTATAGTATATATAGATACAGGGACGTCGGCACTTTGCTCGAAATATTTAATCCAATTTCGAGCTCTCGCAGGCCGATGTCTCGCTGCTCACGTATTCCCTCTGAAGCCGCTCCTTCGGGGATCCGCTTACAAGTGAACATATAGCTTGCATTAAAAGTCGACTCCGTAGGGAATAAGAGTCGGGACTGATGGCGTATTTCTTTTTAATGAGCAGTTTGACCTTTGTCGAGCAGCTCGTTCGTGCGTGTGTATGTATATTATACTTTATTATATCACGCGGCTAACGAAAACGACTAGTCAAAATGGCAAGAGAGTTGAGTATAAAATCGAAAGGCGGCTGCGAGCAAAGACCGCATCTCTTGCGTGTACATATACACGTTTCGCGGAGCGGTAAAGGTCTTGGCTGGCCGCTCCTTTTACCACTCCGCGGAAAAGAGAGAAGAAGAACACTATACGCCGAGAGCCAAAGAAAACCAGACCGAGAGTGAGAGAGAAAGGTTGAGAAAAAACAGCGAGAGATGTAGATGCGGAGAGAGCTTCGGGGAGTTTCCGTGAAAATACACGCGGCGCGTTTTAATGATTGAAATGCCGTATATACCGAGATGAAAGTTATTATTATTATTCTCTTCGAGTGAAAATTGATTTATCGCTATATAGATACTCCAGGCACTCTTGAATTTGCAAGTCCTTTGATACTTTTTACCAACTCTTTTCTACTTCATCAACGTTTGCTTTTAGCGTTGAACTTTCAGAACCGCGGCGGTTTCGACGAGAGGATAACGTATCTTGTATATACATATACTTGCGTTTGTAAATAAAAACCGCTGAAGTGGTTTTTCATCACACTCCATCACTCGTTGAAGCTATAGACGAGATTAAAGATTCAAAAGCGTATATATATTATACAACATTACCGCGACGACGGCGTAACGTTAAAATTTCACTCAACTCGCCGATTTATCCACGCGTAAATTTTTGAAATTCTCATCAAAGTAGCTCATAAAGTCTATACCTCCAAACACAGCCGTAATCCCCTTCAACATTATCTCGCGTCCTCCAAATCGAGCCCCGCAAATTAAAACAAAACTCCTGAGCCCCAATTTAAAAAAGAAAAAAAAAGCCAAACTCAAGCCAACTGGCCCGCGAGCAAGCCACTCGAGCCGCAGCCCGTATATAAATCCGCAGTAGCGAGCCCTCCGCCCAGTATAGTATAGTCTGGGCTGTATGTGCGCGCGCGCGAGCGCAACGCCGCCTGTGTCGCTGCGCGAAGAAGAGCCCCCCGCAGTAGCGCCGGGCGCCTCGACGCGGCAGCACGCACGTTATACACCAGTCGTATTTAAGCTCTCGTCGATTCCTCCCTCAAGGGAGCCGCCCTGACCGCGCGATTCAAACGCGCGCGCGCGCGCAAGCTCTCGTGTATAATAGTGTTGTTGTATACACCGTGTAATTCTTTTTCTTCTTCTTCTCTGTGTGCTGATGCTATTACTGTGGATGAGGATGGAGTGGTGAGAGGCACTGTAGAACGCGAGTGATTTTTATTCTGTGACAGTGAGACCAACGATTTTGAGAGCAAAGTGAGGACGTTCGACGAGACGATGCGGACGATCGCGGCGATTCTACTGCTGCTCAGCCGGCTCGGTGACTTGCTTGCGGTATCAGTTTCAGGTGAGTTAGTTTCTGAGAGTTTGCGATTTTTTTACCGATTTTCTCAGCGCTTTAATATTGTGATTTAAAAAACACCGAGAAAGCTCGCGGTATACTTGCCGCCGCCGATGATTGAACGAGCTCTTAAAAACTGTCTGAACGTTCGAAATAAAAGACACTCTCTCTCAATCTGAATTTTTATGTAATATCCGAAAGAGCTCTGCGCGTATAACGCCTCGATCGCATATCTTTAATTTTCTAAAGTAGAACAAACACAGCGCCGTTATATACGCACTCTATTCATTTATGCGCGAAAACCGCCGTGCTTATGACTTATGTTCTCGCGCTATAGGGCGGGGGGGAGGCAGGTCCCTCATAAATATTTCCAACTCGTTACGCGTATACAGTGTGCTACCATTTCGGATAATCGAAATCTCCGACGCGAAAAAAAAGAGAATATTCTCGTACAGGTGTATATATGTAACGTGAGAAGGAGCGAAGCGCATCTTGGAATAATGCGTCGTATTCAAGGGATGAGGCGTGCTATTCTTCCCGTGAGAACTTAGGAGAGAGAGAGAGCGAAATCTTGACGTCACATGAAAAGGCACTATATGCTCTACTACTTCCCGTCGTCTCTATGAGAGGCGTTAGGCTGCTCGTTACGACGCTGATAATACGATTGTTCGCCATGAGCTGCTTCTCTCTCTCTCTCTCTCTTCGTATCCTTCTAATTTTCTTTCTCCTCGTCATTTTCGCTCTCACTCAGACGCCGGCGTTGCGCCTCTCATCCTCTTAAGAGGGCGTGATATAGAGTCGTTTCCTCGCCTTACTTACGCGGAATATTATCTTTTATTTTATTTCGAGCCCAGTCCTGCGTAGCTTGATGTAAATTTACTGCTACAACCGGCGAAGCTCCACCTTTGGTTATGGCACTCTTCGTCGTTGCCTTATACACTGTGCAGCTTACTTTCTTAGGAAGCGGATCTCGTTTTCACTAAATTTCGTTCAACGTAGACGAAAATTTACTTTTGATTTGCAATCTTGCTGCTCGTTATAATATTCAAAACGAGCGATAACGCAAATTGCTCGGTCGGTAACACGATGTCGGTAAACAAAGAAAGCAAAAAAAAAGGAACTCGGTCACACCCGGAATTCATCGAGCGTTTCTTCGAAGTAACGAAAGCCAGGGGCAATTTTCTCTCGCCCCGCTGTTAATTTTTCGACAGCACTCGACACGACGTCTGTACGCTCTAGAGCGCTCGATTGGTATTCATCGGGGGGTACAAGAGTCCGAATGAATAAGTCCCGAGCGGCCGCCACTGCTGCTGTACTCGAGAGTCGGTATATATGTATGTATAGAATTGCTGCTCTTCACTCGACTCGTTGGCTTTGTTTAGTCTCACGCGCTTCTACTTCCTTTCGCTCGAATTTTCCGACTGGCTTTTTCGATGGCTCGCGAGTGCGGGCTTCGATTTGTTCGAGTGGCTTCGATTAGCTCCTTGGACGAGTGGAGAGATTTCCACTGCGCAGTAGATAAAATTTTCAACGTTTAATATACTTTTTTTTTCTTCGCAACAGATCTCGCGCAGCTTTTTTACAACCTTTCGCCAAAGTATCAAAGTAGCTTTCAACAGCAGCAGCAGCAGCAGCAGCAGCAGCAACACAGCAACAAAGAAAAAATCCTCGGAAATCTTTCACCGCAGCGCGAAAAAGAAAGTCGCTATATAAGGGGCGAGAGAGCGCAGTATCCGCACATAAACGAGGCGATCAGGGCGGTTAAACTCAGTGTAAACTTTTTTAACGACCCGCGGCTAGCGGGAGCCGCGGCGCGGAAAAATGCGCACCGCACAAAACACGCAATTCCCATAATTGAAGGCATCGATCGGAGTAAGAGAGAGAGAGAACACCACCGCACAGCTGCAAGAAAGCCAAGAGTCATGAATAAAGCGACGAGTCTCGACTCGGTGTTCTCGATCTCGGCTCCTGTTTTTTTCTTTTTTTCTTATTTCTTTCTTTCTTTTGCCGAGAAGCGAAGAAGACGACGTCGGATCGACGAGGGATTTTCCGGAGGCGAATTCGCGGGAGCTTTTGAATCCTCGCGGTTTCTTTTGTCACGGCCAACTTGCTCTCGGGATGATATAGAAATTGAGCCGCTTCGAACTTGTCACCAGATCGATATGGACGCGATTTTTTTTTTTTCGGGGACGAGGCTTTGTTTATGTTTCGGCAAGAATTTTTTCTACTCCTATTGAAATCAGCCGCTATTGTCCTGGAGACAGGCGAATACCTCAACACTATACTTGGAAATCTGTATTGCCCTGTACACTCTGACAATGGAATAACAGAAGAGCCTTGCGAACTGCCTCTCGCCAAGTATATACACAAGGAGCTATAGGCTCGGCAAGTTCGAACGAGATTACTCTTTGGAATTCGATAAGGTGTGCTGCAGCACATAATGCCCTTGGCTCCCGCGAATGCATTACACGCGCGGAAGTCTCTCGTCGGGAGGGCACATATATATATATGTATAGCAACAATGGCGCGAACGAGCCGATCTCGAATGAATTCTCGACGGCTGAATTAATCGCCGAGTTTGAAAAGGAGACGGCGTTGATTTCGTAATGACGAGTCTCGGCTGATAATGGGCTTATATTATACCTAGGTAAGTCGAGCGTGATTGCGAGAGGAGAGCGTGATTGTTCGAGTGACTTGGAAGTTGTGTGTTTGTTCGGCGTGAAATTCTCGAGTTTTACCTGGCGCTTGCTGATCTTTTCGAAATTTCAAATATATGGATGTAAATATCTGAAAATTAATACTTTTAAATATAATAAATAAAAAATTCATCCGCGTTCCCAGTACAGTAGAGCCGGCGATAAACGATATACAGCGATAAAGCGGCGCACACGACTCATTTAACGGCAAGAGTTCCGTACATCGAAATCTCTCGCAGGAAATAAATAAGTAGCGAAGAATATATATCCCGAGAGCTCGCATTTCGCGCACGTACGACGAATCCTTGGGTTATTTACTGCTCCGATGCGATAAATTTCTCCTTAACGCGCCCCCCTCTCCGTGAAAATTTCATAACGCGCAAAAAACTTTTTCATAAACTACAATCGAAAAATCATGGCGCGACGTACGGCCACATGGCGCGAGTTTTAAAACAGCGCTAAATCATTCGGAAATTTCAGCCGCCCTCGCTTATATATACGTGCTTCTCTCTCTCTCTGCTCACACTCTTTCTCTCGGCTCGCGCGCAGATTACTGTCCTCCGCTCTCTCTCTCTTTTATACTTTGTTCCTCCTCCACCTGTTCTTTTTATATTATTTTTTTTATTCGTCGAACGCGGATGCGTTTCTCCTCTCACTATACATTTTTCCACGGGCATATAACACAGTTGCTCTGCTTTTTTTCCTCTCGGTGCGCTTCGCAACACCGCCCGTGTGTTTGCGCTTCTATTTGCTTTTCTAATTTTCACGGCACGCGCTCGCGCTGCTGTCCGGAAAATCGCTGGATCACTGCTCGATCACGAACAAAGATATCGACGTGTCGCTGTTGTTGTTGTGCTAGCTCGAGAAGATAAGCGGTTTTTTTTTCTTCGTTTTTAAAAGCGCGCTAAACTTAACGAGTCCCGAACAATGTTCGAGTGTGAAACTGTTATACCTTATATGTAATGAAACTACCGCAATATTACATCGGCGAACTTTTCCTACGGTCACTGAACGCATCTCCTGCATAAAGCAGCCTCGACGGCGAATCGTTTAGGACAAACACGGCTCTCTTTCTTTCGAGCGAAAAAGTCGAAAATTCCCAAATCGAAAGAAACTTGGGGGGGGCGGGAGTAAAAACTTTGGCGCAGCGAAGTTTCGAGAAAATTTTCCGCGCCGCGCATTTCTCTCCGCGAGCTAGTCGGCGAATTTAACGGCCGGATATATTCAAGCGCTCCGGGACTTGACCCGGTGAATTATGAGCGTCGATCTTCTGTATATTTTCATCCTTCTTTTTTTCGACTTTGTCAACTTGTCGAATATCAACTGGTGCAAAAAGTGTCTCGTATTTTTCTCGACTAAGCACCTAATTCATTCCGTTCTCGAGACAGAGAGCAAGTGTGTGTCCCGTCTCAATTAACTTAACGCTCTCGCGGCTCCTTCGCTTTTATTTCTCTGGTGTATATATACTCGAGCGCACATAACAGCTAGACACACACACACATAGGTGTATACAGTTTTCTTGCAGATACACCAAGACACCGCAGAGCCTCGCAAAGGTGGGTCGTTAGCGCTCATACCGCGGAATCGTTAGCTGATTGCATTCGGGCTAATGGCTTTCCGTTCCGTCTGGAAAAGCTGCGAGCGTGAAAACTCGCCGAGGATATGAGGGGGGGGAGGTTAGAGAAGACGTAAGTGCGGCAGGTACAGCTCGCTTGAGTGGCTCGGACGTGGGCGCTACGTACGTGTAGCTTGTCGAGTGTCTTTTGCCGAGATGACTGCGGTTCTATCTCTCGCCTGCACATATATATCGAACAATTTCACCGGCAATTTTCCTGTGTGTCGTAAAAATATTGTTCATGAAAATTGCAATTCGCCGAGTCTATAAAACAGTCTAAAAGTAGGCCATATTCGACCCTCGACTATATATAAATACTTTTACCCAAATGCAAATCAGGCTTTCAGCTCACGCGCATATTGCACGCGCGTCAGTCAGCTCCGAAGGAATCCGTCGAAATTCCGACTACGCGATTAAGCATAGGCGCCGCGACGCTATATTAAAAGAGGGTGCGCGCGCGCGAGCGGGAGAGACTCTCTATATATATATATATTAGAGCGCGTCGCCGGAATTCGAATCGCCGATAAGCAGCTGTACGCGTTCCTCGGAGATTACGCGTTCCCTTTTCCTTTTTACTTCTAGATGAGGTACTTACTTTTTTATACAGTGCGGACGACGCACTACACCACGATGGAGATAGAGACGCCGGGGTATATCGCCCCGAATTTTTCGGTAAATTCGAGAAGCTTCTCGAGAATGTAAATGTGAAAAAGCTGCATCGACGCCGGCCAAATCCCAAAGCACAGCAGCTACCGTGACTACTATACCATATATATTATATATGCGTTCGTGCGCTATATGTATACGGTGTAAAGTTTCAACATCGCGCGTGCGAAGGGATAAAAGGGATTCTGTATATCTGAGAAAAATAATATCCCCGCTGCTCTCGTAATGGAATATATCGTTGCATCTGTCGGAAATTCGAGAAGCGCCGAGGAAAATGGGATTTCCTCGAATCCTGATGCCCTTTTTACAGAGCACTTTACGCGTTGCGAAAATATTGCCAGTCGAATTATTATATTGCGTATATCCTGGTATAAAAGCGCATTCACGGAAATGCGTATTCGTTCGGTAAAATTAATTACTCATCGCGCAAGAATATACGTCAATTTTCAGTCCGGTATTCTGCGAACCAATCCAAACAAGCCTCTCGTATATCGCCATATACGAGCAACTCAAAAATCAATCCGCAAACGGCAAAGATCGGCGACGAAGCGGCTGCACAAGCCCCATAAACATAAATAAGAGCAGGGCGCGTGCCACGTGCAAAGTGCATCCACAGAATCCCGTAGCACAGAGAGAGAGAGAGAGAGAGAGAGACATAACGCTCTCGCGAACAATGACCCGCTCGCCAATCGATCGGTCGTATTACTTACTCTGCAGCATGCATGTGGAAGGAGGGAGGGGGTTGCAGTATGTATATAGGCAACGGCCACGCGACACTGCACGCGCTTATTAACTGCGTCTGGACGCTCGGATTACGGCAAGGTCATGCACATAGATTCGAGCGCCGGTTAATCCACTTGGCCGCGGGAATGGGATTCTAATCCCTCCGGCTCTTATAATGGCGCGCTGATATTGCCGGAGGGAGATTCTCCTACCCTCGCGGTCTCACGGTTAGAATCTATATATATACTCTGTTTGTTTCTTTTTCGCGCGTGTATTAGGTAACTTTAAGCTCGACGAGACGTGACCATTATATATACTCTCTCTGCTGCTGCTGCTGCTGCTGCTGCTGCAGTGTGATTATTACAGTCCGCGCGTATTATTACGCGCGAATCGCTGCGAAGGAGAGAGAGAGGGAGTATAGAATAGACGACAATGGAGTTCCGATATATAGTTTCGTGAAATGAGGGAGCAATTTTCGGGGCGGCTGATTGATACGAATGGCAGCAGTTCTCGGGTGCGGAACGTGTCAAATTAACCTTGTCGATGCGCGCGCGCGACGGAGATCGAGGATTCATTAAGCTTTGGCTCTGTATTTATCGATTAGATTCGTTTTTCCAAAAGACCAAGTTAAATTCCAATGCGAATGAACGAGAACGACTTGGCCGGATTTGCCGGGACGAGAGAAACAATTAAGCGAAAACGGCCAGGCAAACATTTCAACTCTCCGTAGAGAGAGAGAGAGTGGAGGAGAATAAATATGAAACTGCCCCAATCCGACTATAGCGCTCGCGCGCAAGAGCGAGCGTTACATACACATAGACTCTCGATATTGAATAACGCGCTTGATTAAATACCAACACGCGGTTCGGGGGGGCTTCGGTCTCCTGGTCCTCTACTGCTGCTGCTATCCTATATACACGCGGAAGCGAAGTGCCAGTAATATAAGGTTGCTCGCGCGAAACAGTCCCGAAACTACCTCAAAGCCGGGGTGTGTTCTATGCAAATTCTCGTCTGCCGTACCTCTCTGCTGCTCGGAGTGAGAGAGAGAGAGAGAGAGAGAGGAAGGTCGTTTGGCACTTGGCCGGCTGCTGCTGCTGCCGACGTCGCCGCCTCAGTCGGACGGTAACCGAATGCTGCCCCTTTGCGCATTTTGAGGGACGCGAGAAAGTCGCACTGCTGACTCTGTGTTTCCGTGAGAGAGAGAGAGAGCGAGCGGAAATTGAGGACGCGGCTGTTCCGCTACTCTTTTATTCTCGAGGGTTCTTTCACGGCGAGAATTTTTCAGGACTTATATATCAACTCCAAAAGCGCGCACTCTTGTAATATATATTTGATGAAAAACGCTTTCCGCGCACTTCGACTGCGGGTTATGAAATCTTACGCCATCTAGCGGCGTTTTTACGAGCTGAAATCAAACGTTCAAGAGGCCGCCTGCGCATCAAGCCGGCCGAAAGAGCCTATTAACTACGGCACTAAAGCGCGGAACAATAGACCAGGCGCGTATACACAAACTGGACTTAACGAGGCGCCGAAATTAAGTAAACATATCGAGAGAGCCGTCATCAGAGTCGATTAAAACCCGCGGACGAATTACCCGCGCTAGAGCCGCGAGGCAGCTCTCGTCATCGCAATTAAGCGCTCGTCACAATCCCGACGAGGCGCGTAATGTGACACCAATGCCAGAGCGCATGTGTGTGTGTGTGTATACAGCCGCCAGCTGCTCTTCTCTCCCTCGTAATTAAATTAAAAGTGGCTCCAGCGCCAATTTGGCCGCGACAACGGCGCTCCCCGTAATAATTGAAGCTGTGCGGAGTCGTTAGCCGTATCAACGGGATCAGCAGCTGATTCATCGAACGAGCCCGCGTGCCAAACCGCTCGACCGGTTACCTCTCTCTCTCTCTCTCTATGTATTACGTGTACACACAGCAGGATCGAACCTGTGTGTATATATATATGATGCGGTTCGCAAAAAGTACGCGAGTGATGCATGCGCGTGTCCTGCCGCGCCTAATGACACGTTGGCTCTACTGTTGTGTGTTGGTACGCCTGATGCTGACGCGGGGACTTCCCCTGGTTGTCTGATCGAATTTTTCGCTAATGCAGCTTTTGGGCTTTTTGCACGGTTCGCTCTTCCGAACGCGAGTATCGTTTGTAACCCTCGAGGTCACGTGTGTGTGTGTGTGTGTGTGTGTGTTTGTGTTTGTACATAACCTCTTTTACACGAAAGAGAGAGAGGCTTGCCAACCTCTGAAAAATGTATTCAGCGTAAATAAAGCCAGAAGATTTACGTAATAATTAGCGCGAAAACAGATGCGCATTGTTTTCGCGAAATTTCCGCAGCGGCCCAATTAAAATTCTATCCCAGGGCCATTGACCCAATTTCCAGCCGCTATATATAAGCGCGGCAGATTCAACGCTTTAAAATTCTTAATTACATTAGAATGGGGCTCGCCGCGCTGTATCTCGTTCTCGGAAGAATTCTTTAATAATAGCGAGGGGGTTTCTCCATAGCCCGGAATATTTCATCAAGCCCCCCCTGCCGCAATTTATTTCGCCTATATGAGCGAGTCATGCGAGACGGAAAATTTGAAAAATCAGATTTCGCGAAAACAAAGAGGGTCGAGGCGATCTCGTTATTCTCGAGAGTAACGGATTTACGAATTTTCACGAAAAGCACATACGCATCGCCAGCGACAACAAGCCTCGCTCTCTCTCCTCGTATATAGGAATCTCCAAATATTATTCCAGATAATAGCCAGCCGACGTCGTCGGGTCTCTGCATAACAGAGCGGCAAAATATTATTGCTGCTCTCGCGTTCCGAATAAAATCAGCCTGGGGATCGAGTGACACGGGCAGCCGGAAATAAGAGGGTTCGCATGCAAATTCCCGTGTGTCACCGCCTCCTGGAATATACATAGATATATATAATACTAGCTCGCGTCGCACGACGATGGGAAGAAGGTCGAGAGGTATAGAAAACACACAGAGATGATGCGCCTTACATTCTCTCTTTAGCAATTACGCCTATATAGCTTTTTCTAATTTACCCATTCAGCGCGGGAAATTCAAAATGCTCGGGAGAGTAGAGAGAGCCGCATATTTCTCAAAAGGCGATGTACCGCTGGTATATCCTTTGAGCGCGAGCACTTTCAAAAATATTTTTCTTTTTCTTCCCCGGGCAGGACGCGCGCGCGAGGCCTTTGATGTAAGCTCGAGAAAAAGAAAGCTGCGAGCAGTCGAGCTTGAAAAGTTATGTCTAGTCTGGAAAATGTACTGGAGAGCATAACGTTGTTCTGTCAAGTTTCGCAAAAATACCGGCGCGAATCACGGCGTCAAAAAGCTATAGTTGTTTCTCTCTCTCTCTCTCTCTCAAGAATATATACTGGATCGAAAAGTCCTCGTATACGACAACGGCAACATCTCACAATTACCTCTTGCAGTGGTACACACAAGACACACGACAAAAGAAATAAAAAGCTCGCCGGTGTAAATAAGAGCTGTAGGAGCTGGCGGATCTGCTGAGGCGGTACATAGGTAGAGGTATACAACACAACGGAGAAAGCCTCCGCCGCCGGAACAGCCGTAACTTCATTTGCGCGCCCGGGGCTCGGAGAAGCAGCAGCAGCAGCAGCAGCCGCGATTATATACAACGCGAGTAGAAGCTCCTGGATGACAGGTTCGCAGGAGGGCCAACTTCTTCGGGTCTACTCGTAATTTTCCGAGCAAGAGCGGGAGGGAAGATGGATGGAGGCGTTTATGTGAGCGCTCGTCTGACTATCGTCGTCGTCGTCGCCGGGCGAATAATGGACTCTCGGCTAGTTCGCCCTTATATACCTCAGCTCTGCTGATGCGTGTATAGCGGCGTTGATTTTTTTACTTTTCATCGGATCGAAAGCTTTTGCGGTGCTATAGCAATATTAATAAGGAAAATAAAAGCCTAATTACCGAGCAAGTAGTACAAGTCAACATCTCGTCAGACGCGGCAAAAAGCGCATATCCAACTTGTCCATTGAAAAATTGAGAAAGACGTCTCTCGGTAGCAGTGTATTATAAAAGGCGAAGAAAGTGAGAGAAAGAGATAGACAAAGGGCCGAGATAAGCGGCAGCGATGATTATCGCGAGCCCCCGGGGTGCTAAACGCCGGAAGAGCGCGACGTTTGAGGCCTTTGCTCCGGGGGGCTTTATTAAGGTTCCCACTCGTCTTATCTCGCTCCGGTCTCGCCACTTTGCCTTTTTAGCGGAAGCTGTTCGAATAATGTCGGCTTCTCATTGTTCGCCGACTCTCTCTCGAGCTTCGTGCTGCAGCCGAAAGCGGATGAGTGGGCTTTTAACCGCCGTGTTTTCAAAACAAGCAAATATTTTAACACCGAGAATTTACAGACACACAAAATCCCAATCCATCCGAGCTTTGACATCAGGATATTTTTCACACCGCATATAGCAGCAGAGGCTTCCCGTCAACGGGCAATTTAATCACACGCAGCAATCGTAATCGTAAATCAAGCTGCTATATAACACGGGAGCCAGAAAAAGCATGCCGTCCAAATCAATTTCCATTAGTCCGGCACAACACGCGTCATTCTAATTGTTTAAGATAGAGCCCGGCGCGTGCGTCGAAAATCATCCCGCCGGCCTCCCTACTAGGAAATTGTGATAAATCGTCGAGCGCTGCGAAATGAAGAATAAACGAGGCCAACGGAAGAGATACGCGCCCGTAACGATTATATATACAGCAGCAGCAGCAGCAGCAGCAGTCCAGCGGTTTGCGGAAATTCACGGTGACTCTTCTTTCTCTCGCTTCGCGCATAAATTAGCCGACGACGACAACGTCCAACTTTTCCGTGGCGCCGCTGTGTGTATATATATATATATGTGTGTGTAACCTATATATATCGTCTCCCGCGCGGCCGAGTTGGTTTAGCTCGTTATGCGCGAAATTCGTTATTGCCAGAGTGAACAAGCTGCTGTTTTATCTCGTATCAGGTCGTCCTGTTGACTCTGACGTATAGCAGATAATACTACCGGCCTCGAGGGACTACTACCACTACTATACGATGTCGTCGTCTTATCGAGAGTCCGGTTCCCTCACGCGCGCGCGCGGCTGAGTTGATTTGATTACGTCTTCTGTGAGAAGCCATTGTTTAATAAATTAGATAATTTTCGGCGCGAAATTTGAATGTTGAACTAACAAGTGAAAAAGCGCGAGTGACGAGCTACATAAGCACACAGCTGTGTGTGTAAGAGAGAGAGAGACTACGATACGTCACTCGGCGCGCGAAGTGGAGAAGCCCGAGTAGAGATGCAAGAGCAGTATAAGCGAGTAGATAGACAGACGGATGTAGAGAGAGAGAGAGAGAGAGAGAGAGATGCCTCTGGCTTTGTTATGCAAATCCCGCGAAGCAGCAGCAGCAGCAGTCGTGCAAATCTTGCCACTTGACGGATGTATAAGCGAGGACTTTATAGAGCGACGCGTACGTGCCTCTTTGGCCGGCGTCTCTCTCTCTCTCTCTCGTGTGTGTTTGTCGGCTGTGTTTGTTCTTATGCTGGGCGTGGCGCATGTCTGCTCGCAGTCTTTACTTTTAATCGGCCTCGCGCGCGCGTGCGAGTCGCTAATTAACCCTTACCTGCGTTTTAGTCTACCTTGTACTTACGGTGTATGTACCTGTATAGCTCTTCAATGGGTTCTTTGTTTTTCTTTTTCCTCGATACCGACTATTCGACGTTATTGGGGCATCGACGCTCGTTAGTCTCTCTCCGAGCTTCATGTGATCATTATCTGTATATGCCGCTAATTAATTCGCTCATTAAGCAGTCGAGAGACTCGGACTTTTGGAACGGCGCGTGTGTTTTCGCTTGATCCGACGACGAAAAGATATGAGTCGCTGACAAAGTTATACATAAAAAGTTAATAAAGCAGTGTCGGCGGCAGCAGTAGGCCATCATCTCGCCATTCGTCAACTCGGCTCTTCGTAACAGTTGACGCTTAGCCAGTACAGAGTGTAACCCAGAGGTCAGCGCGGTATAGTCGAGCCTCAGCTATACACCACCGCGAATACATTATACAATCGCGGCGGTCGATCTGAGCGCCGCCGGCTGCAGTGATTATACGGCGTATAGCGCGGACCATTTCCCAGGAGCCGCCGCGTGACGTTGACTTTCGCTCCTGTCGAGCTGCTGCTGTCTGGACGCCCGATTACCGCTGCACTGTGATTTGTCGTGCTCGTGGCGCGTCTGTGGCTACTGGACTGACGGTTATTTTTTTTTTTCTGAAAGACCAAAGTTTGGCCGCGCAGAATCGATGATTTCGAATGCTGGGGTAATTGGATAAATCGAGGGTTTTTAATTCTACGCGTCGCGATTAAAGTGGGTCCTCTCCAAAAGTATCAGCAGACACGTAAAAGCTTCAACGCGAGAGAGAGGCAGCAGTTTGTCGCGGCCGTAAAACACAATCGTCCGTTCGGTTTAGTGTGCAGCGAGAGCGGCGGCTTTACGATGAGCATTTGTATTCCTAATCTGAACGAGTATACATGCGCGGTGCGCAACAGGCGGAGGGAGTATTAGTAGCGGTGGTGGTATAGGGGATCGCTCTCGCGCGAGAGATAGAGGGAAAAATCGGAATTGACGGGCGAGGTTATATGTATATACGCGGGGATGATGACGGCTTCAGATGTTTGCCGGGGTGATGATGCTTTTCGTATATAATGCTGTGGCTCGGATGTCGCGAGGAAGACTGTTGAGAGCTCTTCAGCTGGATATGTCTTTTGTGGGAATATATTATATTGAGAAGAGTACTTTTTATGAGCCTGTTCGACGATGAGACTTATCTTGTGGTACAGCTAAATTCGTTTTATGAAAAATAAATCAAACTCTCGCAATTCTTTTTTAATTAAACCTTACATAGCTGAAAATCGAAAAATATAATAATATGAATAACAACATAGTGTTATTCAATACGAGAAGCAAATGTATCGAGCTGCATCTATTAAAATTCCATGAATCCAAAGAAAATTTTTCGAAACCTATATAAAGTCGAAAATTCACTACAGCCGCAGCGACGCCAGACACCTCTCCCACACCTTCAAAAAGACAAAGCCGCAACGCGGCAGTAGCGGAAAGAGAGAAAAAACAGCAGCGCAAGAGCAGCCAGTCGGCGGGAAAGTCGCTAACGCGATCACGCGCCCGCCCACACAGAAACATAAAGCCACCCCCTCTCACTCCATATATATATATATATATGTATGTATACCTCGTCTTTCGCAAACGATTATTTTTACTCAGCGAAGCGGGCAGAAAAAAAATACAAGAAGCCAGCCGCGGAAAAGGAAAAAGCCTCGCGCGCGTATTTCCTCCTTCGCAGGGACGGGAGCTTCTTTTTTCTTCGCCATTGTCGCGAACGGTTATTAGCTCGCGTATCAACGCCGCATTCAATTCAACGACGGGATGCTGCGCCGACGCTGCTGCTGCTGCTGCTGTATAGTGTTTTTCTCTCTTTATTTTCTCTCCTCTTATTTCGAGATCATGATGCCGGCGCAGGTTATAACGGTTTTCAGGTGTCGTCCCCGAGCATTGCGAGGTTTTGAATTTTAATAAAGACTCGAGAGAGAGAGAGAGAGTCTGCATCAGCTGCGTTATATCCCAAGTGAGATATATCGTATATAGACGCCAAAGGGGAACTGTGTTTTTTTAGTGATGCACGTCTGCGTCAGACATATAGCGACAGTAAATTTAGCAACGATATTTAACGTCAATTTTTACTACGACATGCTGTATATTTTCAGGAGGTTCTCGGGATGATTTACATCGGCGAAAGAAAGCCTTTCTCCCGATAAAAACAATCTCCCCGTGATATATCAAGGCGAAATAGCGCCAGCTAACGCGTTGTCTTTTATTCGCGACCGAGGGACTGCGAAAAGAAAGGAGAGAAGACGTCGTAAAAATTCAAAGCGCTCGGAGAGAAAGAGACGGTATCTACACGTGCATATATATATATACATATCCCTCCCACCGGCTGCCGCAGAAATCGCGACAATGCGCGCATTATGCGCTGCCGCTGCCGCCCTCTCGAGACTTTATTTTCTAATTCTCGCGTGTTGTTTCTCGTATAATTGAGATCTTATCTGCTCGCGACGCTCGAAATGAACGATCGGATTAATTTTTTTTTCAGTCTCGAGTTTTGCCTCGTAATCGTTTTATAATTATCAGAGTATATGAACGTACATTTTGGAAAACACTGATGCTGCGCTGGTCGAAACTCGATAGTCGGAAACTCGCAAAATGCCTAGAGAGGGCACGCGAGCGAGCGATAATTTAAAATTACGAATTAATTTAGCCGGGATTCGGCATTATGCGACGCGCGCCGAGCAAATGCGTTCTCTCGAAACGCTACATAATACAAACGACTTAACGAACTTATTAATCGCGGCTAACAACCGCAGTTAATTACACGGCCTCATAAGCATAATACACAGCTAAGCCGTATATCACGTTTTATAACGCTGTTTACATTTGCAATTTTCAATGCGTCAGCCCGTTATTCATTCGTCTCTCTCTCTCTCCTTTATTACTGCATCGCTGGCCCCATTTTTCGCGCGTTCTCTCTCTCCCTCGCGAAAAAAAAGAATCGCGCACGCGACCGAGATGTTCAATTAGCGTGAACTGCCCTCGTGCGTTCATTTTCGCGGCGATAATGACGAGAATTAGAGCCGCAGCCTGTCCACAAGAGCAGAGCTCTTTCGAGGAGTTTCGAGGACCGCAGGACTTTTTCGAAAGCTTTCTTTCCAGTTTAATAAGGTCGGCCTGGAAAACTGGATTTCAACGAGTACCGAAAGTTTAGATTTTTCAGATGTACGTTTGTTGCTAACCAGACCACGTTTTAGAGGACCTTCGAAAATTGTATCAAAGAAGTGATTATTATAACGAAAAAGCGTCCGATAACCCGACCGAGAAAATTCACAGTCACAGGGGGATGCCCGAATAATCCGAGAGGCCTATATATACCTGTGTCTATCGGCGTGTGCAGCAAATGGAGGCACACACAGGATTTGCTATTCAGAGCAGTTCGCGAGAGCAGACGAGTGTCAGTTATTACAGAACCGCGCACACGGAATTTTTGATTTCCCCCCTTTAAAAAGGCATTCGCAGTCGCGTCAGCACACGTGTACACAGACACACCCACACGTGGGCTTTTATTTTTCAAGCTGCGCGTCGCGTACTCCAGCGAATGCACAAAAAAAAAAAAAAAAATTCTGCTGGCCGAGGGATTTGAAAAATATACACGCGGTGTGGAATCAAAAATTCTGAAAGCTCTATATATATCCTGAAAGATTTATCCCGCTTTGATGTTCCTTTGACTTTTATTTCCATCGCAGGATTGTTGTCTCTTTCTGTATAATGTATATCCCGGCTAAACATCGAGAATCAAAAGCCACAGGGTTATCAATCAACGTCTTTCATATATATATATATATCCCCGGCGACGAAAAGCGGCGCAAGCTCAATTTGTCTCGGCGCGCGTCGAGAAACAAATCGACGCTTCTCGCAGTATAATTCACGGGTAGGCATCAGGGGATGAATAAATATTTATACGCGGCGTTGGAGGAATTTCTGATTCGTCACATATACTATATACAGGAGGTGACCAAATTCTCTCTCTCTCGGCCTCCCTTGGAGCTTTATATAAATGGCGGCGTTCAAGGACCGAGAGGTTCCGGTTGTCTATATACATTGCGGCTCGCTTTCTTTCCGGGCTCTGCAGTATATACTGCGAAGCTTGGCCACTTAAGGGACTGGAACAGGAAATGGCCGACATTTCCGGATTCGCGGCTGGGAGTTGGATATCTTTTATCATTTTGTATATAGGCTCTCTCCGGAGCTATACTACTGCGTCGTCGTCGAGGGAGAGCATTATTAATTGCTCGTTTTTCGGAGCGTGTTCTAATGGCTACACACTCTCTCGATTATTAGCGAGTGATTTGTTCGGGACACGCTACAGTTAATTAATTTATTCTCATCGCTCTCGCTCTCTCTCCTTTTTGTACAAAATATAGGTCGATTAAATTATCTCGAAAATGAATATACACAAAAGTGTACTTACAGCTTGGTTCTTCTTTTTGTTGCAGGTAAGCTCTCGTCCACCTGAAAAAAAAAACGATATTCCATCAGAGTAAGTATTATACAGCAGCAGTTGAAAAACCGCGCGCGTAACGAGAGATCTCCCCCTCCGAATTAACAATTAAGCGCCGGCCGTATATCACCATTAAAAGCGTAATGTCCTGGCGAAGAGTCGCAGAGACTCTCATAATTATCGCTCGCGCATTACCGTTATTACCGAAGATCCTCCCAGCGCCGCGCGGATGAGCGCAGTAGTTAACCTCTCCCGAGCTCTCTCTCTCTCTCTGGGAAACTTTAAATTACCGCTGCACTGCGCCGAATATCCATATGAATCGCGAGAACGTCGATAATAAAGCGCGTCGTGTGGCTCGAGGAAGAAATGAGAAAAAAGAGGAGGAAAAAAAAAGAAGAAACGAACCAAGTTCCTCCGATGAGAGGGAAAACGGGCGAGAGGAGGATTAAAGTAATTTAAACTGAGTGCAGCCGGAGCGTAAGGAAATAAGAACGCCGTGCGGCATCGGCGCCGGAGAATTACGAAAAAGAGAAAGAACGAGAGGAGGGAATTACAAAAGTTATGGCGAAATAACGAGGAGAAAGAGAGAGATAGAGAGAGAAGGTATAGAATTACGCTACTGGGGGGGATGGAACAAAGACGAGTGTGACGCGAAAAACGAACGCGAACGTTTGTAAAACACACGTATGTACATACTATACATGTTTCTCTGCATCAGGAAAAATGGACGTCCAATCAGCTGTAATTATCAGCGGGAATAAATTGAGCCCCCGGAGGGGACAGGTAATCGAATGATTATTTATGAAAAGCTATTGAAATGCGCGACGCGGCAAGCATCGATTTTATCGAGAGTCACTGCAGCTGCTGCTGTCGTTGTTTGAATAAACAAAGAGCCGCGTAGCATTCGTCCTCATCTACAGTCTTATGCGTGTATACATATATATAGAGGAAGAACCCGTCGTCGGAATTAGAGCTCTCGCAAATCCGGCGGGTAAATAATGCAAGCTCCTTAATCAGTCGACCCGCTGGAACCCTTCAAACGAGAGCGCTAATGCAAAATCCATTATATTATCTTAGATAATCCAGATGATCCAATGTTGCGTTGGCTTTGAATTATTCGTTCCGCGACTCCCGAAACGAACGTCGTCGTCGCGACGGATTATACTCGGGGAAATTAAAGTTTGACAGATGGAAGATTTCAAAGCGCTGACTTTATGTCTTTAATTTTGTCAAGGCGACACTTTCAGTGCACGGCCGCTACATCCAATTTCAAAATATTGATAAACAACCATCTCAGCAGAGGCATCAGCCTCAATATAAGCCTGCGCGGCGGAAGAGAAAAGAAAACTCGCGAATAAGAGAGAAGAGCGCGCGACAAGCGACGGCTGTCAGAAGCAGAGCCTCGACTCTTATACTGCAGGGCATGATTTACAGGCTGAATGAAAGTCCGAGCGCGCGCCTCTCTCGCCATCGACTTCGCTTTTCCTGAATGACGCAAACATTCTCGCTTCATAAAGGACGACTTGTCCTACTACTACTACCAGGACGATCTTTGATTAAAAAAGTCCCGCCGACCGACTGCTTCTCTTTTATATATCTATAGGTATGTACGTGTGTGTGTGTGTGTTTGCGAAAAATTGGCCAGCGTGTACGCGTATATCCCTTTGGGAAATTTCCTCTCTGACGAAGATGGATGTCGGCTGCTTATCGGTCGCATAAATCGACGATTTTTTACTGTCGTCTTTATATTTCGCAACCCCCTGCATAGTGTGTCTCTGCGGGACTTTCGGGGGACGATGACAGCGACGCGATTGTCTTTGAGGGATTTCCCTTGCGATAATGGAAGATAGGCCCCCTGATGAAGCTCCGTCTTCTTCTTCTTCTTCTTCGTTTGCCCCTTTGTTTTCTCTCTTGAGAGAGACACGTATTGTGTGTACACTGAACGGACGTATACGCTTTGAATTAAAACTCGTGCGGGAGAGTGGCTTTTTAGGTTATATGGCTTGAAAACTGTAGTCGTCCTGCGGGGTTCGCAAAAAGAAGAAGATGCCGCGCGTAAAAACGGCTCTAATGGGCCCAGCCGCGCGTCCGTTTTTCCCGGCATAAATCAGCCTCCGCAGGAAAAATAGTGACTCGACGTTTTCGTCCCCGTGGCCGCGAGCGGTTCTCCTGATGGATTTCAATTATTCCCATCCGCTCGAGCCATCATCCCTCATCTATTTTTAATAATTAGCTTTATAGGTATAATATCAAAGAGGAAAAATTGCGCGATGTGCGTTTGTATATACGTGCGTATATAGTGGAGGCCGCCTTGAGAGATATTCAATTTGGTTAATGCCGCTCTCTCGCGCGAGCATCACTTTTCGCTTTTGTCTCGCGAGATCTTTTGTATATCCACTTTGGTTTCTTGCCTCTTCCTCGGGCTTTATACTCTCTCGCGAGACTCGACATCTTTCTCTCTATCTCGTCTCTCTGGCCGCCTCATCGTTTAAAATCCCCCTAAGGCCTGACGCTTTACATTTTCCTCTTCCTTCTCTCTCTCCTGCTCTTCTTCATTTGAAATTCTTGTTTCAAGTCACCCCCCGGCTTTTAATATATACGCATATAACCCAGCGCCAATCGAACTCTCGTATACTATATCCAGCTTCTTTCCCTCTTCCTTTTGACCACACCGTCTGACTTTGCCGGTACTGCATTTGAATTTAGAGAGAAAAGGCGTAGCTGCTGCACTCGTTGGCAATTAAAGCATAACAGTATAGAGAGAAAGAGCGAATAACTTTTCCATCCAACCAATTGACGAGCTTGACATCGCAAAGGCTTTGGAGCCGAAGCGTTTCCAAATTAAAGAGCCGCAATCCTCTTTGCCGGTCCACTCACGTCGTCGCTGCATATCTGCAAACTCTCGACTGTATATATATATAGGTACAGAGGGAGTAGCAAGGGGCGTCGACATCAGGCCGCAGCAGAGAGTGGCGTACACGTCGTGCAGGGCATCAGTATATAGCCGTGAAACGCGTGTCCCTTTCGGACGCGAACGGGAGCAATTCGATTACAGCCCGAGCCGTACGTCCGCCGACAAGTGCAATCAGCCACTTTGCGCGCTACGGATTCCATTGACGGCCACATAGACTTACCGAGTGCTTCTGAGTCCAGCCGCAAAGTCCCTTTGCGCCCTCGGACTAACTGCCACCCTGATGCAGACGTTTTCTCGACGCGTACGTGCGTATTTGTCAATTTTTAAGAACGTTATGTAAGTTATATTGAAAATGCGCAAAGTATACAGTGTATATTAGGGCGGTAACGCAGATTTAATACGAAATTTCGCTGAAAGTGGGCTGTACTGCAGCAGCGAGTCCCCCCCTGCCAAGTCTCTAATTAAAGTTTCTTTTAATCGATCTTTTAACTAGAAAGTAATTGGACGAAGCGTATATATACTGTTATATTACAAGGCCACACGCACTATATATATACACACATACACCGTGAAATCGCCGTGTAAAATTGCTAGAAAACCTGTTGTCCCTGTAATTACGGCAAAGTTTATTATATACGCAGCGGCTGGGTGCGCAGAGCTTTTGCTTCGGAAAATCGTATCTAAAATTAAGTTACCTTCATATGAAACGCTCGTTAGCCGGGGGTAAAATCGAGGAAAGGTGCAAAATTCGGACTATATAATAACAGCAGAGAGGAAACTATGTCACACGGAATCGCAGCAAGAGAGTCAAAGTAAGCAAGAGGCGCAACGAGAGAAAAGTTATTGCCAGTAGCTATGGTCTGCACACGCTTCGGCGTTATTAATAAGGCATCTGTCTGGTCGACTGTGCAGAGCGGCCGCTGGCACGCCAGTCCTGAAATTACGAGGCGGCAGAGGCTCTTGGCACCGGCAACAGTATTAAGACGTAATGGGCCACGCCGCCGTCGAACTCTGGCAGAGATTCAACGCCGATGGCTTTCTCTCTCTCTCTCTCTCACTCTTTCTAAATGTCTCGCTTCTCGGGATTGCTGGCTTCGCTGCTGCAAACTGAGGAAGGATTTTTTTCCCTCTCTCTCTCTGTCTTCGGTGACGCTTAACCTTCGCCAGGCTCTCGCGGTGATTTATTTTTTAAATTGCAAGTTTGTTGGCCCGCTGATTTGATAGCGCTGGAATTGGCCATTTTTCGTTGCGTGCAGCGACGACTATTCGAGGCAGCGGCGGCACGATAACGACCGTTAGTTTTGCTCGCAATATCGTTCGTCATTCGAGATATACCAGTAGATAGAGAGAGTTGTGGATTATCCGATCTTGATTTCATCGCTCGTACGCTTGTAGGAAATTGGGAATGGCTTTTGTTTCAACAAAATAACCGATCGAAAAAAAAGTCAAAGTAGCCTATACTAGCTATGGTTAATTAAATACACGGTGTGTCTGTTTGCGCTTCGAATCACGCGCTGAGCTTTAGCGAAAGACGACCATATTACGACGTGACTGATGGAGAAATCTTGGGTGAAGCAGCGTGTGTATCGCGTGTCGTCGTCGGGGAAACTCGAGCTTTTGAGACTCGATTAATCCGTCGCTGGGAGAAATGACGGCGAAAGTAGTAAAGTGCTGGTAATTTACACTGGCGATACGGATCGGGTGTCTCCTTTGCCTCTTTGCGCGCAAACGCAATTTCTCGCGCCGAACTTGGTGTAGCTTTACTCGAGCGCTACTACTTTTTTCGCCAAGTCACACACTGCTGCGCTAAAATGTTTGACTAGCCGAGCTATTTGCGGATTTGAATTTCCCGCCAACCAAGCTTTTTAAAAAACGACAAAGAGAAATGAGAAAGTTATATAGGCTGCGTCGATGAAAAATTCCAATATTTCAAAGCTCGTCGAATATACGGCAACATATGAATTCCGAAGTGAGCGGCTCTCGATCGCTTCATCAGGAGCACCAATAGACTCTCGAGAGTGACTCATCCTCGGCCGTTTCATCGCGGAAAAAACCGAGAGAAGGGCTATATTAAATACCTCGGCCATCAAGTGCTCGGCCGGCTGCCATTATTATTTTTCCCTCCCGCACACTCCCATATATATATATACATACGCTGATACATAGCTGCTGCTCAGCGGACGTTATAATCCGAGCCATTGTGATCGACACAATGAACGCTTCAGCGATTCAAGCTCTCAAGTGCCTTGAACCGTCGGCGCTGCTCGAGACGCCGCCCTGTGTAACTGCGTAATGGATATCCCCCCGTGTCACCTGCTATTCTCGATCCTTTCTTTCTTTTTTTGGGTGGTGCTATTTTTAATACTTGTTTTGTGCGGCGAGGCTCAACTTTTTCCGGCTGGGATTTTCTCTGATGAAAGAGTACAGAGGGGGGTATTTTGCATTTCCCGGGTATAAAGAAGGAAAAGAAGGAAAGACGGCAAATGAGCGATCGCTCCTGCTCTTGGATGTATAAGAAAATGGAACACAGGAAAGTTACGCAATCTAAGTTTTAACGATTAAAATCTGAATTCTTGTTTTCAAAACTTCAAACTTGCCAGGAATTTACAGAAATGCTCCGAGAGAGAGAGAGAGAGTTGACTTCCAACTTCCTTTTAACGATTACATGCTCTTGTATGTACAGCAAAGTTTCCCTCACGGTTCATTATATATGCCTCTGGGAAAACCGTCCTTTCTGAGTGACAAGTGCATTCGAAAGTAAACCGAAAACCAAATTACTCGCTTCTCGTGTCAACAGGCTTTTATAATGAAAAAAAGAGAGAATATTTTTCACGCACGCGAAAATTCGAAATAAATTCAAACTCGAAAATGAAGCAGTAGTCTTCGAAGCGTTAATTTTCACGCATTTAATTTTCCAACTGTACGCATCAGTGATATCAACGACTATTTTCGGCGAAATTTCGCGAAATTAAAAATTCCACAACGATTTGAGTGCTTCTAAAATTCAGGTTCGATTTTCAAAAACAGCTTCTCGCCCAGTATTCTCGCATATGGAGTTCCGCGCACGTCCGCGGGGAAATCGAAACAAGCGATATATGATAAAAGCGAAATTTAAAATCCGGCCCGAGAGCGATAGCGTAAAATTTTTACACGCCTCGACCCAGTCCCGCGACGAGTTTTATACGATATCCCCGGGACAATGAGATTCTGATGCTATATACGCAATCTTTGCGGTGTGTGTGTGTGTGTGTAAAAAAAGCCGGAATAAAGAGTGATTTAGACCTTTGACCGATTTTAAAGAGCCACACGCATTGTATAAAAGAAGTTTAGTGTCACGCGCGTAAAAATATCCATTTTACACGCTGTGTCGTTCGGTGCCTAATTAAATTACGAATTTCCGCGCTTGTATTTCGTAAAGCGCTGCCCTCGATCCTACAAAAGTAAATTCGCGAGTGAGGACGTTTGAAAAATGTTCTCTTCCTCTCGCTGTATACCCGAAAAATTAACTACGACCTCGCCATTAGTATTTGCGTCGTCGTCGTCGTGTTGTTTTTTTTTCGCGCCATTTTCTGCACCGGCCAATTTTTTTCCATCAACGCGCGGAAGTGCAGCTGGCCCGTGTCAGTCATCCATCTGCGTCCGCGAATTTTGGCGCGCTCGTAAAATAACAATCGCTCGGGACGTTGCTGCTGCCGCTTTTTTGTTACGGCGATTGTTTATGCGCTTTTTCGCGGCCCGAGCTTTTCGGGAGAGCCGAGAGGATGTTTGCCATTTTTCGGCCTCCGAACGCGAGCAGCTTCCTGATACGATATTTCGCTGACGATTCGTTCAGACGCATATCCCACCGGTGAGTTGTTACGGCTGTCGGTTCAATTCTCTTCGACGACGATTATATAAGAATAGCAATATTTTCAATGTATTTTTTTGGCGCCAAATTCGAATCGAACAATAACAAGAAGGTTAGGATTATAAAGCAAGTGAGACTACAGAGCAAGAAACAAGCGCGAGCAAACATCCAATTAAACTCTCATCAATATCTCAATCACGTCTCTCTTCGAAACATTTGCATCGCCCCAAACAATAGCGCCCTCTAGGAAGCCTGCATATACCTCTCGCACTCGAAGCAGCTCCGATAGCAAATACGAGACGAGCTCTGCTACAATAGAAAAACATTAAATCCCGCACGCGCTCTCGATGTGTATATACATACAGCATCTCATCTCCCTGGTAGTGATATAGCGTTAGGTACGAGGGTGTAATCCGCGTCTGGCCGCACGCGAATGAATAATTGGCAGGACTGAGCTTGTCGTCGTGCGCGTATATACCTAATACGCCGCTTGTTTGTAAACCATTAAGGTCGAAGGGAGTCCAGGGGGAGACAGTTTTTACCTACGCGCGCTTTGTCTCTCGTCTCTCGTTTGCGCCGGCGACGGAGATTCTTTTCTTTCTTTCTCTCCGCTACACTATATATGATGCCTGTGCAATGAGCGAGAGCTCGGCAGAGAAAAAAAATTATCGGAGACCGCTGCTAATGGGGCATTGTTCCGAGCGGATAGGAGCAGTGGTTCAAAAATTCGCTGCAAGATTTGCAAGAAAAAAAGAAAAGCGATTTATTGATCTCGCGGTGAGAGTTTGGACACTGAAAAAAATTGATTGAAATCTTCGTTATTGTCCACCACCGCCGAGCATCCTTATGACGGCATTAGCGCCGAACTGAATGACGTTGCGTCCGGTATCGAGACCGAGTCGTGCAGCCTCTTGGACAGTCGTGATCTCGTTGATGACGCCATTCTTGGCGGCGTCGATCGCTGTGTTGACGGCGCCCTGAGCCACGCCCACCGCGTCAGTAACCGTCTGACGCGCCGCGTCGAAGACTCCGGCCACTGCTTCCTCCACCTGAGGCTGCGGGTGTCCTGATATCTAAAAATTTTTTTTATTTCAAGGATTTAAAAACTTGCTGATCTTTTCAAATTTATAGCGAATCATAACTGATTACAACAAGTACAGATGCGATATATATACTACAGGGAATTGTTTAAAAAGCAAACGAATCTCTCCAGTTCAATAATGTAGAAATCACATCGGTACTTCCCATATCCCACACGTCGACCAGTGGCCGCTGATTGTTTGCTCGTTCCAATTGAAATATCCATCTCGTACCTGGGGTAATAGGTGGAGTGCGCCGATCAAAAGGCAAATATAACTCTTCAGATGGAGGCAGCACATTATACACACGATGTTCCAGAGTGAGTGAGCGAAGCGCGAAAGTTTACATTGGCGGCCCTTTTACCTCTGGATGTGGATTCGCTGTTTCTTTTTCACTCTCTTTGCGATGAAAACTCGGCTGTTCTACGAATCGCACGCATCGACCGACAACGAGAGTTAAACTGAACGGGGAAACTCGAGAGCGGCGCGCAACGATTCTGCGCTTCGACGGATGTCGGCAAATGACGACTGATTGCGCCGTAATTTATCCGATTCATATACATGCGCACCGCCGCGAGTCTACTGAATAGAGGACGTAAATTTAGAAATAATACGTACCGACAAGCAAGCCAATCTCATTATAATTTTCGATGCTTTGTCCGCGCGTAATAATAATGCGATTTTCCTCTTTTATTTTCGTGTCAAGGCTTGTATAATTTATTTTGTTTTCAGCAATGACTTTCAAACCAATCTATATACAGTTTCAAACTTTTGGCAATAACGCGATGAATGTTATCGGTGCTCTTTCTAAAACGCACGCGAGAGATTCCGATATAGATTCAGGAGCATCTCAGCAAGACATAATCATAAACACTTCCCGGAAGAGGCGCTCTCTCGCGTGTGCGGGTGAGAAAAAGCAAACAAGAGCAGCGCGCAGAGCGAGCTCGAGGAGCAAAATAAAAAAAAAAAAAAAAAACCCGGGGCTCTTATGCTTTATGCAATTTCTCCCCCATCAAAATCCGGGCTCGTGTCGGCAGCCAGCCCCCTCCCCATTCAATCTTTGTCGTTTTTGCGCCTTCCTCTTTTGTTCCCGCGTAGAGGGGGTCTGCTGTTCTCTCGCTTTTTTTTCTCCCTCTCTCGTTCACCCTTTTTCGCGCGAACCTTTTCCCGCGGGGCGCGTCTACCCTCTCTTTCTCGGTCGTTTGGCCTCGTGTATACCGAAAACGCCGAGGGATGAATTTCCAAGTCCGATGGCATCAATTTTTCATGGACGCGACGCCCTTGGATGATGATGCCGTGGGGCACTTTGTGCGCACGGAGGCGTTTTTTTTTCTTCTTTTCGTTTGAGTGCTAGGATTTTTACCAACGGTTTCATTTTGCTTCGTATTTCTGTTTTTGAAAAAAATCGATCTAGAATCTAATCGTCCCAGAAACTTTCAAAGTTATTTATTCAATCCATTGATTTCGAGAAGAAACAAAAAACAAACAAACCCTTCGCTCGTTCCAACGGATTGAACAATTTCGGCCGAAACGTAAAACCATTCGGACGGAAATTTCTCGTCCGAAAATTCTCGGCAAATATATCCGCAAGTGCATTAATAAAAGCGCGCAGGGAGCAGCTGAAATACCTTCAATCAAATTAAACTCTGCATTTTCCGGGGGAGCTCTCGCAAAAAAAAGGTCAAGCCCTCGGCGACCGCACGAGCAGAGACGGCGGCGTTTTCTGCTGAATCGAGAGCAGCTCGGCGAAAAGTCACGAATTCCTTGAAATGAAAATCCGAAGCGCCGGCAAAAACCGCGCGCGAACGCTCGCACACGTCAAACGCGACTGAGGAGAATAGTTTAGGACGTCGTCGCCACCTCACGTACGCTACGTATAGATATACTCTTTGGTTTTTTTAGAGCGGACACTTTTTTTGCTCCTCGTTTTTCGAGCAAACTTTCGGCGATTCGGAAGAGGGTTAATCATTGATCAAAAGCGGACGATGTGTATTCGGTATATCGGACGCAAGTTTCATTAAAAATTTCGAGGGACTTAATTTTGCATGATGGGGCTGATCGATGCTTGTTCGGCTGGATTTGACACGATGTTTCTATTGTAATCCATATTGGCTGACCGATACAGCATGACAGATCGCGCTTCAAGTGCATAATTTAAACGCGCTGAGCCTGATCACTGATGCTCGTATTTCATGTAAATATAGAATACCAGATCTTCTTTTTCCCTTGGTATATGCATAGTATTGGTAACTCGATTTAATTGAAATGTTTTGAATTATTCAGGAGACTTTACGCGTCTGAACCCTTGCCACTAAAAAAATTTGTAATTGTAGAAGGCTATCGTACAAGTAAACTGCCACGATTTCCTTCTTCCAGTCGTCGGACCTACAACGAAGTGAGCTCTTAAGGGGAAGTCGGAGCTATAGGTTCGCAAATCCGCCACGAGGTAATTAGTTTTCAAATGCCAAAAAAAAAAACGTAATGTCGGATTGACATTTTCTTTTGGTGGAATGATTCAGTAATCTCAAACCTACGGCGCTCTGCTCATTAT